>ML178821.1:552545-1124350 GCA_004369125.1 Pterulicium gracile
GCATGCTGGATGAGTGCAAATAACATGTGAATTTGCATATATAGTGCCACCCGCCTATGTCTAATACCAAGACATAGTGGCCTTTTGGCTCAGTGATATAATCGTCCAGTGGGTAGCACGGTTTACTACACCTAAGTGACCCGCCATTGGCACATTGTGGCACTGGTATAAGACCTTCCGCCTCAACTCCATTGTTGGCGGCACATACACCCGTCAACAATACAGCACCAAACCATCCTGCTCCTCCCACTCTGCGAGACCGTTTGCCAACTTCTGCACTCCCGACTTCTGCAACTCACTCAACCCCTTGAGCACCTCCGCTTCTCAATGACTCTCCTTCCTGATCTCCTCCTCCAACAGGTTGGTGAACGACGCGGCTGCAAGACACTTGAACATCTCAGGCGTCAGAACAACCTGCTGTTGATTATCCTTGCCATTGTGAACCAAGTGGTAAGGCATCCTTAACAGTGCATCCGCCTGGCTGTTTGACTTTCCCGACAAGTAACCCAGGGTGAAATTGAAGCGTGATAGATACAGAGCCCACCAAGCCTGTCGACGGGTAAGGTCCTGGGCAGTGCGCCACTACTCCAGGTTCTTGTGATGTACATTGTTGTAACCCCAACGTACATCGAACTTTGTGAAGTACTTTGCATCCTTCAACCGGTTGATGATGTCCGCAACAAGCGGGAGAGGGTACGTGTTCTTGATCGTGAACTGGTTGATACGCCAATAGTCCTGGACAAATCAAAGGGACCTATCCTTCTTCTTCACAAAGAAGACCGGCAACGCAAAGGGTGACTTGGAAGGTTGGATGTAGCCTTTTTGTACGTTCTCGGAGAGAAATGCGTCAAGCTCTGCCTGCTCACTTGGAGACATGGGGTACACCTTTGTCCGCAGTGTTGGAGGGGCGTCGGGTGTGAACTCAATGGTGTGGTCCCAAGGCTTGTGCTCTGGAAGGCGTTCTGATTCTGCCTCTGAGAAGACCTTTGAGTGACAACAATACTGTGGTGAAGTGGTACACGGACAGACTCTATCTCATTTCTCTCTTTTGTTTGTTTGTAGAGTACTCAACGGTCTCTCATTCTCATTCGAGCGTGTGTTTCTCTTATTGTTGTCATTTTCTTATTATTGTTTCGGAGCACGGCATCGACTGCGTTGACACCGCGTGAACACTCTCAGATATATAGACACTCTGTAGAGTAAATCCCCTTCTCCCATCTTGACCTCTTGTTGGTCTCTGGGAATAGGTGTGTCTGTTTGTACAACCGTGTTTACCTTCTTTAATCTCATCTTGTTGGTCTCTGGGAATAGGTGTGTCTGTTTGTACAACCGTGTTTACCTTCTTTAATCTCATCTTGTTGGTCTCTGGGAATAGTTTGTGTGTAGTTGGCCTCGTAGCCTGCACTGCCAACGTCCGGATTACAAGATTGCTCTCAATCTCTTAGATCTGTCAAGTCCTAGCTCCAGATCGCACCGTCCTTCACGCACGTCAGCACAGATACTCCTCTGGGACCATCTGCTTGAACGTACGGGGCTTCTTCCCCTTGGCCGCACACTCTGCAATCTGCTGGGAGAACATATAGTTTGCGCAAACCCACAGCTTATCACCAAACTCCTCCATGTACCCAACTCTGATCCAGGCACACCTTGTCTTTTGATTCCCTGTGAACCAATAGAGAGGCGGGTTGGTTGGCAGCTGCAGCCCTTCCTCCTTCTCCTTGCTCTCTTCCTCTGCTCCTTGCTCCGAGTCCGACTCCTCTGAGTCTTCTTCCAACACCAACTCCCCTGTTGGTGTCCAACCCGAACCCTTGGGTTTCTCCACATCCTCCTCCTCCTTGATCACCACGTTCAACTTCTTCCTTGGTGGATCCTCCAGATCCAATGGTTGGGTTTGCCTTGCAAAGCCATGGTAAGCCCAGGATGACGTCATTGGCACCAATATTGGTGACAAGGAAGTCAACAACCTGTGTCTGCCCATCAAGGGTCATTGTAAGGCGAGCGTAGTGTGTGATGTTCCCAGCGTTGTTGGGTGAGTTGTTGACATTGAAGAGACGAAGGGGATGGCGAAGAGAGTGAGTGGTGACCCGGTGAGATGCAACAAACCTTCTCAAGATGAAGAGGCCAGTTGCTCCCAAATCAATCATAGCCGCTGTAACAGTGCTTCTGTTCAAGCCTCGGAGCGTAATCGGTACACGGAAATGTGAGGAGGGGTGTGACATTGCAATAGTACCAATTTTACATGACGAGACAGAGTCATACGCAGAACGAGAAGAGAAACACTGTATGGGGGGTACAACCGTTGTGGCAACGGGTACCCAGGCTAAAAAGGCGCGTTGGGGTTGGCAGCCATCTCCGCCTCAAGGATGGCAATCTGGTCGCAAAGAGCGGCAATACAGTCTGTAGCGGGAGTTGTAGCAGGGGCAGCAGGGGCAGCAATGGTGGCAGCTACGCAACGAGGGACAGCAGGAGCTGCTTGAGGCGCACAACGAGAGGCAGTTCCTGTTACGATACATAGTGTACTTAGCCTGGTAGAGTAGATGTAGCAGCAGTGGATGGCTGAAGAGTGGCGCGCGTTGATGGTGGCGGCCCGCGCGTTGAGCACGTGCGCGGGTTACGTGTTGCCAACCATCACGTGATGTTGCTCTTTAGTTTTATCCACTTCGTTACTAGGTACGCATACTCACGGCCTCACCATGCTCATTATTCATCTTTGTTACTAGACTACTTGGTGTGCTGCCTTGCAGATCATCCCCAGGTGTTATATGCATGCTGGATGAGTGCAAATAACATGTGAATTTGCATACATAGTGCCACCCGCCTATGTCTAATACCAAGACATAGTGGCCTTTTGGCTCAGTGGTATAATCGTCCAGTGGGTAGCACGGTTTATTACAGTATGTCTTGGTTACAAGGTACCAGGTTCAATCCCCAGTGAGGCCCTTTCATGGCTTCACCTCACTGGGCCCCGTTCTGAGCTTGGTGCTTACATGGGAACTGGCCATCTCACCAGAACCTATGGGGGCTGTGCTTTGTATGCCACATGGCCTTTGAAGTGTCCCGAGGCCTTGTCACATTCTGACCCCTTACTTCCACACTTCAAGGGTTCAGTGTCCAATGGGGGGATACTGTTATATGCATGCTGGATGAGTGCAAATAACATGTGAATTCGCATACATAGTGCCACCCGCCTATGTCTAATACCAAGACATAGTGGCCTTTTGGCTCAGTGGTATAATCGTCCAGTGGGTAGCACGGTTTATTACACCGGGGTCTTACAGTTCCCGGAGCGGCCTGGCGACAAGCCAAAAACTCCCTGTAGCATACAGCGCAATGATGACCCGGCTTTCCACAGCCTTTGCAGATGTCACGCTTATGGTTCCCATCCCGCTTGATGTGATCCCTCAACCCACACCCATAACACCAGCCGCTCATGGCACGCGAGAACTCCTTGGAAAGTGGTGAACAAAAGGTGTTGACGTAGAGGGCGTTGATGTCCATGGCCATTGGATCAACGGCCACAGGGGCTGGGGCGCGCGGGGTAGGAGGTGTGAATGTGTTGAAGAACCCACGAGCACCTGCAGTGGTGGTGTTTGTCCATCCAAACCCAAATCCTTCCCTACTCCTTGCTCTCTTCTCCGCTCTCTCGAGCTCCCTCGTCTTCAACCTCTCACCAGCCAGGATTGCTAACTTGATCATCCCGGACAGTGTGTTCTGCTCTGCCAACAGGACAGCAAGAAGCATGTCCTTCACCTCCGAGCTAAGATGACTCTTAAAGCGACGGAGGTGGTTGGCGTCAGAGACCGGTCTGCAAGGCCAGCTTGCGGAACTTTGCTGCGTACCGGGCGACCTCAAGCCCTCGCTGAACCAAGCGTTCCATCTCCTGCAAAGCAGCCTCCACCAAGTTGGCAGGTTCAAATGAACGTCGGAACTCCACCATGAAGGTGTTCCAGGACATGCCAAAGGGTGGCGGCTCATTCCAGTCGCCCCAATGGTTGACAAGCTGCTTGCGGAACGGGCAAGCCCAGGTGGCTGCCGGGCCCGTAAGGTACAAGAGAGCAGCCTCAATCCACTTCTTGTGGTTGGGGGCCCACTTGCCGTTCTGCCGGACGTTGAGTGTTGGCCCGGTGGCAAGCACATATGAAGAAAACACAACAAGGAAGTTGCAAGCCTTGGGACCAAACTTGCCGTTGAAGGACTTGGGTGCCTTTACAGCCACTTGGTACGAGCGCTGGAGGGCAGTGGCATGGTTGCAAATAAGCTCCTGCTGGTTTTCTGCAAGAACCTGTAAGATGTGGTCTTGCGCGGTAAGGGGTGGCAATGATAAACAAGCAAGCACAGCCTGAGACATAGCCAGAAGGTTCTGGAACATTGTACATGATAAACAACCACATGAGCGGAAACCGGATCAAGAACATGATGGAAAGACAAAGAGTCTGTGATGCAATCAAAGATAGCCAGAGAGATAAACAGACAAAAGGAAAAGACACTAATTCCTTGTACCACTTCATGACACAATGCTGGTGTGCCTTGTTGAGAGAGAACTGAGCAGCAACCAGACAGGGTTGAGAGTCACAATCAAACCACAAGTCAGACAATTGGACACAGTTGGTGTGCTTGCTGTCTTGGCTGTCAAGCCTGTGAGAGAGGTTGAAGCAGTGAGGATTAGATGGTGGTGATTGTGATGTGGTAGGGCTCTCCGGCAACTCTGTTATGCCGTATGTGGAAGGTGTGATGACAGCTGCCTGCAAGGATGCCTTCAAACCAAGGCATTGGTGCAGTAGTTATCTAATGTCACAAGCGAGGCAAGCACAAGCAAGCAAGAGAGACTGGTTCCAAAGAACAAATGATAAACATAAATACAAGTACAAGAAGTACAGTGAAATAGCTACTTGCCTGGTTCCAAAGGACAAATGATAAAGAGGTTGAGATAGGGAACCAGGCCTGATGGGAACCCCTCTATATATACTACAGCAGACAAGGCTGCGCACAAACAAGAACAAACAATTAGAACAGTCTGGAACCCACAGAATATCACAGAACATGATGGAAACAATGATGGAAAGCAGAAGCACAAGAGAAAGATAGGAAACAGAGAAATGAGACTAAGTCTAGCAACACCTTTGTGACATGGTGTGCTTTCAGCGAGGGGAAGTGTTGAACAAATAACACTGTAGTGTAGATTAGTTCTGAGCTTTGGGGAACGCCTTGGGCTCAATCTTTAGATAAGATTACATCCTTACGCCCTATGACTCCTAGATGTAGACCCGTTGTCTTTTAGACACACTTACATGTCTGCAACCTGTGCTACGTATATAAGACTAAGTCTACTCAAATTTACAGAGAGCCTTTTTTCTTCCTTTCCCCCACATTGCCTGTAATCGCTACACGCTCTGTTCCTCTAAGGGTTACCTTGGTGCGTGTCTGCTCTAGCTAGATACTCTGTACGCTGCCGGTACCATTGTACTCTGCGCCGCATACCTGTACCTTCAATAGTCTTTGGGAATAGGTGGGTATTCACTCTGTTGTTGTTTAGCTTTGCAATCTAATTTTGTGGCTTTGCAATCTAACTTTGTGGTCTCTGGGAATAGAGCTTTGTATCAACTTCGAGTCTACATCCATATCTTCCAGATCATCCTTATCCTCTCAAATCTGTTGAGCCCTCGCTCTAGATTGAACCACCGCATTACGCTTCGCTACAATATCTACACCGGTACGTCTTCATTCCTAGTATGCACGCTGGTGTTGTGACTGAGGATGCGTTTCTCAATGCTTATATGGCTTGACAAGAATGCGATGTTAGCCTTTCCAACTGCCAGTTCCGACTTGCACTGAGCGATAGGGAGGACAAGCGGCTAACCGTCAGCGTCCTCGGAGATTTCAACCTTGCAGTCGACCGCAATCATCGCTCGCACACCCTTTTGGCTCGCTTCAGGACAGGAACACTTCCTTTCATGGCCATAGAGACGCTTCAATACCATCCAAAGTCTGAATCCACCACATTCGTCCGATTCGATGTGGAGTCGCTTTTCTATGTGGCCTACTACCATTTCTGCACTTTCTACATCGACGGCGGCCTGAACTATAAGCAGCCTCTTTTGTACTGGTTCCAGCAGAATCGAGACTCTGGGCGATCGGGCAAACGGGAGCTGCGTCCCTCAAAATTGGAAGAGAGCAAGCTCCTTCCCGAATACCGGCATTTGAGCCGCAGTCTGAACCGAATTCGCATGCACATTTACAAGCCAGTCAAGAAAGTAAGGCAGATGGAAAGTGACAAGATCGAGGACCTGGACGCGATTGACGGCTCGTTCAACCCCGTCACCCTTGGCCAACTTTTTGAGAACCTTGTACTCGCAGCTGCCCAGACTTCTACTTGACTCCTCCTCCCTTTAGCATTGCACAACGGCCGCGGTGGAAGTGAGCGTTGTATTTTTCTAGTAATAGAATCATCTGCATTTACCACCATATGACAGCTTGGAGTGGCCATGGGGTTCCCTTAGACTTGCGGCAAATCCTCTCTCCAGGCTCCTGCTTCGTCTCGGAGAATAACCATGCAGTGCTTGCGTGAATTGTTGAGCAACTTCCAACCGAGCAGGCGGACAGGAGGTGACAAGGCGGTGGGTGATGTCATGAGACATACATCGCGTGGAATAATCTGAGAGACGAAGAGAATGACTTGGTGTTTCCTGCAAGCTTCATGTTTGCACCTCAAGTATAGAGTGAATGCCCCAAACTTCGATTCTGAACCTTCATCGCAGATATTTTCATTTTGTAAACAAAACTGCTCACGCCGTTTGTCAATTCCTACCAGTGACGCATCGAGGTCTGGTACTCGGAGGATTCGTCGGCTGAAAGGGAGCTGCGATGGTGGTCAAATAACTGAAGAACCCCGGTACCGGTGGTATGTAGAGACCCCGGAGGTCATTATAGAAGCTAATCTTTAGTTTAATCGACGTGCCCACCGCCGTCGGTACCGGGACCAGCTGCTCTCCAAGCACCCCAGTTCCATTTTGCAAAAGAGCTAAACATTGAGCCTGCTGATCATGAGTGTAATGGGTACCGTACCGACATCAGTAACTTTGCAGCACGAAAAGAATGGGTACACGTTTGGATACACTAGTACTAGTAGGCAAGCGCTCGTAGCCTGGCTCGTGTCGTGTCACAATGTACAAGCTAAGGACTCTAGGACTTGAAGTCGTCGTGCAGAGCAACGCAAGAACGGCGCCTTGGTTTGCAATAATAGAGGAGAGCTCGAGGGAGAACGCCTCCAGCAATTACTTCCGGCACCAAAGTCACTCGCGTGGCCTGAAGGCGTCTTTCGAAGCTTATTCGGCCCACTTTGACACTTAACCCAGCCTGCGGATTGTGGGTACCAGTCCCTCGTTCCAGGTTTGTGCGTGGCTAGGACCAAGAAATCTCAGCTACGTTCCCATAGGTGCTTATTGACGTTGGCCTTCAGCATCGTCGGTTCCGATTCCCCAGATTTGCCCCAGACACTCGCAGAAGCTCAAATCGCCACGGCTGTTTTAGACTTTAGAGTGTGGAAAACGTGGCTGCGAACGGAACTATATCTTAAGCGCGGCAAATGGATTGAAATTTACCTGTGACCCCGCCTCCCTTGGAACTTTCTACCAATCATCGTTGTGGACGAACCTCTCAAAAGCAATCCCTATGGCGCATTATTCTTCCTGCTCCTTTCGAACATCCTTGCGGAACGATGCAGGCACTCAAGGATGTGTTTCGAGCGAAATCAAGAGAGGTTAGCGAAGCGAAGCGCGTCATATTTGTTGACTGACGCTGAACCATCTTCAGAACCAGTCGGCGTTCGTGATGTTCGTTACAGCTGGCTACCCTACGCCAGCTGGCACTGTGCCCATGATGCTTGCCATGGAGCGGGGCGGCGCAGACATCATCGAGCTTGGTGTGCCCTTCTCCGACCCGATAGCAGATGGGCCCGCGATCCAAGAGTCGAATACGGTCAGTGCTGAGGATTGCCTACGCGTGAATTCACCCTGACTGTTCATGCACGTCCAAACGTAGATCGCTCTTCAACAAGCCGTTCAGTATACGCATGTGCTGGGCATGATCAGACAGGCGCGAAAGCAGGGACTTAGGGCGCCCGTACTGCTCATGGGTACGTCTGAAGTTTCACCATTGAGCGACCTGTAGATCTTGCTGACACGCGCATTCGCGTTCAGGGTACTACAACCCGGTCCTTGCTTATGGCGAAGAGAAGGCTATCTGTGATGCTGCCGACGCCGGTGCAAATGGCTTTATCATGGTCGATCTCCCTCCGGATGAAGCTACCACTTTCCGAGAGACGTGCGCTAGCGCATCTCTATCCTATGTCCCGTTAATCGCACCTGCAACCTCTATCAACCGCATGAAATTTCTTGCCTCCATTGCCGACTCGTTCATCTATGTCGTTTCCAAGGTATGCTTCTTCGTTGCTCCTTCGTTGCTAACGCTGTCCATGCTGTACTCACTTCGGCACTAGATGGGGACAACGGGATCGTCGGTCAAGAGTACTATGAACGCCGAACTTCCAGCGATACTGGCTCGCATCCGACAAGACACCAACACCCCACTCGCCGTCGGTTTTGGCGTCGCCACACGCGATCACTTCAACACCGTCTCCGACGCTGGCGCTGAGGGCGTTGTTGTCGGCAGTCGGCTCATTTATGTCATCAAAGAGGCTCCGAAGGGACAGATCAATGACCACGTCGAGGCGTTTTGCAGGGAGATCACGGGCAAAGACCAGCCGCCTCATCTGCGTAGCATTCCAGCGAGCTCAGACTGTGGTTCGCCTGCAGTCTTTGTGAGCAGGGACGACCACTCCCCATCGGCGACGGTGTTGCCCTCTCGTTTCGGAGAGTTTGGTGGGCAGTATGCTCCTGAGTCGTTGATGGATGCGCTTTTGGCGGTGGAGGCGGCTCATGTGAAGGCAATGGCGGATCCGGAGTTTAAGAAGGAGTTGGAGAGTTACCTTGGAGGATATGTTAATCGACCGTCGCAGTTGTATCTGGCTGAGGGTCTGACGAGAAAAGCTGGTGGTGCGAGGATCTGGTTGAAGAGGGAGGATCTGTAAGCTCATCCTTCCATCCTTTCAGGTTCACAATACTGAACAACACGCAGGAACCACACTGGATCGCACAATATCAACAACGCTATCGGACAGGTGAGTGGGCCTATCGCAGACCTGACCTCTATGGATGGCTTATCTGACGAAACCTCTCCTATAGATCCTACTTGCGAAGCGTCTAGGCAAGACTAGGATCGTCACAGAGACTGGAGCTGGACAGCACGGCGTCGCTACTGCCACTGTCTGTGCCAAGTTTGGATTTGATTGCGTGGTTTATATGGGCGCAGAAGACGTTCGACGACAGGCTCTTAACGTCTTCCGCATGCGTCTACTCGGTGCCTCCGTACGTCCTCGCCTCTCGAAAATGCTGCACCCTGTCTGAATTAGTCACACCCTTCTTAGGTCGTCCCCGTCACCTCAGGTTCCAGTACCCTCAAAGACGCAATGAACGAGGCCCTGCGCGACTGCGTCACGAATCTCGCCACCACGTACTATCTTCCCGGTACTGTTGTCGGACCCCATCCGTTCCCTACGGTAGTGCGAGACTTCCAGAAGATCATTGGTGAGGAGATCAAGTTGCAGATGAAAGCTGCGACGGGCAAGCTTCCTGAGGCGGTCGTGGCTTGCGTTGGAGGGGGCAGTAATGCTATTGGGGCGTTTTATGACTTTATTGAGGATGAGGGGGTGAGGCTTGTTGGTGTGGAGGCTGCAGGCGATGGTGAGCTCGTCTTTTCTCTTCGAAGGCTATTGTCCTGACTCGTTATTCAGGTGTGGACACCGAGCGACACAGCGCTACCCTCTCCCGCGGCACCCCAGGAGTCCTCCACGGCGTGCATACCTACCTCCTCCAATCCCCTCACGGGCAAATCACCGAAACGCACTCCATCGCAGCTGGCATGAACTACCCAGGCGTCGGCCCCGAGCACGCGTGGCTTAAGGATAGCGGGCGGGCGGAGTACGTCAGTGCGACCGATGAGGAGGCATTGAGGGGGTTCAGGATGCTCACCGAGCTGGAGGGCATTATCCCCGCTTTGGAGTCGTCTCATGCTATCTGGGAGGGGGTGAGATTGGCGGGGGAGTTGGGGGTGGGGAAGGATATTGTTGTTGTAAGTGCCGCTCCCGTTTCTGTTTACGATAGCGGTGAGCCGACATTTGCTGTAGTGCCTATCAGGTCGTGGAGACAAGGATGTGGAAGAGGTTTTTAGGATTCTGCCGGAGTGGGCGGATACATTGAAGCTTAGCCAACACACTACACCCCTCGCTCGCTTCAGGACGCGAAGACCCTTCATTCTTTCCGACGCACACCCGGACCACCGCGCCTTTGCTGAAGCTCGCTGCGAGGTCATTCACGACAATGTCCCCGTCGTCATGAACATGGCTCTGTCGGGCTCCGTGCTCGCAGTGCAGGGCGCGGGCGGCTGGAAGAACCGCGCTTCGGCGCTGCATCTCTATGATGTGTCCGCAGGAAAGAACCTCAAGAATCGGCTACCCATCGATCTGACACTACCGGGTATAGCACAAGAATTGCAGCTGGATAGTAGCCGCAAACTGGTCTACGTAGCCGATGAATGGCGTGTCAAAACCTATCGCTGGGATTTCGACCTGGAGGACAACGGTCTGAAGCGTAAACGAAACAGAGAGGGTCTACCAGTGCATACTCTCAATTCAGTTGGGTACACGGGTCCGATGGTGCTCAAGGAAAATGGGTTGAAGGTCGTTCGTGCAGGTCGCCAAGGATTAGCCGTTTGGCATATCGATATCCTCGCCACTCACGGGGAGGAGGGGACGGACATCATCGGCAGCTCGGACGAAACTTATCGCGAAGCCGACTGGCAAGGCGACAGCTTCGGCGATGGAAAAAACACAGAGACGTCCAAGGGTTCTGCCCCCAAGCATCGCCTCACCTGTCCCGTCTTCTCCGGTGTCGGCACATTAGTCGGAAACCCAAGGGAGTCGAAGGAGATGATCGTGGGCTACGGCCCAGGTAACGGAATGGATGAGTTGCCGAAATACGGTGCTGTGAGTGTGGATTCGGAGACGAAGCAGGCTACGATCCGGCATGTAGGTCATGGTGGGCATGTCATCTGTATGCGCACGAACGATTCAGAGGCAGATCCGTCGACGTTCATGACGGCTGCTACAGACGGAGTGGTTCGTCTGTACGATGTTCGTGCGCCTGCGCCTGTGCTTGCTGTATACAACGCTAGAGAGGTCATCGGATCCGCGTTGTATGAGCATGTCGGAGGGCATCCCTGTGAGCCTTTCCCTCTGTTCTCTCACTTCGTTCATTGGTTTCTAACCTCTCTTCTCCTCTCAGTCATCGTAATCGGTGGTGGCACCGTGGCAGAACCAAACAAGTCAAAGTTCGGGACGTCCGCGCCAAACTTCCTCTCTACGAACTCAGCACAGGGAACAACGAAGTCCGCGCCCTCGCATGGGACGGCTCTACTCAGACTTTGTTCGCTGGTACAGAGTGCGAGTCTATCGGGGACAGGGGGGCCCCCGCATTATGATTATCGACGGATTCAGCTGCCCAAGGACGAGCACGGGGCGGAGGAGGACAGGGACGACGACGATGATCTGGTCTTTGATCTCGGTTTAAGCAAGAAAGGATCCAAGGGTGTGAACTGGCCGAGCCGGGCGTATCATAGCGAGACGGCGTTCGGACGTGTTTTCGACTCTGCGGGATATCGTGTGTGTACGTTACCTCTTTCATTGACCGCTTCATCTTAAACTCCGTTTGCCTCTTGAGCTGACCAACTTTTTAGATGCGTACCGATTCAAAGAAGACGCGGATGCGAGCCAGATTCATGCTTCTGGAAAGAGTACTGTCGGTGATCCGTACCAAGGCTGGTGAAGTTTGAAAATTAGCAGACTGGACGTGATGCACGCTTTTTACTCGCAGATTTGTATAATAGCTCGTGCCAAAACTCATGCCGGACGAGCGTTTCTCGATGATGTGTAAATGTGGTGTCTGTGAATTTCTCGGTTCTCACAGAACACTTGCATTGGCAATTCCTTGTTCTCACTCACAGTCGAGGTTGAGATGTACGAAGTAGGATTGTGATGTTTGGCATTCTATCTACAGTGCACGCTGCAACTGGCCGCTGGAATGCGACGAAGAATATCCGGATGTGGTGGACCGTTAAGGAGGAAAGCGACAGGGACTGCGAAGCCTGTTGCTGCCGGCGCCTAACCTGGGTGGATCAGGCTTCGGCTTTCACACTCATCCCACACTACCTATGTCTCCCTTGGACCCCTACATCGACAAGATTCAAGATCTTACTCGCATGTTGACTCAATCTTTTGGCTAGGCTATACACTCTTCATTCTTCGTCACCCAGCAATATGCTAAGATATCATGGAGCGAACCCCGACACAACCCTCATGCATCTACACACGACACGGAAAGCTGCGAAGGGACCAACATCGTCGGTGGCTCTTCCAGCAGCTACAGGGAAAACAGTATGCGAGACGACTTCGACGAAGAAATAGAGCCGTTCAAGGGCTTTGTTCCAACACGTCGCCTTTCTTTCCCTGCTCTTTCCTCTATTGGCCCCTGGGCCCCAAACCCCCGAGATTCGAAGGATATGATCGTCGGCTACACCAGTCAGCAGTACTCTGAGAAGTACGGTGCTGGCAGCGAGGACCTGGAGACTACGCAGGCTACGATTCGATATGTGGGCCATGGCGCTCACGTTACATTCATCCGCACAACTGAGGCCGATCCTTCTACATTCGTGACCGCCGCCAAAGACGGGGTGGTTCGCCTGTACGACGTCCGTGCACCGACACCTGCGCTTGCTATATACCACGCGGACGAGTTCACTGACGCGGCGTTGTACGAGCATATCGGAAGACATCCCTGTGCGTTGATCCTTGTCTTTCTTCGCATACGTCCGCATTCTGACACTTCTTCTTTCAGTTGTCGTAATTGGTGGTGGCAAGACCGAGGAAGTCAAAGTCCGGGACGTCCGCGCCCAACTCCCTCTCTACGAGCTCAGCACGGGCAACACGAAGTCATGTCTCTTGCATGGGATGGTTCTACCCAGACCTTCTATGCGGGCACCGAGTGCGAGTTCGTCGACCGCATGGGCGGGTATCACGTCTATAGTCGAAGTGCCCGAGAGCAGAGAATCGCGCTCGAGAGTCGATTTGGACGAGGATGAGCATCACCAAGACTCTAATGACTATGACGGGCACAACTGGCCGAGCCGAGCGTATCATGACGAGAGTGCCTACGGTCGTATGATGAACTCTGCGGGACACCGCGTGTGTATGTTACCTCCTCCATTCTTGCCAGTTTCTCTTGAGCTGAAATATCTTTCAGACGCGTACCGATTCAAAGAGGACGCCGACGCGAACTTGGTTTCTGCCTCTGGGTATAGCTCTCTTGGCGGTCCATATGCTCACTGGTGAAGTTTGGGCGTTGTTCTGAGCATGGTATTGCCTACCAACTCTGACAACTTGATCAAAACGTCCGCCAAAAGACGACTCACACAATCTGCCGTCGTAGCGAATTATCTCACTCCATCTCATCTGTTAGTGTATGCGGTAGTATCGATCATAGACACCCAGTGTCACAACACCTCCATGTGCAGAAGACCTTGCTAGCCAGGCTGAGCGACCTGAAATGGCAATGCGTCATACTTTGTCAGAGCATCGAGTAACGAAATAAAGATAGACCGATGCCCCAATGCTTCTTGACACCTCGATTATCAGAGGCAGCTGCCCCAATTCTGACTCAACTTGAACCACCATCACACCCTCTGAGCAGTTCTTGCCCATTGTTTGCGATTTCCTTTTCCTCCCCTCTAACGCACACTGACGCGACCTTTCCTAGATTTGGTGAATATGAACGTCAACGCATCTATTCACGCCCGCGAGGCAGTTTCCTCTGAGATCCTAGCCAGGATTTTCCGCTTCGCTTGGGATCCGAAAGCAATGCTTCCCTATTTTACGACACCCGCAGCAATCCCTGGGGCATATCACAAGTTTGCAATACATGGCGCGACGTCAGTCATGCTACTCACGAGCTGTGGTGCAGCATCACATAGGAACAGTGTGAGCGAATGGAGCTCACGGCGCTTCGGCTTGCTGGCAAATGCCGACCATTATCGGACCCCAAGCAGCTGGAGTGCCTTCGCCACCTTTTAACGATGAGACTCAGCTACGCGAGGCCTATGCCCCTCTCCGTCTTTCTCGATTCATTTGACGCTGCCGATGCAATCATTCATATGGCGATCGAGGTACTGGTCCCGGAGCACAGGACGTGGGAAGATTTTGTTTGGACAGGAGCTAATCCATCCGGACTTTCGGCTCTCCTGGCCAACAGTGGGAAGCCTCTGGACTTTCCCAAGCTGAAAGGCGTCAGTCTAAAGTTTCGCGAGACGAAGGGAACAAAAGGAGATGATTCAGCACTTCTCTCCTGTTGCCGTCGAGCGCCATTGCTGGAATGCACTCGAACTGGGCCAACTACCGAGGCTCAACACAAAGGCTTCGACAAACCTTTCCTGTGGCCAGATTCGCACCCTACACCTCACTAAAATCCACGAAAACGACCTCGAACCAATACTGCAGCTTATTCGATCAAGTGTCGAGGTTATCACGCTGTGTACGCAACTCGATGACCACTTCAGCATCTACACGGGTTACGGCACTTGTACAACCTCAACTCTTGTCCTCCCTCGACTACGAAGTATATGTCTCGACGAGAACGTCGTCGCTTTTAGAGGCAGGTCGGGCTCATGAGACAAGATCTTCCTGAAGGTCAGCTCACTGGCCTTGCGCCAGCTGACCCTGCCTCGCCCGAAGATATATGAGTCGCTCCTCCGCTTCGCGCGTTCCTCAGCTCAAGGACTTACAGCACTCGTCTGCTTAATTCCTAAGCAAATCTACCACAAAAACGTGGAGATGCTCACGCAAGTATTGCAAGAACTTCCAAACCTCCATCACCTCGAGATTCCCTTCGCTCATCCTCAACTCTTCCGTAATCTCCTCACCCGCCTCCAGAGGACCGCCGCATTCTGTCTCAAACTAGGAAGCCTGGTGATCTCAGAGGCTAAGAGCGGATACCCTCGACAGCCATCCACAGCAGAACCCGACCTCGTCATTGACACAATCCTCGCCACCTTGCAGTCAAGGTGGCACATCCAGACTTCAAACTCACATGCTCGGCTTAAACACGTCCGGATTTGCGTCAGCAGCACCACCGGTGCTAGCATCAGAACGCGCGACCCTCATGCGAAAACAGTAGCTCGTCTCCGGAAACTAGCAGAGGATGGGATGGACGTTGATGTGTGCTACTCCCTCGACGGTGGCTTGAACTCCACATTCGATCCAAAGAACTCCTTCTTGCATGATTGGCCTCGACCGACGCCCGAAGTACCCTTTCGCCACCTGCCTGATTGGTCAAGAAGATGGACCTGGTCTAAAGTGTGAAATGTGGGCCTGCTGTAGATTTCGTGCTTGCCGTGTTCCTTCTGACATCGTGAATTATAGGGCAGCCTAACCTTAAACGCCAGTGCCGCGCCTGGGATCTGAGAGTGGAGAACGGCGCCTTCACGTTGTGTGCTTTCTCTGCATATGTCATTTGTCGCTGCAGCTTCTATACTATCCTCGTACAACTCTTGTAAGAGTAGTCTGCGTAAACTTGCAAAACATCGGCGCTTGAAGCTGACTTGAACTTCCCCCTCCCTAGGAATTGGCATCATTGGAGAGTAACCCGTTTCACATCACCGGGAACGCTGAGCAGCTTCGAAATGCAGTTCGAACGCGCTAGTACATACTTATCACGTCAAGTTTGCGATTCGAACGTTCTACACTCTTGTGCATACCTGTCAAACGTACAATACTGTAATATTCTACAATTATACGAAAACGCCGACTACCGTAAATCTACAAACACCATATATCCCTTCAGTCAAATAGATAACTGCTGAGTGGTGCTCCAACCCAGCTGAAACCCGCCACCATTTTTTCCCACATCGAGTCCTACATGACGCGGTGGATTTCAAACAATCCACGCATACAACCCTCACTGCTTCACCGCCCTCGCTCAGCCCTCGTCTTCTCCTCTCCTTTCCGCCCAGCACTCGAAGGCAACGGTCGGACCCAGAGCTTGATAGTCCCAATCTTCGTCGAGGTGAGGACGCCGCGCGGGATGAAGGCGATGTCTGTGAGGAGGTCGGGCTCGATAGACTTGACCTGGTGGGGAGAGGGTATCAGCGAGTGGTCGAGAGAAGAAGCAAGATGAGGAAGAGGAAGAAGAAGAGCGGAGGAGAGGAATGAGACACCCGTTTGCAATTCCAGGCGAGAAAGCAGAAAGTAGAGGTGATTCCACCAGAGACAGTGGGAAGGAAGAGATAAACACAAAGCTCAAAGAGGTTCACTCACCAAAACAGGCTGCACAACAGCCACCTCATTCCTCGGCGGCGCAGGATGGAACCTCGGCGTTGGATTCTCCTCGCTCGGCGAGTCCGTCTCCCCGCCCATCATCCCCAGCTCGTTCGCTTCCTGCGGGTGTTGGGTAGGGTGATGTCCACGTTCGCTGCCCCGCCCGCTTCCTGAGAGAACGGGTCGTAGAGCAAGGGAGATCGTAGATGACATCGAGAGGCGTTGTTGATGTGTCGGCTGCAGTGGAAACGTCAATACAGCACAACACCAAGACAAGAAACACTGTACGCACATGGAACTTCGGCCTGTGCAACGCCCCACTCGAGAAGTCCCACTACCAAACCAATCAGCTTCGTTCCTGCCATTCCAATCAAACGCAAAAAAGCACTTACCAAAATCAACTTACAATCCTCCCCCACACTCCCAAACCTGTAATACCCTCCCCTTCCCCGCTCTCTCCACTCATCAAACGCCACGCCTACCACGAAGCTCGAATGTCCTTGACAACGAGCGACGACGCGGGATTCCCAAGGGGCGAAGATGGTGAGGAGGTCGTCTTGGCCGCCGGTGAGGAGGAGGCGGCCGTCGGGGGACCAGGCGAGGCAGGTGAGGGCGCCGAAGTAGGAAGAGAAGCAGGCGAGGAGTCTAAGGGTAGGTGGGGTTAGTAGGGTTGGGATTGTGGAGGGACGGAGGGACGGACGTACTGCTCGGCAACGGCGTCGATGACGCGAAGACACCCGTCTTCGGAGATGGCAGCGACGTATTTTACGTCGGGAGAGAATGCAAAGTCTGTCGAGTAACTATAGGTAAGCATCGCAGACAACGACAGCGCAGAAGGGAATGGACTGACCCACGATCCGTCTTCTCGACACTCTCCAATGGCTTATCGGATTCAGCAGATGCTTTGTCGCCTTAGAGTCTGCGTTAGCAGACGCAGATCCTTGGCCTGTAGGCGGGGAGGAGAGCGCGGAGGTGGGATGCCACGGTGGAAGGGTAACGTAGATATCTTGGATAGGGTTCCATTCGTCTTCGGGTATATCATCTACCATCCCGTTACTTGCGTCGTGGGGAAGTGGAGGGGGAGAAACACGCACCATGCCAGCTATTACTACTACCAGTGCCCTGCGTCCCAGGCGTCGGATCCTCGCGCTCCCGGTCGAACACTACGATGGCGCCGTTGGCGAAGGACGCGAGGAAGAGGGTAGGCGAGCCGGGAACCCAGCGGACGGAGGTGCAGGCGGAGGCGCAGATGGCCCCTTGTTTGTTGAGGCGGGTGTATCGCGAGGACATGGCGTCTGTGGGTATTCATCAGCTATGAATGGGCATTGCAGGGTTGCGTGCGTACCTAGCCAGATAAGATCGCCTGTTGAGAAGCCGAGGATGAGGTCGATGCGCTCAGGACACGCAGTGAGGCGGTTCACGTCGTGGCATGTCGGGAAGGCGGAGAACGTCACCTTCGCCAGCGGTTCCTATGTCGTCCTCATCAGCGTCCAGCACATTAGATGAGAGCGCAGGGGGGGCAGACCTTATTCTTCGCATCGACATCCACCCACATGAACGTCTTGCCGTAATTGTAGAACATAAATGTCGCCTCTCCACCAGCAGCATACCTCGCATGCAGCGTCTTCGGGAATCCCTCGCTGTTCTGCACACGCGTGATAAACGTCGACGACGTCGTTCGGATATTCTGCTTTGGGCGTATCATCGACTTGCGCTTCCCGCTTGAGCCAGGGGTTCCAGCAGCAGCAGACGCCGAGCTGGGTGTAGCCGGTGTCAGAAGTGCGGGGTCGGTGAATAGGGCTGTAGGCGGATCGAGATTCGATGCTGCCGCCGCGTTAGGGTCGACAGCGGTGTCGAGCGCATCGTCGCTACTCGATACACTGTGTCCGTCCGTCTGTGTGACCACCGTCAGCCTCTCCTTCTCCTTTTCCTTCTCCTTCTCCTTATCTTTCTTGCTGCCTGCACCAAGAAGCTGCGCAAACCCCGGTGCGGGCGCGCGGGAGGAAGCGGCTGGTGCGGCGGGGTAGCGGATAGAGACTGTTGCGAGTCGGGTGGGGTATTGGGCGGCGCCGATGAGTGAGGGTTGGGTAAGCGCTGAAGGGGGCTGTTTGTGTTCATCGGTGAGGGAATAGACGCCTTCGGGTGCGACGAAGCATGCGGAGTCGATGAGCCCTGCTGCTGGGGGACTTTGGGCCGTCGCCGTCGTTGTTGCCGTTGTCGACATCGAGGTCAATGGTGGTCGTGGTCGTGGTCTTTGATGCCAATGTCAAAGGTACAAGTTACGGTCGTCAATGCAGCTGGGGTCAACGCTGGGGAAATCGAGATCAACGTCGGGGTCAATGTTCGCGATATGCAACGTCTTCCGCCGCCGGCGTCGTCGCCAACGTCCGCGATGCCAATGTTGTCGCCGTCGGCGTCGAGCTCGTTGGCCTTGGCGACCCCCAAACGGATCTTAGCCACCCGCATCCGGTGCATACCAAATCAATTCTATCATACCCCGTCCCCAGTTAACTTATCTCCCTACACCACCTTCACCCTCTCCTCCTCCCACCATGTCCCTCACCACCACCACCCTCCGCCGCCTCCCTCGCCGTCTCCCCCTCCTCTCTCAACGGCGAACCAACACCACTGCAGCGGCAGACAATCTCCCCGCAGCGGAGCCTCCCCAGGCAGGGGGCTCGATACCCACCGTCGCTAAGTCCGCGTTCATGCGTAATACGCGTGAACAGGCGTTGCGCGCGCCGGGTATAACCTTTGCGGACGCTGCACCGGGGAGCGCACCGTCTGGGAACTTGGTCGGAGGGAGGGAGACGAGGAAGATGAACATGTACCAGGCGATTAGGGATGCGATGAGGTCCGTCCGTTCATTCGGCACTCTTGTCTCTTGTACTGATTATTGGACGCGGTGTAGTGTGTGTCTTGCGACGGACGATAACGCCGTTGTGTTTGGTGAGGACGTAGCGTTTGGCGGTGTGTTCAGGTGTACCATGGTCCGTTCCATTTTCCCTATCTGCCCTCACCTCCTCGTCTAAATTACACACGTACCATGCAGGGCCTCGCTGAGGAGTTCGGTCGCGAACGCGTTTTCAACACGCCTCTCACCGAACAGGGTATCGCTGGCTTCGCAATCGGTCTCGCGTCAATGGGACATACCGCCGTCGCGGAGATGCAGTTCGGAGACTACATCTTCCCTGCCTTCGACCAGGTTCGTACTCTCTCCCTACCCCCGACTACATACCTACGCTGCCCCTGCTAACAACCCACTATAGCTCGTGAACGAGGCCGCCAAATTCCGCTACCGCTCCGGCGGCAAGTTCGACGTCGGTGGGCTTACCATCCGTGCGCCATGTATGGCGGTCGGCCACGGAGGACTCTACCACAGCCAGTCGGTCGAGCATTTCTTCATGGGCGCTCATGGTCTTAAGGTCTGCTCACCCTCTTGCGATATGAACAACGCGAGTGGTATTGATGTTTGACGATGTACTCTAGGTTGTAATCCCCCGCTCGCCAATCCAAGCAAAGGGTCTATTGCTAGCAGCCATCCGAGACCCGAACCCCGTAATCTTCCTCGAACCCAAGACGCTCTACCGATCTGCCGGTACGTTGCACTGAAACGCGTTTATCCTTACTGAACTAACACCTCTCCCTCTCCCCTAGTCGAACAAGTCCCCATCGACGACTTCACCCTCCCCCTCTCCAAAGCCGAGATTCTCACCCCCGGCTCAGACGTAACAGTCCTCACCTACGGCACCCCCGTCTACCACTGCGAATCCGCCATCCACCTCCTCTCCTCCCCTCCACCCTCCCTCGCTCCCCACGTTCCTCAAGTCCAGGGCGCACAGCAGAAAATTCGCGGTGCCTCGGTTGAACTCATTGACTTGAGGACGATCGTGCCGTGGGATATCGAGACTGTCGTGCAGAGCGTGGAGAAGACTGGGAGGTTGGTTATTGTTCATGAGGCGGGACGACAGGGGGGTATTGGTGGGGAGATTGCGGCGGAGGTACAGAAGAGGTGTTTCTTGAAGCTGAAGGCGCCTGTGAAGCGGGTCGCTGGGACTGAGTGAGTTTCCTTCCTTCTCTGCCCTATGAGTATGGTGCTGATGAGTGTATGTTCTTCACAGTGCGCCGAATGGGCTGCAGTATGAGAAATTCCAGCTGCCGGACCAGGTGAGGATATTGGATGCGATCGTGGAGACGTTGAGCTACTAGGTGACGGAGACGGAAAGTGTAGGGTATCAACACTGTATATATCCGCAATTTGAATGCAAAAAATCGATATACATGCATGCGGACGAGCTTCTGGAGACACAGTTACATGGAGAGATACCGCAACAACAAAGAATACAGCAAGAATAAACGCTACACGGACGAATGCTACATGACATGGTGTTACAACAGGCAAGAACAAAAATATTCGGCGCTACTCCAGGAGCCCTTGAGATATATGTTCTTTTGGCTGGCCAATCATCCTGACTGGCAGTAAGTTTCTTCGTAGGCAGACGGCGTTGACAATACATGAGGGAAGCTTGCCCTCGGAAGTACATTGTCGCGTCGCCGCTGAGTGCGTAGCAAACATCGACGTCCATCCCATCCTGAGCCAGGTTTTGGAGGTGAACGAGCGGTTCCGCGTAAGTCTGAAGGTCTTTGACTGAGGCACCGGTGCTGCTGGTGACTGTCAGCCTGACGTATGCAAGTCGGGCATGGTATCTTGGATTTCCGGCATGCCACCTCGACTGTCAGACGCGTATGATTGTATCAATCGTGCTGCGTCCTGTATTGGGTGACTGCGAGGAGTGTTCGCTTTCGGCCTCAGACATTCCCAAAATCTCGAGTTTGGGACAGAAAGGCGTAGTGACGATCGTTCCCTTCTGCTTTTCGCCCTCTTCGGTTGCGGTTGTGCTGGGGATAATCGGGTCCACATGAAGGCGGTTTAGGAGATTAAGGAAAAGATGAGGGCGGGCGAGGGGAACCTCGAGATGAGAAAGGTTTGGAAGCTCTTCCAAGACTTGGGGAGCATCTCGACGTTTCGCGTTGGGATTTCCAAGGGTCCGAGCACACGAGTGTTGTAAGTTCTTGACACGAGGAACGCGCAAAGTGGAGCAGCGGCTCGTTTGTCTCCATCGGGCGACCTACGCTCAGCTCGCGTATGGCGGGTGCCCTTATATTCGTTAGCAACCGCTCCCATGTACACATATTATTGCCAAGGCACAAACTTCGTAGGCGAGGGAGAGTGAGCTGAGCCCATGTCAAGTTGGTGTCCTGTCGCAGCTTGAGCGTGCTCACTGCGTGGGTTCCGTAGGTCAATAATCTCGACAGTCGAACGAATCAGCTCCAGAACCGTTTGCAGGTCATTTTCATAGAAGGAGTTGAGTTCAAGAATGCGAAGTTGCTCGTAAGGGAGTTCTGGGAGTGTCTTCTTGTCGAATTGGGAAATAAAGTTCAGGCTGATATCGTCAAGATGCGGGGCGTAGCGAAAGATGGAGAGGAACGCCGATCCGTCACCCTCCGTTCGCGTCTTCGGGTCGAATCCTAAGCTGATGCATTTCAGCAAGGGAAAGTCCACTCGAGACAGCCCGTGGCTACCAAGGAGAGCCATGAACCCGAATGCGTCAATACCCATCCAAGCAAGGTACTCCCAGGTTTTGTGCTCTGGGAGAAGCACGTCTAACACCATGAGCATGACTGCATCGGCAACGGCTTCTGATTCGTGTAATTCATCGGCCAATATGCAGATAGAGAGGGGCACAGGTCTTGCGTAACCGATCCTAGTCGCTAGGAGATGGCGAAGCTGCTCCACCTGCTTGTAGTTCTTCGAGTGACGATCTTTGCCACATAGGAGCTCCCAGCCCAGCTATCCACTCGTTTGCTTGTCCAGACCAGCATGCGCACTGGGAACGTCCGCCAGGGAAAGCTTTATGTTCGGCTACGCAACCAAGGTGCTTTCGAGGGGCTCTGTCAACACGATCCTGTTCCACAGGTCGTGGGTCGCATGACTGAGGATGCGCCATTCATGGCAGACTTGCGATATGACCCAAGGCATACTCCTCTCGGTGTCGTAACACTCGTACAAGTCAGCCTCGTCGCCGCAAGCGAAGCGCAGGATCCTGGCCAGGATCTCGAGAGGTACCGCATCGAGCGCGGAAACGGATGTGTTCATATTGACCATATCTGCAAACGTCGCGTCAATGAACGTGTGCGCTCGAGAGGAAAGAAGAATCACGAACAATGCGCAGAGGTTGCTCAGGCAGTCATAGGCGAAAAATTGGTGCGATGGTGGTTCAAGAAGATCAAGGCAGCTGCTTCTGATCCTCGAGCTGTCAAGAAGCATCGGGGCGCGCTCTGTCTCCATTTCATTATTCGGTAGGATGAGTCGATGACGCATAGACTTAGTCTGCTCTTTCGCATATGAACGTGTTGTGTCAAAAGGGCTATTCATATGCACTACTGTATACACTGGCGTGTGAAATCAAGTCAGATAAGTCGCTATGACAGCAGCTCGTTTGGGTTATGCAGCGTCAAGAAAGCAGTCGTCCCGTGGACGTTTTCAGCACAGCACCCAGTTACAGGAAGTAGACACCGGACCATCGCGTTAGGAATCACATCCAAACTTCACCACATGGACTCATAAGGATCGCCAGTAGTACTATACCCGGACGCAGGAACCAGGTCCACATCGGCGTCCTTTTGAATCGGTACGCGTCTGGAAGTCGGTCAGCTCATGGAGAGATCGAAGTAACTGAGAAAGTGACGTACACACGCGATGTCCCGCAGAGTCCATGATTTGGCCGAAGGCAGTCTCGCTGTGATAGGCCCTGCTCCGCTAGTTCTCCCCTCCTCCGTCGTCGTCATCATCAGGGTCTTCGTCGTGATCGTCCTCATCCTCGTTGTCTTCATTCATACCAGTATCTGAGCGCGGTTGTTTGGTCTTGGTTTCCTGATTCGTCGATAATCGTGATGCCCGCCCATCCTGTCAACGGACTCGCACTCTGTGCCTGCGTATAATGTCTGGGTGGAGCCGTCCCATGCAAGGGTTCTGACTTGATTGTTTCCTGTACTGAGCTCGTAGAGAGGAAGCTTGGCTCGTACGTCCCAGACTTCGACTTGCTCGGTCGAGGTGCCGCCGATAATAACAACTGGGAGAAGAATCGGAATGGTCAGAACGCAGGATGAGCGGGAAAAGGTTCACAAGAGACGCACAGGGTTGCCCTCCGACGTGCTCGTCCAACGCCGCGTTAATGAACTCGTCGGCGTGATGTATAGCCAGCGCAGGTGTTGGTGCACGGACGTCGTACAAGCGAACCACCCCGTCCATGGCGGCAGTCATAAACGTCGACGGATCCGCTTCGTTCGTGCGGATACAAGTGATATGGCCTTCATGGCCGAGGTATCGGATCGTAGCGCGCATAGTCTCCAAGTCCACGCTGGCAGCACCATATTGGTCTGACTTCTGACTGCCATACCCGACGATCATCTCCTTCGATTCCCGAGAGGTGTGAACCCAAGTGCCGATGTTGGAAAGGGCAGGCGACGCAAGGCGACGCGTGGGGGCAGAGTCCTTGGAAGTCTCGATCTCGTCGCCGTAGTCGTTGTCTCGCCAGCTGTCTTCTTCGTAGCGGCTAGAAGAGCCACCGACGATGTTGGTTCCGTCCTCCTCATGGGTCGCAAGGGTGCCCATGTCCCAGATGGCTATTCCCTTGGGACTGAGCGAAGAAGCTTTGAACCATTGTCTCTCAACACCATGGCGCCGCCGTAGCCCGTTGACTCGAGCGTGTGTACAGGCAGCGCTTCTGCATCTTGGTAGCGCCTTGAATCAGAGCCAACCACCTTCTCAAAAGTCTAGGAATAGGACTTGACACGGTCGCTGTCAGCCACGTACACCAGTTTCCGAGCGCTGTTCAGCTGCAAATCGTACGCCACACCCGACAAGCCCACTCCGACGGAAATGCTGGCGTCAAATGTGTGTCCTGCGGAAACCTCGTAGAGGTGGAGCGTTGGATAGCGATTCTTCCAGCCGCCAGCACCCTGGACTGCGAGCACAGAGCCGGACAGACTGATGTTCGCGACGACGGGAACGTCATCTTCAAGGATTTCGCGGTGAGCTCCGGCAAAAGCGTGGTAGGCAGGATCTGCATTCGAGGCGATGAAAGGCCTTCCGCTGTTGAATCGGACGAGCGGGGTGGTGTGTGCGCTGGGTTTAGAGGATAGATCGTAGCTGGCAGCGGTTGAAGCCCCCATGCTGGACAGGAAATCTAAACGCATTTCAGCCAGGGCAGTGGACCTGAAGTAAAAACAAGACACTAACCCTCCCTTGACTGAGATGTCGATTGAGGGTTTATAAGCCTTTGCATGAGATCCAGCAGGTCCGCGCTCATTCCAGCACCTATAGTGGTGAGATAACCCTCTTAGTTAAGAGTACCTCCAGAAGTGAAAACACGCACCGACAGATCCTACGGTCTCGTCCGTGATGTTGTTCCCACAGTAAACCGGGATGAAATCATGGAGCTCTTCGTCTGAGCCATACGCTGTGCTCACAATCTTGGCCTCTGCATTTGCCGCGGTCTCCAACAAAGTTCTCAGCTCCTCTCGTTCGAGAGTTGCAGCCCCATCCCGAGCGATCCTGCAGAAATCTGCAAGGGAGCTGGTGATGGCATTGTTTGCAGCGTCGACATATCTGTCCGCGTCCGCGTCTTTGTGAGGAAAGAGGCTAGAGCTTTGGTGAATGCCTTGTAAGATTCGAGGATCTGATCTTTGAGAGCTATAAAGTCTGCGTTAGTTGAGGTGGACATGGTGGATTGGTCGAAGAAGATAAGCTTGAGGTTAACCTGACGTGGTCCTCTGTTCTGTCACATCTCAGGTGCTCGCTCCGTCACAAGGGTTTAGGAGGTGACAGCTTCTGCGATGGGGCCAGAGGCGAGATGGTTCGTCGTGGCTGAGGATGAGACTTTGCCCATGGCTTTTCATGTCGTGGTTACATGAAAACAAGATGTACTGTATGGATGCGCCGTCGGAGGTGATTTCATAGCGTGAACTTGAAAAGCCGCGAGACCTCGCTGAGAAATAGAGGTAACACGCATGCAAGATCTGGAATCTTGCCGTTGGTGAATAGCGTCTGAGCGAGATGAATGTGGTATGAATTAGAAAGGGTGATGCAGGAAGGCGCCGGCACCAGCGTCGCGACCACTCACTTTCTTCTTTGATGCCCATGGATAACCGCATTCTAGGCACCTTCCTCGCATTTGAACGAACGGCTGCAACGTGTAATCGACTTGTCCCGGAAGCCCTTGAACCTCTGACTGTATCTCTTGGCTGCGCCCACTCAGCGCTGTAGCGCTCATCGGCAGCCCTCGCTACGGGAGCGCGATATAATCTTGGGAAATGGCATGGCCATGTGTAATTCTGACTTGGTCTTCCCTGTTCTTTGGCTGATCTCGCGTCGAGATCACAGCGGAGATGGGCGAGATAGCTTGAGGTCTCTAAAATCGATCTACTTCTCTGCATGACTGTGCACTCACGAAGCTCCCAAACGACGCCGAGCTGTGGCAGTACCTTCGATTCCACCGCGATCACCGGCAGTAACTGCACTCGTACTGTCTGGCTACCTGCTTTCCACTATACCTATCGCTGATATACGAATCTTGGTATGTGCTATGTCCTCGAGCTTTCACACTGATTTTCCAGGCCTTCCGACGAGCTTTTGCTTTTTGAATAATGATTCTCAATATTCGGCGTTGACAGTTCTGTACGGGACAGTCGACCGTACACTGTACAAGATATCAGCGCTGGAAGTCTACGCTTCAAGCTCAGTCGCAGCCCATTAACCACGATGGCCGACCTTCACATCATACCTTCATCTGTTTATGCCAGGTTTCCGCCTACTTACTTCATGACTGGACAGCGACCACCGCATTCGAAGAAGAACCCGTGTTCCATCAAGTTCGGAGATTACACTTGGCCGTCCTGGCCATTCCGGCAGGCGAAAGTAAGGTCAATTTACTCTCTTCAATGGTGACGTTGAATTTCTTTTGATTTGAGGCTAGATTCTTCAGGTCAATTTGGCACGATTTATTTTGACGAGGCCCCAGCCACTCTCTGCCTTACGTAGGCGGCAAGCTTTATGTCGCAACTGGTCGCAGTGTGAGCGGCCTGATGTCGTAGAAGGGGTGCACTACGGTGAGCTACATGGACTCGAGGCTCTATTTCTGGTTGACTGAAAGCCCCCGCCAAGCATTTGCTTCCGCCTACTTTATGTTCCCCACAACGGCTAGAACCTGCCGCCGGCGAGAACGCATCATCGCAAATGTTGAATGTCACCTCGCGACTCGAGCCCAAATCATGGCCTTTGTCACCGGAGAGTGCGCTCGCAGTGGGCTCAACGAACTGGTTACAGATGTAAGCTGTCATTAAGCCTCAACAAAGCTGCAACGTCCTAGCCTCCTGATGGACGTTTTCGACGTTTGCCAACGCTGACCCTGCCTTACTCTACTGCCGCCTTCCAGCCAATCGCCTTGATCATTCGAGTTCGGTGCTGGGCACACGCTGCACATGTCATTGATTCGGTACTGAATTACGCCCAATTTAGCCCAATGAATTGTCGCGAGCTGGCAAAAAATGATAATTTGATAGCCATCAAGGGGCGTTGTTCGTCAACTATTAATACTCACCCTACTTTTTGTTGTGATATTCCTTTTCCCCCCCTCATCATCTCCTCCTCCCCTCCCTCTCTCTTTTGAACGTTTGAGCCATGCAGCTCTTGTCACTCCTTGTTCCCCTCGCTCTTTTAGCCCCCGCCCTCGCTGGCACCCACAATGCTCGTAGCGAGCAATTCTCCCGTCACAGGAAGTCCCGCACGGCTTCTGAAGACGTCCACTCTCTTGAACGTAGGTTGACTGCCAATGGCGGTCACGTCAGGTGCGTTCGATTCGATTTTTCTACACCGCTGGGATCTTTATTGAGTGCTTCGACAGGTACTCTTACTACGAGCCCGAGACCTTTGGTGCCATGACCGCTTGCGGCAAATGGCGTAACAGCAACGATGCCGTATGTCCCCTAAATTGTATTCTCATACTCTTGGTCGCTAATTGCATTGCTTCCCCACAGATCGTTGCTATCCCCATCCAGGTTCGTGCCCGGTCGTTTGCTGCAATCATATCGTGCAGGCGCTCATCGTTCTTTCTAGCAATTCTCCAACTCTATGTGTGGACAACACATCTCCATCAGCTACAAGGGCAGGACCGTCTCTGCTACCATTGACGATGCCGTGCGTTCTTTTTTCGTAGGGGGGGGGGTCCCTGACTGATAATGTCTGGTTACATAGTGCGTTGGTTGCCCTGACGACTCTCTCGACTTGACTCCGATGCTCTTCCGGGGCTTGGACGACACTCTAGACGCCGGGTATCTGTGGGGAGGGTCGTGGTCGTCTGGAGGTTCGGGTGGGGGCAAGCCGCCGTCGAAGCCTGACCCGAAGCCAGAGCCCGAGCAGCCCAAACCACAGCCACCTAAGGAAGACAAACCGAAAGACGATAAGCCCAAAGATCCGACCCCTCCTCCTCCCCCTCCTCCCCCGCCAGCACCGGAGCCCGTAAAGGAGGAGCCAAAGGAGCCCAAGATCAAGCTCTCTGCCAACAGGCCCGCTACCTGCGGACACAAGAAGGACCGCCGCGCTACCGCCATGTTCAAGGTCTAAGCCACCACATGCACTCATCACTTCAGGCGTCCCCAGCTGCTGGGAAGGCCTCCGGAGATACGCTGATCTGACACTCGGACGAACGGAATGATTTTGTTTTACGCATTTCCCTTCGCAACTGTAGATCTTCTTCCCCTGGTGTTTACGACTTCACGTATGTGCAACTTTTGGGTTTCGACGGTTCTTTCTCTCTCCAGACGGGTTTCTCTCTTTTCTGACTACTGATCGTATTGTTTTGACTTCTGTGATTGTCGTTATTACCAATAACATTATACACATACCCCCCTCGGTTTTTTACCCCTACCTTTTCGTGTGTGATGTTGCCCAGCGCGAGCCTACTCATCCCGAGGCCATGGAGTTGCTGAATATCTAGGTCGCAACGATCATCCTCCGATTCAGCGTCCATAACGAGCCTCGGAAGCAACCCTGAAGCCCGTTTGATGGAAAGGAACGGTCAGAAGATGCGTCTCAACTTGAACCCGACCTCGACACGACCACAAGGCGCTTATGGCTCCTCGTGGAATCCCTATAACGCTCTAACAAAGGACTGCAGTACTTGACGACGTTACCACCCTCCTAACCCTTTCAGAGATCGCTAGCATCCCCACTTTCATTCCACAGACTTCTTTCGTGGATACGCCAGCGCCAGGCCAGCGCCGCTGTTCACGCCTACTTTCTCTCATTCGTTTCTCTAGATGGACACCGACGTCCTAGGATCCCCATGCCCCAGTAATCGTACAGTGACACCTAATAAATCTGCAACCAGCCTTTAACCCACTACCACGCTCCACGCTTCAGTCGCCTAATAGTCATGCACAACCCTTCACCAACCCTCAGCCGCCTCCTACACAACACACTACCGGTGTACCTGCGCTTGGAACCCCACCCACCACGCACCGCTCACGCGCAGCTCAGACAGTCCCGTCCCCATTCCCCAGACCAGCAATATTCCGAACTCCCTTCGCCGCCTCCCACCCAACGTGTACATCCCCGAGTCCCGTCCAGTCCCCCAACACCTCATAGACGACGCTCAAACCAAGCTCGCTTGGCTGGACCAGCACATTGCCTGGGCTCAAAATTACAGAAACGCCATAGGCCACCAAATATTACGCCAGCAATCCCACTCTGCCCCGATCCACCGTCTTCCAGACGAAGTGCTGCTCCTCATATTCATCGAACGATGGAGACTCCCATGTAGCCCACTTCCAGAAGATGGTTCATGGGAGTCGTTGGACGACGATTTATGGGACCCGCATTCGTTTTCCCCGCCTTGGTGCGCTGCGGGGGTGTGCAGGCGCTGGCGGGCGGTCGCGTGCTCGTGCACGTTGCTCTGGAGGAACGTCCGTGTCAAGAGCAATTGGCATGGTGTTGAAAGAGGAGCGAAGTACACGGCATTTCTCGAGTGCAGGATGAAGCAGCAGCTCGAACGTGCGGGATCTCGTCCCCTTCGAGGAATACTCGACTTGCGGCCATGCGGCGAGTTGACCAAGACGGGGTTCTTCGCCCTTTACAGAGTCAACGTGGATCTCTTACTAGCACATGCCCATCGCTTTGAGGAGCTGGAGGTGTTAGGCGACCCGCAGGAGTATTTGGATCCAACGTTCAGGCTTCCCGATAGCCTCCCGCACTTGAAGAAACTCACCATAGGCAACGACAAGATGTGGAAGGAGCCTGACTTTGAAGGACGCTACCTTTTCAAGAACGCACCTCAACTTCGACACCTTCAGCTCCGAGATCTAGCCAGAACGTTACGAAGTCCGATGTTCCTCCCCTGGTCTCAGTTACAAACGCTCGAGATCAGTAAGAGTCCCGTAACGCTCCCCGCACTAATGGAGATCCTCGCCCTCACTACCGAGCTCTCGTCGCTCTCTCTCATTCGTCCTCAAATAACTGCCACGATTGAACCTCCTCCTTCCGATATGGTGGTGCTCCCGAAGCCGGAGAACCTATCCCTCATCCATCGCCAACGTGACACCCCCAACGCCGAGAGCCTAGAGGAGCTCAACGCGCTCTTCAAAGCCCCAACTCTTCGCACTCTTCACGCCATACAGGACGGCATCGGCGCGGTCTACATGTACTCCTTCATTCTTCACTCCAAGTCCCTCGCGTCTCTCTCCTCCGTCACATTGCATTGCCCCTTCGTCTTCCTCGCCGAGACCATGGATGCGTTCGCTGCGCCGTTCAGCGAAATGCATGCCCTCGAGGAGCTGGTCCTGAAGAACACGCCAAACTACGAAGACCACGAGTTCATTGTCAGCGCAGACGAGCTGCTCGTCGTACTGGAGCATCAGGCCTGCCCTCGGCTCAAGAGGTTGGAGGTCTGTGGATTTGATGTGACCCCAGACGTACTGTGGGGAACCGTAGAAACGAGGCTCGTTGGAGTCCCTTCACCACACAGCGATGATGGCCGAACCGTCCAGAAGATGATTGTCATGTATAACTGCTTCACTCGGATCGGAGGGAAGTCCGGATGCAATTCGTTGAACTCACTGCAGAGAGTCTGTGATGCTGGACTGCTGACGTTGAGTGTGGACTTACCTTTAGCCACCAGATGAACGCTCATTTAGAGCAGGCAGATAAGCCTGAGATGTTTAAGTACATTACCCATCATAGCGCTGTAGTGCTCGTGGGCGTAGCGTCCCTCGTTCTGCTACTATCATGTGTGTATCATAACACCTTGTAAGTACCCTACAGAACCTTATAACCATCGTCAGTAATCACGCCTGTCATCCTGACACAGAGAGCGAGCGAAGTTCCCATGCAAGCAGAATTGCAATGGGCTATCAAAATTGCAGAAGCTACCAATGACAGTAAGGGACATCCAAAGAGAGACCAAAGAGAGGAAAAACCAGGTAGTAGTACACAATACATTTAGACGATAGCATTTCCAGATCCACAACACCACTCAGCTAGCCCCAGACGCGCCCTGCATACCCGGTGGTGGTCGAACGTGCAAGATAACTCTCGGCAGCTTCTTCACCTCCTTGGCAGGCTCCTGAGGCAGCGGCTTCTGTACTTGCAGAACAGGGCTGGGCGGGGAAGAAGATAGCTCTGAGGAGCCTGAGGAATCCGATCCGGTACCATCGTCCAAGATATTGATCTTCTTCTCAGTTACCGTCGGTGCGGTCTTGCGGATAGGGCTCTTTTTCGTCGCGTTCGTAGTTGATCTCGGAACCCTAAGCGGCGAAGACGAAGGCGTGGACTCTGCACTCGTCACACCGGACTTTGGCTTCCGTTCTCTCAGCGTCCTAGATGAGGGAAGAACAGGTGTGGGGATCCGTGGTGTGGAGGGCGGAGGAGCGATCATGTTGGGGGAGAGAGCTTCAATGGAGGTGTAGATGGCTGAGGTTGTGGATAGCCAGGGCGAGGGCGATGTGGTGGGTGCGGAGGGCCGAGGGGATTTGCGTTTCTTGGGGAGGAGTTTTTCGAGCTGTGCCGAATGTCCCAGGTTAGCTTACATAGATGATCGGTAGAGGACGAGATTTACGCACCTGAGTAAGGTTATCCAAAGACCACCAGCTCTCGTCCTCGCTAGCCTGCGCCATCGCTACAGTATGTGCCATCGTACTGGAGATAAGCGCGCGATCGCTGTATCCCCCTTCTAAAACGCTGATGAGTCGTCCTCGAGCAAACTTGTCGGCGAAGGCGCAGGCGTCGCGGGTGAAGCGGTGATAGAAAGATACAGGGACTTTCCGCCCGTGCCGTGACATGTAGTCGTGTTCGTGTTCACAGGCGTCCATGCCGCAGCTGCAGATGAAGAATGTCAACGCTACGAGTCATCTCTGTGCAAAAGGTGGGCTCCACCTGATGAATACCATAACATCGTCATCTGCCCCGCCCGTTTCCCCAAGGAAAGTCTCCGCTCTCGAGATGAGCCTCAGATACTTGGGATACACCTCAGCGAAGAATTGCTCGTTGGACTCGTATCGCTCCAGATGGATATTCTCGATGTATTGCCCGTGTGGCCCGTGTATGGAGGTGGAGGCTGCTTGGACTAGGTCGGGCTTGCCTTCCTATACATACATGGATGAGCACGGGAAAGATGGCAACAAAGAAATAAAGAGCGTACTTCACAGGGATAGGATAGAATATCGTGAATTGAGCCGTAGAAGACTTGCAGTCCGGGATCTTCTGGAGGTGCGCCTGCTTCTTGCTCCAGCTTCTTCCTGAACGTTTCTTCGTTGATCTGCCATGCGATCGACTGGGTCCCGTTACCTGCGTGAAGTTTAGAAGGCCTACTCAGCTCGAGTGCATCTCAGAGCTCAGAGATCTCACCGTGATGGAGGTCAATATCGAAGATAATTGCTCGTTTGATCTTGTGCTTGAGATGTGCTGTACATGAGCTCGTCAGGGGACTGGCGCGAAGAAGGGCGGCGGGAAGCTAACCATGAGCTGCGCCAACAGCTACGTTGTTGATAAAGCAGAATCCGGACGGGGTGTCTTCGCCACAATGGTGTCCTGGTGGACGGATCGCGACAAAGGCGCGAGGAGACGCAGTGCCGGCGACGACTCCATCTATGGCTTCGTTCAGGGTGCCGATAGCGCCTTGCATCGCATCCAGAGACCCTGGGGAAACTGGAGAACCAGAGGTTCAGTATGCGACTGCGGCCATAGAACTGCAAGACTCACGATAGAGGTCTCCTTGAGATAGCCCTTCGGGAATCTCAGACTCCCCATTAGCAATCTTCGCAGCGCTACCATGGACCAGAGCGCGCAATTTCTCCAGGTATACATCGCCGTCAACATCTCCATGGACAAACTTGACAGCTGCGTTGTTAAAGAAGTCCGCGACCGCATTGCTGGACTTTACGCAGATAGGTGAAGTGGGCAGAGACGAGGAGGAGGACCTTGAGCTCGAACCCGCTGATTCGGGGCCTTGACCGATGTTCAGAGTCCGTTCCAGCGTCGCTGCCAGCGCGTCGGCTTCGCTAACTTGCGAGGAGGTAAAACCTGGGTCGAGTCTCGCAATAGCGGCAGATAAACCTAGGATTACTGCGCGAAGCCGCTCTGGTCTTTCCGGGACTAGTGAAGTGTGCTTAGAACGGATGTACCGGTGTTTCCAGCATGCATCTTGGAGATACACAAATGGTTTCGGCGGTGATAATGCTGGTTTAATACTTGGTTCGGGTTCTTCTTGCTTGATTTCCATCGTGGTTGCTGACTTGTGTGGAGGTGGTTGAGGGTAAGGGAGTAGTCAGTTAGATTGTGGCAACCCGCTGGTCCAAAAGTTGATTGAACTCTGCTGCTGCACATGACCGCTCCTCTCGCCGTCAAAGGCAGTGATGGCTGCTCCTTCCCGGCCACCCTTCTTGTTCCTAATCCCTATCCTCACTGCGATTTTCCTCTACTATTGGAATGTGACGGGACAGCAACAGGTCCTGGAAGCATACCTGGTCACTGACCTGCCAGGTCGCGGCAAGGGACTCATTGCAACTCGGAACATCTCTGTCAGTCGAATCCTACTTAGACTTGAACTGGTGTTGAACTACTATTGTCTTTGTGCAGCGAGGCGAACTGATCCTTCGCGACAAGCCATTGTTTGTCTTCCCAGCCTCCAGTACGTCAACTTTGTCTGAAATAAACCTCCGCATGGCTAACGCACATCCCCCGAGTTCACGGCTCACCCCATGAGCTCATAGCGAAACACCTCACCGAGCTAACCGACTATCAACGCGCTCAGTTCCACGGGCTATCATATCTCCCGGTCAGCAGCGAAGCAGACATACCTCTCTCCATATTTCAGGCGAACGCCGTCGCCGCAGGAGCCGGAACCGTCGGCCTATTCCCCAACTTCGCGAGGCTGAATCACGGATGCGCTGGGGCCTTTAACGCAGTGTACTCGTTCCGGGAAAAGGAGGGAGAAATAGTGGTACACGCTGTTAAGAATATCGCCGCTGGTTCGGTAAGTATGATGTCTGTTGATACTCGCAGTCAAATTCTCATGATCGTACAGGAACTCTTGACAACATATTTCGACACCAAGCGCCCTCGCGCGTCCCGACAAGTCCACCTCTTACAAGCCTACGGCTTCTCATGCCAATGCAGCACATGCTCCCTCGCACCATCCCTATCAACTCTCTCAGACCAGCGCCTGGAGCAGATGTCTTTGCTGTATCAGAGATTGGGGCTATGGTCCTCGAATCCCCAACAGCTGCGCAAGGGAGCAGAAGGCGAAGAAGCTGTCGAGATTGCTCGCAAGATCTGGAGCATCGGAAGCGAGGAAGGGTACGTTAGTGAGAGGGGGCAGCTCGCTGCTGATGTGGTGCATATTTGTTTGGCCCATTCTGAGTATGTGATCCTCTGGCGCGTTCTTGGAGCGACTTCTGAGGCTGACGTTTTCCAATTACTCTCAGTGTACGAGCTGCGCAGGCATGGGCAGACCTGGCCATTCGGTGGTATGGGTATGAGCTCGGCAGGGATTGTCTCCAGATCGAGATAGTGAAGAAACTCATTGCTCGACCAGAGTCGGCTTCTTCATGGGCCCGAAGGAGTCCGCAGACGCTCCCCGGAACAGATGGACTTCGGGAATAAACGGGTGTCATTTATACTACAGGGTATACTCCATCTTACAATAATGATACAATCTCCCATCATCCTCAATGTGTAAACGCAGCTATCACTGCGACTGCACCAATTCTGGTATCCTTCCCCGCTTCAACACCCCCTCAGGCCCAGAAATCCGCATCTCACCCAACTTCTCCGCCCATTCCGAGACCTCATCCTGCACATCATTCCGATAGCTCTTCCACGCTGCTTCGTTTGAGCGCACTATTAATCTTTGCCCCGGATACTTGACTGCATAACGATGAATAGAAGAAAACGGCTATTACGACGAACGAGAACGCACTGAATTCGATACTCCTCGCGAAGAACTTCTCAGCGAGCCCAGTCACCAATACCGTTTTAGACGCTCGTCGTATTTCTTCTTCTTCTCCATCTCCATCGTCATCCTCGTCAATGTCGTCTCTTTGGACAGTAGTGTCATCGTCCATCGTCTGAGGTGGTGCTTGTCTGCGATGGACGGGCGAGGCGGAGCTTGATCGGTTGGGGTGGATAGAAGAGGATGAACCTGAACGTCTGCGACCGTTGGTAGGAGAGGAAGGACTTGTAGACTCTGGTTCGACGGGCTTGATGATCGGTAGCTTGAGCTGCGGGAGTTCTGAGTCGAATAGTGTGACCTGGCACGGGGCGCTGTGGTGTATTAAGTATTGACAGTGGGATTCGGTAGAGATGAACTGACGAGGAAGAACCGAGGCGCGCGGCGCAGGAGAATAGATGTGCGACTAGGCTCAGGTACGATGCCATGCTAGATCATCACCATTAGAACCGATTCGACGACACCGGACCTGGGCGAACCTCTGCTGACCCACTTCTATTGGGTCCTCTTTCAAGAAGTACCGAGACGGCTCATGCAAGATGATAAGACTTGGATGTACATCCAATGTGACCTTCTCCATCCTTTTCGTCGCCGTCTCCGAGACGCGTAGTACTGCGAGTAGAAAATGAAGATGCGAGGCCGTGGGTGCGTATCTTTACCCGCGAAGAATGATTGAGGAGACGGTCGGGGGGTTATTTGAAGAGCAACGATCCGTAAACAAGCTAAACCACAGAGTAGTTGTGACGAACAGTATCTTTACAGCCGCCGACAGCCTCGAAAGCCTCCCACATACGGAGTTTGAGTACAGATAGTCATCGTCATACGCTGCTAGCGCCTCGAGGTAAGCCTCCTTGGACGGCGTGATAAACACAACGGATTGCGATGGTCCGTTAAGAATGGCGGGGTCAGAAAGGTGAGAGAAGCATAGATGGATCGGTGCGGAGGGGTGGTAAGGTCCGTAGATCAGCAGAGATTTGGGCTTATCAGCTGGAGATAGGGATGGATTTGATTCATGAACAAGTGAGCTCGCGTGTTGTGGTGGGAAGAGGAAAGCCATGGCACGGTCTTGTGATCGTGAAGCCGTTCATTCCTGGCTTGTTTCTCGAGAATCGTCAGAGCGCAGTCTTATCTTTCGAAATTACCCCAGACGGACTCAGCATACATAAAGTTCGATCTTCAGCTTCATCGCCTCTCAGTAAGAAGAGTGAACCAATCGAAGAAAATCCTACTATCTACCAAAGTAACTGACAATATCAATACATGCGTCTAGAAGAACTGAACAGGGTAACGGTGTCGAAGAAAAGAGAATGCGCATAGCTAGTTCGGAGATCCACAGAAGAAGAAAAATGCCAGGAGGAGGGGGTAATAGTCGGGGTGGGGGTGGTATGTATGTGAAGTGTGGGGGAATCAAAGAGTCAGGGTAACATCTGGCACAGAGCCGGAGCGGACGGAGATAGATGACGAAGCCGGAGGGAGCGTGAGGTAGCCTGTGAGGGAGAGAAGGAAGCGAGAAGAAAAGGAGATCCACGGATGCATACCGAGAAGAATGAACGGTCAGAATAGGATGAAAAAGAGGTAGTAAACATGCGAAGAGGGTAACCGGATATGCTGACGAGCACGCAGACGGAAGAGAAACCTATCCAAAAGACACAAAAGACCGAGACTTTAGAGAATATCCTCATTGCTCTGCCCCTCCGCCGGCGCCCCACCAGCGCCCAGCCCAATGGCACCCACACTAGCCAGATCGATGAACCTCGTCACTCTCTTCTGAGCTGCCTTCTCCTTCTTCTCCCTCCTCCCAGAATGCATCTCGGCTGATGACTCGTAGTCGCTGTCGCCACTCGCGCCGCCAGCGCGGTAGTTGCAGTGCCTCTCGCAGAGCATGCGTCCGTCCACTTCCCAGTACTCTTTGAGCATCTCCCCGCAGGGCGACAAGGGGTATTCGCACGTAATGTGCTCGGGGTGATATTTGTCGCCGGCGTGAGAGATCGCGCAGGGGCCTTCGATGGGCTTGCCGCAAAGGGCAGCAGCACAGAGCGAGTCGTTGGCTTCGTGGTAGTGGTAGCCACATAGAGGTCTGCCTTCGAAAACATAGAAGGATTTGTCCGGGAATGGTTTCTGCGAAGATAAGAACGATCAGCAGATATCTAGGGGTTTGAAGAGTTCTTCCTCACCTGGCAAGTATGGCAGTTGAAGCAGCCCCTGTGGTACTTGCCCTTAAGCTGACCATCCGAAGAGGACACCGCCTGATTCTCAATAGGCAAATTGCATCTCCGGCACTACAAACAATGATCATCAGCCAGATCCAGAAGTAGAAGACAGAAAGAACTAACCTTCGGCAGATACATATTCTTCCAGCACTTCACACACAAAATCCCCGCCCCTCCATTCTCCGCCTTCACCCACTTCCCATCCTCAATCTTCTTCTCACACCTCAGACACACCCGCACCCTCTTCTTCCTCTGTACCGGCGTAGCATTGGCGTCCACAACCTCTTCCTCGGCCCTCGCCGCCCTACGAGCAAGAAGCCCCGACTCACGCTCCGTCCTTGAACGCATCGGTAACTTCACAGTGCTTTGAGTCGGCGACGCATGCGCGAAAGTGTTGCTCCTCTGCGCCTTCGGCCTGCCTAGCGCCGTAGCATCCGACATCATCGAATCGCGTGTAGGCTCTCTAGCCTCCAGCTCCGCCGTCCGCGCCAACAACGCAGCGAGACCACCACCAGGAGTGCTCGGTGGTGACGAGGGACTGAAGTCGTTGTTATCGCGGTCTTCCCAGACGGTGTTCATGGTCGCACGATTAATGTCCAAGTTGCGGGAGTACGTGCTGCTGGCTTTGGAGTACCGCGATACGCTGACGATATCGTCTCTGTTCCTTTTACTGTCCGTGTCCTGCTTGTTGCCGTAAAGGCCCCCGCTCGAAGAACCAGAGGACGAAGAAACGCTGTTCTTCTTGCGGATCGTCAGCCCTTGGACCGAAGACGACGTCGAGGAAGCCGACGAGGGCGAGCGCATAATAGAGGTCTTGGATGGTATGGTCGGCTTCGGCGTGGTAGCGTTCGTCAAAGCAGAAGTCTTGCCTGGCGTATTGACAACGGATGCTGCATCCTCCTCGTCTGTGTCATCCGCGTAAGCCAATCCATACTCCGACCCCGAACTATCAGAGTTCAGCGAAGCAGCCCTCCGTTGCGTACTGTTGTTGCGACTATGAGCAGCACGACTTTCATCGTCTCCACCAAACAAGCCAAAGTCTATCGGCTCATCATCATCAGACTCGCTCTGCGACAATGAAGACCTACGCTCTCGCTGTTGCTGGGAGCTAACATTGGGCGACGGGGGCGGTTGTGTCACAGACGAAGGGGACGCAACGTTCAGCGGACTGACCAGTCCGTTCTTCGAGAATGGCACGCCAAAACTGCCCTTGTGCTGTCGGTCCGGAATAGGGGTGATGCCAGGCGAAGGCGAGCGCGAGCCGAGAGCAGTGCCCGGTGGTGAGACAGACTGTGGGGAAAGTGGCATTGGACCCGGCGAAGGCGAGGAATATCCCGAGTTCGGCGACAAGGGCGGTGTGGACGCGGAAGCAGCTGTGACGAAGCAGCATTAGCTTCAGGATCAGAGATGGAGAAAAAGACGGCACGCACAACTAGATGGAAAGCTATGTATCGTATCGATATCCAGATTACCGGGAGACCCGCCTCTCCTATTGCCCATCCCACCAGGCGGCAGTGCAAGTGAACCATCGACACCCTGTGGAGGGTATTGCGGATGGTGAAATGGCTGGTGCTGCGTGAACATCGCCGCTCTCGCCACAGCAGCGAATCCACGTCTTCCCACACCCGCCATACCCGCCTCACCTCCAATCTTCGTGTCCGGGTCCTGAGGAGGAGGGAACGGTGAACTCGGTGGAGCGCCGCCATACCCCTGCTGTTCATGAATCGACGGCGGTTGCGGTTGCGGTGGGAAGTACGAAGAAGAAGGTTGTCTGTTCTGGAAGCGCGGCGAGGCAGGAGACGGCGGAACGTGTTGATGGCTCGGAGTGTTCACCCGTGGTGTCGGTGGGGGGAGACCCTGCGGTGGTGGCATCTGCGGTGGTGGTGTCCGTATCGAACTTGCGTTCGACATCGTCCTCATTCGCGTCGACCCTGGACTGGACGGTAATCCACCGCGCATGGAGTGCATAGAGGGCGCAGGCGACGCGCCTCTGTTCATGGACGCGTTGTCGTACGACGGTGTGCCCATCCTGGCAGGCTGGTCCATCTCTCTGGCAAGAGGACTGGGAGTCGCCACCATACGACCACTGTGGGCACTATTCGAGCTGTGCGAGGAGGATACTGAGGAAACTCTTGGCCTCTGATACGAGGGTTGAGCCGGCGAGGGTGAAGAAGTCCTGGGCAAGCCTGCGGATAGGGGGGCTGTGGGTATTGCCTGCCTCGGTGGGGGCACAACCAGGTCCTGCAGGCGACCAGCAAGCGCTGTGCTGCGAGATGGTCCGGCGGCCTTGGGCGCTGCAGCATTAGCAGGACTGCAGACATGATCACCCAGTTCGGAGAGGGGTACTGGCTGGGAGCAATTGGAGCATTTGACCGAGGGCAGGAGTTGGGATATTCGACCCTGCTGAACGGCGGGGGGAGCGAGGGAGGTGGCCATAAGAGAGTGAAGAGTAGTTGGCAGAGAGAACGGAAGGCGAGAAAAAGAGCGAGGCCAGCACTCTTGGTTACAACATCCAACGAGTCCAAGATGTGTTGCTTCTGACCCCGTGCAACTCAATTTCCACTCAAGCGCTGCAAAGCACAACGCGCACACAACCCCATCATTTGCTTAGTGCACCTGCCCGATCAATCTTCAGTTCAAAAGCATTGCAAATTTCTGCCCTACAAGTACTATAAATGCTAAACCCTTCAAGAACCTCGTCTTCATGCTGCCACCTTCTCTGAAGCACGACCAATGCGGATCTCATAGCCATATCCTTCACCTTCAATCCCCTGAGGCCCGTCATAGTGCAGCTTCGACAAGTCGTAGTTACCTGAACAGGGGCAAGAACAATCAGCATCAATCAGTACATCAACTTCCATCAGCAGACTCGAGGCGAAGGCCAAGCAAGGACAAGAATAGCAGAGATACATACCGATGAGGTCCCATCCAGACTCCTTGACATGGTACAGGTTGCAGGTGTTTCCAGAGAACGCGTCACGGTGACCAGCAGCATAGATACTTCGTCGACCTAGCTCCAATGCCTCCTCGTCGGTGAGGTCCCATCGGTAGCCCTGGTCGAGAACACCATAGGCAAACGTGCTTCCGGAGCCAACGGAGAAGAGATCTCCCTTGAGCCGGGTGCCGTCAGAGTCAACGTATACCACGGCTGGTCCCTGCGAATAGTGGATCGCTCCCGTCAGTTGTGTATCTCGAGGACGAACTCCACACCCATAAGTTTGTTATTCAGATGCTCACCGTCTTGTCCCAACCACAGATCATCGTTCCCTAGAAAGGTCAAGACCCATCAGTATATCAGAAGTACAAATGAGGCGCGCTAGCCCACGCGAGATCGACGTGGTGACCATCGGGAGAGAGGCAGTAGCGTGAGAAGCGAACACACTAACCATGCTCAGCCCCATGCCTTTATACGAGTAAACGAGGTTGCTGAGGTATTTGCTAGCGGCAGCTACTGATATTCTCTCTCGGTTGCGAAGTTCGTGCAAGCGGCAGTGCATGCCCAAGTACGTCTCCCAGTACTGACAATCGGCTGGCAGGATGGCGAGAAACGTTGGTCTTTTGTGCAGGATCTCAGATTCAGCGTGATAGAGCTTACCAGCGCCTCCAGCCATGGTACCCAGTAGGTAAGGGTTGATCTCAATGACCTTCTTCACGGTTCCAGATGCTGGATGAAGCGAGTAGAGTAATCAGTACACCGTCCTTCTTTCAGATGCAGGGGACGAGACTGCGCTCGACTCCCACGCCAACAAGTCAAAGTAACGAACCGACATAGCTTCCGGCCGTTGCCCTCGAATCCACACAGACAATCACTCCTCCTTGATACCTGAACGCCAGGGTGGTGGTTCCGTGCTTGATCTTGATTCTGCAGCTGGGGTCCGCGTGGTCATCCGTGTGTAGGCGCAGAAATGCACTGGGCTATAAGAGGTGAGAAGTTAGCCAATGTGCCGAATCAATATCAACGGGATGAAGTGGCGAAAGGGGTGGGGTACACAGAAGTATAACAAGTGCTATTCCATCACATCTAGAAGACCAGGAGAACAGCGAGACTTACATCCTGAACCTGAGGCATCGTGAAGGTCGGCAGACCCTTGGTGAGGTTTCCGAACCCAGCCTGGGAGCCCCAACCATACTCAGAGCCATACTCCTCGTCCTCGCCCAGGCTTGATTGCGGCTTGAAGCTGCTGGAAGAGGAGAATCGGGATGCTATCGCGTTCATCGTGCTGACTGCTCTTCAGTGAAGTATATGCTGTGTTCTGTGATTTGTGCTGGGGACGAGTAGTGTTCTCGCCTAAAACGGTGTGGCGATGGATGTAAGATCCAAGAAGTGGAGAAGCAGAGTGTTGCGGGACGCGTCGACGACGAGCTGACGCGTTCAGTGCAAGCGCAGGTGACTAAGCCGGCTGAGCCGCACCGTGATTGTGGCTGCCTCTTCGACTTGAACGTGGTTTCGACTTCGACGTCCAGAACTACTACGTTTCCGTTCCTGAGTCTCAGATCCTTACAATAGGCATCCGTACAGCTTATACGAGCTATCCAGTTTCTTATGCCTTGGATTCTCCCAGGTAGCGTAGAGTATTGAGCCCACGGCTCTGCGTGTAGTAGTGGCTCAAATCTCAGAGCGCAGCCGCTGGGCAATGCTTCACCAAAGATACTTGAGCTAGGTCGGTTTCGTGCAAAGCTACTCAGCTCCAAGCCCTACGACCCCATTGGACGTACGTGCTGTCTGCGTTCTAATTAGCTTTGAGGCCCTTTAGGGCTGTCAGCGCTTGGATGAGCAGCAGCTTGAGGGCATCGACGTCAACGCCGGAAGTCGTGAGCATTGATAGATATCGACAGTCTTGTAAATAACCACTTGGCTACTTCATTTTGTAGTTATTCTAGGTGCTTTTGCTCTAGGATTTTAGATAGCGCTGACAACCCCAGGAGGGATCAGTACCCTAGGCCTGGCATTTCGCCATGGGAGGATGAGCTCATTACATACACTGTACTATCGCAAAACACATCTGAAGACGACGATTTCATCTAGGGTGCTGGGCGTTTCATCGTTAATGTATCTACGGGCAGTGGCCGGGCTCACAAGCATACGCATCGCCTGGCAAAGCCTCATCAGATTCCTCAGGGATGTAGACTGACACTTGCAAAAAAGATTTTTAGTGATTTCGACTTCACATCTTCACCCAAGCTCCGGAATACACCTGTTTCGAAGGCGTGCGTTGCTCTGGTGCTGTCGTTTCTCAGATGGGGCGTCAGAACTTAGAAATCAGCGTATCAGTACTGCAATGTTCTATTGTCAGTCGAGCAATCTGGTCGGGCTCACTTGGTCCAGTCCTAATCCTGTACGTCACCCCGAGGTCTCCAAGTATTTGGTACGTCTCCCAGCTCGCTCTGGAGTTGATCCGCAACATCGAGACGAGTTCTCAACTCTCGTTCGCTAAGGGACACCCCGAAGATTTGAATAAGCAGCTTCATGGCAGAGATAGACACGAAGAGGCATTTGATGAAAGGTTTACTCAACGCTCGTTGACAAATTCAAAGCTACGATTGCGGACTGCGCGCAGCTCACCTCTAGAAGAAGTGGGACGAGTTAACAGCAAGCCCTCTCGGCCCAGATGGCTCGACGTACTCCCTCATGGAGACAGGATACTACGAAAGGGTGAAGGATTTCTCAGTAAGGACGATGCCGGCGGCACCAATCAGCTCCTCTAGCTTTGCATCGGAGCACCTTCATGATCAGGAACCTTCCACGGCCGGCGGATGACCCTACTGCAAGGCCTTGTACTTTTACTTTGCAGGTGGAGCGTTCCGCCATCAGAGCTGGACGTAATTAGATGACGAGGTCCAGAACTGCTAGAAAGTCCGCACATCCGCACAATCTTTCCCTGAAGGACAATGACGAGATGATGAAAGGTGCAGTATGATTTGCCTGCCCCACACTGTCGGTTCGGTTCCCCCTGCCGATCCAGATTACCTTCTGGAATGTTCCGCGTGCAGATCTCTGGTCCAAAGCGACAACTTTTCATTCTCCGACCAAGCATGAGGCAAGATTGAATAGCGAGTCCGGATGGAAACATGAGATGATCGGCCACGGTGATGGGCATCGTGTCATCTTCCCCTTTTGGAAAAGCGGAGTGCGACAATGAAATCCAGCTTGATGGCTACTCTCGCACTGGGAAACGTCGAGCTCAGGACTCTTGCAGAAGCTCAAATGGCTTTCATTAAGAAGAGCTTGAGCAGAGGATAGGAGAAAGAGGAGGGAACGGGGATAATGACAGAGGCCATGCGTCCCGAAGCGTCGGTCAATTCAACGGAAGGCCACATGTGCAGCAAACACTCCAGGTCTTAGGGTTGCAGACGATGTTTCGTCTCTGCTTTCTAGCGAAGAAGACAGGGCGGAATATCGGACAGATGGGTAGGAAGGAAAGCAGCATCATGGAGTCAGGTACAAGGTCCGTGAAATTCGAGTTGTTGACAAGTTGTTTGTTGATGTGTGACTTGGTGTACTCCCAGCAGGACAATGCCTGCACGCGCTGAGAACTCAATAGGGACACGCTTCTGCAAGATACGAAAGTATAAAGACTGCGGCCAGGACTCTACTGTTCTCTAGCCTTTTCTTTGCCTCCACCCGGAAACACTCTGTCGGTTTTACACCCTCCTCACCCATCCCTAACTCTTTCAACAATGCCTTCTCAATCCACCTCCACCTCCCCTCCTTACTCCCCTCTGGTGTTCAGCCACTCTCGCGACTCTCAAGCGTCCCAAGTTCCTTCCCTCATTGACTATCCCTCTTCGGACTCCTCGGACTCCCTCCCCACCATCGAGGACGAGCAATTCGACGATGACTGCGGCGCCGACGACAACGCCTCCATCATCGGGCATTTCAGCCCCGCCTCCCGCCCCACATCTCACCTCTGGGATGCCGGCATGCCCCGCGACGCCCTCTCATTTGCCGCCGCTGGCGAGGCCACCATGGGGCTCGACCAACAGATCGAGCTTGCCCTCAACAAGAGCGCCAAGAAGGCTTCCGACGGTCGCAGCCTGCGCTCTATCCGCACCGCCGTCACCACACTCCGAGGACGTAACGGCGGTCGCAAGCATCGCAACACCAACGACTTCTTCACCGATGCTTCTGCACCTCCTCTGCCCACCACCACCCGCCGAGGCAGCGACACCATCACCGTCGCCTCCAGGGCCGCCACCATCACTCCCATGGCCATCTCCGGGTCCAAGACCGGTCCCGTTGGCGAGGTCAAGAAAGAGGCCACTCGTGTCAGGCGTCTTTCCAACGCCCTGTCCAGGACTCTCTCCGGGTTGAAGAAGAAAGGCGGAAAGGGGATCGAGGGAGGGAAAGGCAAGGGCGGCGCCGATGTGGAGGTCGAGGGCGAGCGTGTTTTCGACATCGCCTACATGGGCGGACACCCTCTTCGTCGCTCCGTCTCCTTCACCGGAGTCGGATACTACGTGCCTGACAGGCGCTCTTCCGATGAGGCCCTGGGCTACGATGAGGCGGACGAGATCCTGGGCGAGGCTCATGGCGTCGCGCATCGTCTCGCTGAGCACCAGCTCGCTCGTGCTTTTTAAGCAGTCGAAGCACGACCCTAAAGAGCCTGAAGGAAACGGAAGTTTGGGAATCAGAGAAGGGATGTACTGGTTGTATCTGCTCGCTTGTGTTTTTGGATTGTAAAGTTTTTGTGTTGTCTCTGCCCTACACCCCCTTATGCCGCCTTATGCCACTACGCCCACCTATGACCTACCATCGCGATGTCCTACAATCTTGTACATCTTGCATACTCACACTGTTTATCCCTGCATCGATGAAAGTATTTGTTTAAAACCATCTCGCGATCGTCGTCGGAAGCACCATGCATTAACAGCGACCAACCGCTCTGTTATCTGTGAGCTCGAGCTCGAGCATGGGTTCGGCGTCGCCAGTGAAGAACACTCTTCAAGTTCTTCAGCACCACCGAGATCTCGTCGACGAAGCCGAAGTTGAGTCCACCATCGTCTGATAGACTATCGGATCCGGAAGTGTCATCGGCGTTTGCTCTCTTCTTCAACAACGATAGCTAGCCCTGCATGACCTCTCGTGTTGAACAGGTTCAGCGCCGGCGACGTCGACATCAATGACCAGAGTTCTGCCCTGAGGCCAAGCATCACTCGTGTTGAGAGTCGGAAGCAAGGTCGGAAGTGTTAGCCCTCAGTTGGTCATGGAGTGAGAAGTACACTACGGATCAATAGACATTACCCCTTCAGCGCCGCCGACGTCGAAGTCCAAGCCCTCTGTAATAGAATCGGCCATGTCATCTGCGACGGGGTGCTAATCTTCAGCCTGTTGTGTCGCTCATGGCCACTAGCCCTTGACTGGCCCACTCTGTAACATTGATCGTGGCCACTAACTAAGTTATCGTGCTCAATGTAACCGAGTGCCTCATCCGACATCCGTTCTCGACAGGCATTTAAGGCTGAAGAAGATGATGGAAGCAACGAGTGGCACTCTAGTTCGACGACGCTGGTCGCTAGAAGTACTTGCACTAAGTCAGCCGAGATCTCCGAGGGTCGACGCAGACGAACGACGAGTTCATTCGATCTGAAGCATGTTCTCCAGGCGGTATAGGATGCGAACCAGATGTTGACCCACACTGAGAATTTGGATGCTCTCTAGTCGCATGCCGAGAACGAACGTAACATAACCCGCCGATTCTCATCAAGCACAGCAGAACGCTAATCAGACCCAAGCCGCGCACAGCACAGCACTCCGGTATTGACAGTCTTCACAAAACTAGTCATTGCAATGCGTCCTAACCCAGTTCGTACAACATCACAGACCAGTACATACCGTACGCGCACAGCAGTGAGACTCGGAGATCAGGCAACCAATGCATCGTCGCCGTGCGATGCTCCCAACGGTCGCGCATCATGTCGAAGGGGTATTGATGGCAACAAGAATGCGCTACATCGTGCCGAAGATCAAGAGGGCAGAGACCGCCATTCCTGAGATGATGATGCAGCCAAGGATTTCGACTGGAAGGCCAAGGTCAATGGCCCGGGGACCGTCCCAAGAGTTGGGGAGGGCGAGTCCGACGGACACGTTTTGGCTTGGTGGCATCTGGGCGGCAACGCAGGCCGCAGAGAGGCCTGGGAGGCGAAGCTCAGAACAGAGAACCCGGGCAAAGAGAGTAATCCACTACGCACCATTCAGTACCGCAATGTTTCCGACGTGTGGTTCGGGAGCGCGAGCGTTCAGCTTGATCAGGGTGGTGAAGTAGCACTGGTGGCAGTCGACGAAAGGCTTCAGCACGGGGTCAGAGCACTGACAGATGGCGTTGTCGTTGCATGCCTATTCAGAAGAAACACTTTGAATAAGGGTAGGAGTATTCCTCAAGTAGATGGCTCACGTCGAAGAGGGTCTTGGCCTGACTACATTGCGCAACACACTGTGAACGGCTGCGATTAGCCTCAGTGAGGCATATGCGATAGATAGACGTACAGCGTCGTTAACAGGTCCAGCGGGTGCGTTCAGGAGGTTGCCAATGGGGCTCGTCGTGGCTACTCCACCGACGGTGATCTGGGTGAAGGCAAGAACTAGAGATATCGAGGTTCAGGCAGACACGGTGCATGCAGGTATCAGATGGAAGTACCTCGTCCAGCGAGTGCAGCGAAGAGGGCAATGAAAAGGAAGGACTGCATTGTTTAGTTAAAAAGAAGGTGAGAAGGAAAGCCTGCCAGAGGTGAGAGTGAGTGAGATGATGGACGTTGAAGACGAAGAAGGGCCAAACATGACACAAGGCCAATGAAAGCGGTGGTGGCAACCGCAAAGCAGTGATGAAATCTATCAGCACTTCACGTGGACCCATTCCTTTGGGACGCCCTTTACGTCCAAGTGCAGCCAACTCTGCTTTAACGCTCGAAGCGTCATGTCCAGAATGAACGCCTCTCAATCTGGTTCTCGACATTTCCTGAATACCCTGAATCCAATGGGCAATCAGTTTAACGCTTTCTCCAACCCAAACCAGTCACTGCTTGAGGAGGACGAGAACCAGCAGAACAATGACGACATTCAGCAGCAGCAGCAGCAGCAGTCGCCGACTCGTAAACCTAGCTCGAGCTCAAGGTCCAAGAGGAACATATCTTGGGATGCCGGCGCTTCTGAGATGAACAATCTATCTCCTACGAGAGAGCACAAGGACCCCGATTCATCAGACGACGAGGTCCCCCAGAGCTTCATGATAGAGGCCACTGCATCTCCACCACGGAGACCATCATCCAAGGGCAAACGCAGGAATTCGGGTTCGAATAAGGATCGCGGTCAGCCTCATTATTCAGGCTCCAGCAGACAGGTGCCGCCCATTCTACCCCTTCACAACACTCCCAAGAGCCCACCGCCCATTTCCGCCCCACCACGGCCAGTAGATACGGAAGGGGGTTCTGGTCATATCCCACCACATGGAGACACACCACCGCCTCCACCACAATCACCATTCCGGAGTCACTATGCTGGGGGTCTCAGCCCTCGAGAGAAGGCTCTTTGGAACTGGGTCAATGTATATAACCTCGACGCGTTTCTGCAAGAGGTATATTCCTACTACCAAGGGAAGGGGATAGTGAGCATTGCCCTGGCTCGCGGAATTAACTTACTGTAAGTCTGACTCTCCTTCCACTTCGGGCGCGCTAAACGCCTCTATAGGACTATCGGCTTCGTGATCGGCTTCTCCACGTTTCTTCTTGGGTGCATCGATTACCCTCGCATACGACCCGACCGTGTCACACGACTTTCTGATGTTGTTGTACAACACTGTGTTGCCCAGTGCGTATTCTGCCGTCAGGTCCTACCGGCAAGGATCATTGACTTTGACTGTCTGCAGGTTCTCTGGGTTCACCTTACTATTCTTTATTCTGTTTATCGTGTTTTATGTCTGGCAAGTGTTCACTTTCGCGGTTGGAGTAATGCGACTGGTGGACATGTACAACTTCTACACCTATCTCCTCAAGATCCCTAACGTGAGAACCTCCGATACATCGCTCGTTTGTTTCATTCTAACGGATGCTCCTTACACCAGGAAGACATCCAAACCATATCCTGGTCGGAGGTTGTTCGTCGCATAGCGTTCATTCGCGAAGAGAACCCATTCATCGCACACACTTCGTCCCCCCTCTATTCTGCCAAACTCGATGCCCACGACGTCGCGAACCGGATCATGCGACAGGAGAACTATCTTATCGCTCTCTTCAACAAGGAGCTTCTCGATCTCCGAGTACCACTTCCCGAAAGCATTAAGAACTTCATGGGCCCAGAGAAGCTTGAGGGCAAGTCGAAAGTGCAGACCCTTAGCAAAGCCCTGGAATGGAATCTTCGCTTTTGTCTGATGCAGTATCTATTCGATCATGAAGGCAAGGTCATGAAAGTGTTCCTGAAGCGCAAACATCGAGCAAGGCTGATTGAGGGGTACGTGGCGACGTTCATGATTTCATGCCCCCGTCTTACCTCGATTTTCAGGTTGCAGCGCAGGTTCATCTTCATGGGCTGCCTGAACGCCATCTTTGCACCGTTCATTGTTCCGTACATCTTGGTTTACTCTTTTTTCCGTTACTTCGAGGTATGCCCGTCTGGTCATGCTCTGGATGTTCGGTTTCTCACCTCTTTCGCAGGAGTACCAAAAGAACCCGTCGCTGATCGGAGGTCGTCGATACACCCTCTTTGCCCAATGGAAGTTCCGCGAGTTCAATGAGCTACCTCACCTCTTCAACCGCCGGCTGGACGAAAGCCACCAAGTCTCAAGCATCTACATCGGTCAGTTTCCAAATGAAAACATGACCTTGATTATGAAGTGAGTAGCGAAGTTCCAGATGAGCACGCGATGAAGCTCATACTCGGCATAGATTCGTCGCATTCGTGTCTGGCTCATTCGCAGGCGTACTCGGACTCGCAGCTCTTCTGGACGCCGATCTCATCGCACACTTTGAGATAACGCCGCATAGGACGATCTTGTTCTACATCGGTCTTTTCGCCACCATCTTGGCTGTCGTGAGAGGGATGATTCCAGAGGATAACCGTGTGTTCGATCCGGAGATGTTGATGGAGGAGGTAATCGTGCACACACATTACATGCCGGACGAATGGAAGGATAAGTTGCACAGCAAGCAGGTGGGTCTCGCGGTTCTCATTCTTGCCTCCTCAACGTCAACGTTCTTGGATTGTACTCCATGCTTAATACTCTCATGCAATCTAGGTTCACCAACAATTCGGGGAGCTATTCTCTATGAGAATCCTAACCTTCGTACAGGAGATCCTCTCCGTCATCCTGACTCCCTTCGTCCTGTGGTTTGCCTTGCCTGCCTGTGCACCAGCAATCATCGACTTTTTCCGTGATTTCTCGGTGCATGTAGAGGGTAGAGGATACGTGTGCAGCTTTGCCGAATTCAACTTCGAGAGGCATGGGAATGTCAAAGTTAGCGTGAAGTGTATGACTCTTTTGAAGACATTTACTAACAGGATCTTGGTGACAGTTCGGTGCTCCTGCGCAGGCGGAGGAAGACCAGAGAATGGTGTCTAATGAAGGGAAGATGGAGAAGAGCTTCCTCAATTTCAAGGTGCGTGGTCTTACGTCGATCTCTAACGCGTCGTCCGTCTTCGCGGCTCGCTGACCTACATTCTGTTATATTCACAGGCTCAAAACCCAGACTGGACGCCGAACAACACCAGTGGCTCGATGTTCCTCTCTCGCATGGCAGAGCTTCATGTTCCGCTGCCGCATATCAGTCATTCGCACCTATCCCATTCGCAACTGTCGCCCCGAAGACGACAGGTCCGCACGGAGCCTGGGCTTGATGGGACGATCTTACTTGGAGCTAAGCCAGAATCCAAGGCGCAGGAGTACGACAGAGCGCTCATGCAGAGTCAGCATGCCGCAGCGCTACGACGAAGGCAGCATGCGTCCGGAAGCATCATGGCCTCGGTCGCTCCAGGTGGACCAGGCACAGGGATGGGCGGTATCTCTGCCTCGTCGGTCTTTGGTGGTCCGGCCCTCGCGCAGACCGTTGCGCTTGGTGATTCTCAGGGCAGCCTCATCGCTTTAGCACCTTCGTCACCACCGCCGACCCGAACGGCCAGGGAGGCGAAGACAAAGCCCATTGATAAGGTGGATGTCACGGGAGATGGGGGTGTGGATAGTCGATTGGGAGACTCTTACGATGATGGGACTGGGAGAGGTGACGTTGACGATGGAGATGAGGGTCTGGTTGGGGAGAGTGTACAGGATGGGGGCGTCATGGGTCTTTTGGCGCAAATCTACGGGGCTGGGATGGGGAGTACGAGACGAAGGCCCACGGATGTTCTGTAGATATTTGTTTCATCTGGCCCGCTACTTATGCATGGTTTTTCTCTCGGATGTCCGGTTCTGATTCGGTGCCAAGGAGAAGGCCGTCTGAGGATGTGCACAGTATGTTTGTGTGCCTTGCTTCGGTGGACGGACGGAATTGTCTCAAGCCCCTCGCGTGACGACCAATCAACAGAAGCAAGCACCGTCATCACTGCCACTCCTTCAGCACGTATCCCCAATACCATGACCACTGTTTCGCCGTTCGCCCGCAGTAGCGCCTTTGAGGAGCCCATCATCGGCGGAAGGGCGCAGACAGTGAGTTAATCAAGCATCTATGGCATCACATCAACGGGGGAGCTGAGTAGGAGTCCGTTTCACTCCATCTTTTGAACTACAGATAGAGGAGATGTACAGCGTCCCAGAAAGCTTCCTAGAGATTGAAGTCAGGAACCCACAGACACATGGTGCGTCTCATTTCAGTGGATCGTTTGCTTTTCATTGCTAACAGTGCCACACAGGATTTGGACGAAAGATGTACACTGACTACGAGATTGTGTGCAAGGTACGCCCGCCTTCTGCTATGCATCCGAATCCAGTCTAATGACCCGAACATTGCCGTAGACCAACATTCCCGCCTTCAAGCTTCGCCACTCGCTCGTACGCCGCCGGTACTCTGACTTTGAAGCCTTTCGCGATATCCTGGAACGAGAATCAACGAGGGTGAACATCCCACCGTTGCCCGGCAAAGTCTTCACGAACCGCTTCTCCGATGAGGTCATTGAGAGTAGACGAGAAGGGCTGGAACGGTTCTTGACCATTGTCGCTGGACATCCCCTTCTGCAGGTACGCTCTCTGTTGCTGTTGTCCGCTTGAGTCCGGGCGCTGATTAATGACTGGGGCCGTCTAGACCGGCAGCAAGGTGCTCTGCGCCTTTTTGCAGGATCCATCTTGGGATAAAGCCCAATGGCTGTAACGGGTTTTCTGGTTTTTGGTGATTTGTTGTTGTCCTTCGTTGTTCTTTTCGATCTCTTTAACTTTTTATGCAAGATATGGGTTTTAGCTGCACATGAACCTTGTTTATGAGTACTCTGCTATTCGTGTGTATGAATGACATGTAGTTTTTTCTCTCTCTCTTTGGTGCTCCTTGCATCCTTGCTCGTTCCATCTGCTCGAAGGATCTGACTTCTCCACTAATCAGGACTGTAGACTCTCATTCAGCTGTGCATCACTACCACGACGCCGAGCTCGAGTCTCCTAGAGCCACGGGTCGTCCAATATTCGTGTGTTCTCACTATTCTCTTATCCCATGTCGCTTGATGTTTTGCTCCTCAGGCAACCGAAGGGCCACTGAACGTCACTCTCAGTCTGGATTGCCGGCGCGCATAGTCCAGCGCTTTACTACCCGTCGCTTCAAGCGTGTCAGCAACCGTCTACAGGTACCGAGCTAGGTCTACAACTTTGTTTGGCTTTCGCAACCCCACAACAGCTTGAGTCGCCGTGGACCTCCATTTGCAGAATACTTCCTCACACGAATACCTCCGTGAGCGTCGGTGAGCAGGAATAGTCGCTTCTGATTGCGCTGTACTTATCTCGTCCTCTGGTCAGGTGTACCTATCTTTGTCTTGTCGCTTTCAGCACAATTGCACCAAACAGTCGGACAAGCCCTCCAAATGAAAGATCCGGGGGTACCGGTGCCCAATGACAACAGAGTTCTTCAATCGTGCCAATGGGCCTAGTAGGTTGTTCACGGCGACTTGTACGAAGCCTTGATTTGTGTTCAATACGCACTCGTGTATTGTGCTATTCCTGCTGCGGGTTCATTGGATTGCCTTGCTTATCTTTTCTTTCCTGTGGGATTAGCGCTTAGCTACTGGCTGGGCTCATCTCATCTACATCGTGTGTGGATACGCTTAATTACCTGAGATTCACCTACACGCACGCAGGTAATCGCGCCAATAATAACCGTAGATGTAGATGCGCATGCCGAGACTGTGAGTGTTCGCTTTGTTGTTACAGTAGAGAAACCAGTGTCTCGATCTTCGTCAAATACACGAAAATAAGCTCTCCTCTGTCCTTCCCAAATACTGGTCAATATGAGCTGAGAGCTCAAGCTAGCTCAAGTGACGGAGGTAATCCCACTTATGCCAGAGGACCTGGAGAGAAGGTCCAACAGCGGCTTATGATCTAATCATCGAATCTCATGAACTTTCCACCATCACAAGTTATCCTCCCTGGTCAACTTCTCCTTGTCACCGACGAGCTATCGTCTTCCGCTGACTTTCTTCTACATCAAATCGTATGCGAACGACTACGGTCAGCTAAGTCAGGGTCAGGGTCGGGAGTCACGATCTTGACCATGTCTGGTCCGGAAGCAGGCAGTCGATGGAAGGCTATCGCTACGAAATCTGTCCGTTCGCGCTCTACCTGCTGGCTTAATCCGTCTGGTTGAAGGTCAATCGACACAGGGACTTACTAGCGGCGTGGTTTCCAGTTTTCTGCACTTCGTGGACGTGTGTTCCGACTCCGACACGCCGGGGGGGATCGCTGCAGTCGGATCCGCTTCCTTAAAGGGCTGCTACGACCGCCTGTCATCTCGACTCTCCCAAGCCAGCCAAGCTGCTGAGCTCATCATTTTGGATGATATATCTACTTTGGAGTGGATAGGATACGATATCGCCGACGTACAGAAGTTTACTCGGGCCTTGGTGGCACTCTGTCGCAAAGTGAGTGACGCTCAATACGATCACTACCATTTACTCATCATGTATTCCCAGGCTCAAGCACCTCTAATAATACGGCACCACGTTCTATGCACCTCTACCAGGGAACCCATATTCACGGAAGATGAAAGCAGCGACGATCTGTTCAATTTACTCGCTCAGCTTGCCTCTTTCCACGTCGAGATCAAAAGCCTTGCGAGCGGAAGGTCTGGGTCCGTTAGCGGGGAGGCAAGTCTCACTGCCTTGCTCAGCTCTAGGCTTATCGGACTGACTTTCTGTGGTGGTAGATTGCTCTGTATCACGGGCCATCGTTGCACAACGTGGAAAAGAGTGCCGTGAAGGCTATTTCGAGAACTTCTGCGTTACAGTACCGTCTCACGGACTACAGCGCCGTGTACTTTCACCGAGGCACCGCCAGCGGCGTTTTATAGATCGTTTTCCCCCTTCTTGGGGAGCATTATGTCTGAGAGAAGATCACGATCGTCATGTCGTATCGCTTCTATGTGAGCATATCAGCTCCCAACGAGCGGCTGAACGCAAGGAGGGAAGCAAGGCGCGCTGAATCTGAATCAGCGCAGTTCACTTCGTATGGCGATTCACAGTCGTTCGTCGCAGCTCTCTCTTGCAAATGCACTCTGACCGTGTTGTCACAGGCTCATAGGGCCTTACCAATAGATTCACTGCGACATTCATGAGCCGTAGCTCACACGTAACGATTCGCTTGTCTTAACGCCGTTCACACCGCCTCCATCAGGAGACGGGGCTTTGGATTCAATCTTCTATTTTCGCCAAGATCGAACAGTGACGATCGACTAGTCGGTTCAATACCCGAAATACCGGTACCCGATTGCACGCACTCCCAGGAAACCGCTGGCCGGACAGCCCTGGCGAAGCTGGCGTGAAGTGGGGTCAGGGCTCGTCTCCCAGTCTTGCATACAGTATTCTGCAAGCGGACGGGGAGATCCTCGCGTTTGATACCGCCGTCTCATAGTACCCCCGTAGAAATGAACTTCAAGTTCGGCTTCCGCGCGAGAGGGAGACCGAGCGCAATGGTATAAAGGTCGCTGATTCCATGTTTGCTCTCTTAACGCTCGAAGCCCTCGTTATCCACCATGTCCCCAGCTCTCACTCTCTCAGAGCACTCAAAGAACACATGTTCAAAATCCGAACAGACCCCTCGTCACGATACGAACAGTCTGTCTAAGAACCCCCTTCGCCGTACATGGCGGGGTAACGTCGAAGGCACTGTCGAGCTCGCTGTGATCCCAAAATTCCAGGATCGGTACGCTGAGCGTGAGTGGGTTAAGGTCAGAACGTCTATCTCACCAAGCTGAAATTGTACTGAAACTGAGTTCGCATCCTAGGCACATCTCGCTGCTGCCTTTAGGTTCTGGGGAAAGCAAGGGTTTGGCGATGGTGTCTCAGGACATATCACCGTCAAGGATCCCGTCCTCCCCGATCATTACTGGTAAGGTCCTCCTCTCAGCCTGTTCTCAAACTCGCTTCTGAACGCTACGACTGGCGCCCAGGATGAATCCATTCGCCGTGCACTTCTCATCTATGACGGTGACTGTTTTTCTCATGATAATAAGCTAACCTGCTGACGTTTGAGGCTGTCGCAGAAATCAAAGTTAGTACTCGTGAGTCCTGAGGGCTACGTAACACCACATGGCGCCCAACTACCTATCAATACGGCTGGTTTCCATATCCGTGAGCCTTCACCTCCTCTCATATCTTTGAATGGTCCGCCTCAAATGACCCACTATACTCTTTATCTCTCTGCTCTTCCGCCTGACCGTAGATTCCGCAATCCACAAGGCGCGGCCAGACGTTGTCGCCGCGGCTCACTGCCATTCTCTGCACGGGAAAGCCTGGTCTACCTTCGGCCGATGCATTGATATCATGACACAAGACGCATGCCTGTTCTACGACAACCTGAAAGTGTACTCGAATTTCGGGGGGATCGTGTTAGCCCCGCAAGAAGGCGAGAACATCGCCCGGGCTCTTGGAGCCAAGGCAAAGGCGTGCATTCTCCAGAACCATGGCCTCCTGACAGGTGCGGTATCTCGCGATCTATACCTTCTTGGATGCCGATCTCAGTGCTGGGTTCTTTGCGCAGTCGGGAGCACCGTGGACGAGGCTGTCTTCCTCTTTTCTGCTTTGGATCGACTCTGCCATGTTCAACTTCTTGTCGAGGCTGCTGCGGCAAATGGCATCCCCAAGACCGTCATCGACGACGAGGACGCGGCGTTTACGGCCAATACTCTGCAGTGGTGGGAGAACACCTACATCAACTTTCAACCAGAGTATGAGCTACTGCTGGAAGAAACGAACGGAGCATTTTTGAAGTAATTCCAGCTGTTCTTTGATCTGTAACTTGCATGCTTCTCCACGTGTACTTCTACGTCGCCTGCTAATCGCCTTTCCTCACGATGATACGTATAATCCTTGTGCCCGCTCGTCGCTTGACGGATGCCGGTCACTCGAGAAATTGAAGAGGGAGGAAACACGGTGGCGTGACCCATTTGAGGCTTGGGCTTCTTTGCGTTCTTCACCCGGATCTCACCAGATCGCTCTCGGGGAATCGATCTCTGCGTGGCCTAGACTCTGATCAAGAGCTCTGTCTTCCTCCTTCACTGTTCCGCATATACACGGCTCTTAAAGAAAGATACGCCTGACCTCATCTAGCAGTTTGTCCTACGCACTCCCGATTCCGATCCGTGCTCACCGAGTCACTTCACGAAGCCCCTTCGCACCCCGGGATCCGGCAACGGAGCACCGATAGACATGGTCGGTTCATAAACATCGGAGGACCAATACCCCAAACATACCTATCAACCACCACCATCTCTCCGATCCCTTTCCTCATGTCTGTCCCCATTCCGATAAACACCAACGTCTCGCTCACCGCACCACCTCACATTCATGCTCTCCTCGATCGTCTCCACGCCCGCTCGCTAGCTCAGGAAGAGGAGCTCAAAGCTGTCGACTTTATGCGAAGCCCCGCCCGCTTCCAAGGACCCGACGGCCAACGCGCCTTCGACGAGCTCATGGCCGACAAGTTCATCGCGCTCGAGCAGGACAAGTGCCTGTTCGTGTACAATCTCCTTCGCGCAAACAACGCGAAGACAGTAGTCGAGATCGGGACGAGCTTCGGCGTCAGCACCGTGTATCTCGCTCTAGCGGTGGGCCAGAACCACCCAGGCGGAGGAGCCAAGGTGATCGCGACGGAGTATGAGAAAGAGAAGGTGAAGGCGGCTCGTGGCCATTGGGAGGAGGCGGGAGAGGACGTGGTCAAGGTTATTGAGCTGAGGGAAGGAGACTTGAGAGAGACGTTGAAGGACGGGCTACCGGATGAGATTGACTTCCTTCTACTTGACAGTGAGTGCCTTCCTTGTCGATGGGATCTGAGCGCTGGCTGATATTGTGTGCAGTTTGGGCACCGATGGCGGCTCCGGCACTTGAGCTTGTCAAGGGCAAGTTGAAGAAAGGCGCCATCATTATTACCGATAATACGATTACCGCTGAGGCTAGGTACAAGGATCTACTCGCGGTCCTTCGCGATCCCAAGGGGGCTTTCAGAAGCGTCACTCTTCCGTACAAGGGCGGAATGGAGATGAGCGTGTATCTTCCCTAGATGTTGGACGCTAGGGAAGTCGCTGAAGCACGGCCAGACGCCTCAGGAGTAGTTGGGAAGAAGTACTTGCACATACTCATGATAAAATGATCTCAATATAAGATCTATTTGCAAGTATGCTATGCTGCTAAACAGCCAAAAAGATCTATCTACTATAAATGCTGGGGGAATCTAGAGAATGTTGCATGCGAAAGAACCGGAATGGAAGGATAGGGCTACAAGATGTCGATAAGTACTGTCGTAGAAATATATTACTAGTATGAGGAGAATCTAGCAGATGCGTCCCGTGTAAAAAGAGAATCTACAGAGCGAGAAAGCGGTCATCGCTTGGCAAAACGAAGGTAGCGAGAAGCGACTGTGGGGGCATGGTCAGTATCTATCTGGACAGAGTAAACTGTGCCCGGAAAAACTCACCTAGAGTAACAAGAATGTTGAAAACGAAGAAAGCGAACAGGATGAACGCGTCACGCCAGCGGTTCGAGACAGCGATGTTCAAAGGAACGAAAAACTCGTCACCGACCGCGTACTGGCAGTATTGACAGTCGGAACTGGCATCGGGATTATTTAGGTATCCGGTGAACGCGTTGACGAAGGGATCGGCCCAAGAGCCACAAGTTTCTCCTGTAGGCGGATCGAAGGTAGCGAACTCTTCCTGTCCGCACACGATTTCGAGGCCGCTATGGAGAGAAGCGGATCAGTCGGTATGCACATGAAGCGCCAGGTGAAGAAGAAAAGGCTTACTGAAGCTCGGTCGCGATGATAGCGGCGACGGAACGAGTGTATGGCACAAGCTCGTACAACCACGAACGCCAGAAGGTTTCCATAGTGGGGTATGGGAGCGTGACACCGCAGAACGTGGAGAGAACCACTCCAAGCACTGGGTTGAAAAGAACGGCGACCTGAATGGAAGGTGTAATGGAGCCGATTGCCTGGCCAAGAGAGACACCGAAGAGCTCGAGGAAGATGACGATCAAGAGGATAAACCCGTTTCCGGCCGTTCCAAAGGTACCTTGACCGAAACCCATGGGCCAAACCTATCCATTCAGGGAAACATTAGTTTCGCGGGAGAAGCAAGAGAAGTAAAGGGACTGTACGCACCATCAGAAGCCAGTAAACCACGGCACACAGAATCGAGTATGGGATCTCTCCAAGCAACTGGCCAATGGCGAAAACGTAGGGAGAATAGATTCGGCTAGACGATTCACGAATGAAGATACGTCGGTTCAGAATGAACATCGGCTCGAGCTGGGCCATGATGATCGCCGGCAGAATGATAGTCCAGAACCTGGTAGGCCGTTAGGTCAGACTGGTCAACTTTTCATGAGAAAAAAGAGCACGTACAGTCCAAACACTCGGTATTGCAAGTCACGAGAACTATTGCCCAATTGCAGGAACGGCAAAGACACGAATAGAGCGATGAACGCATGGACAAACAGCCGACTAAAGATGTAATCTGGTGACCTCCAGAGCGCCAGATTGTTCCTCTTGACAACGACCTTCAGCTGCGTGATGAACGAAGTAGCGTCTATGATGTGTATGCGATGAGAAAGAGTTCACGAAAGGATGATGGATGAGAGCGCACATGTGGACATCTTCTTGTCGGAGTCATCAGGTTTAGAGAGACCATTCTGCTTGAGAGCCTCGATCTCACGCAGCACGTCCTTGAACTCCGGAGATTCGCGCCAGATATCAGCCCAGTCACGGTCACCAATCCTAGGCGAGGTACCGGCACCAACGGCTTCAAGCATGAACTCAGCGGGGTTCATGTTCGAAGGGCACTAACGAGAGATACAGGTCAGACCTAGAGGCGATAGTATGAGTGAAATGGAACATACCGGTGCTCCGTTCCTACGGTAGTAATCCCTGATGACGTTAGAATCCGCACCGATGTCACCAAAGTAGACCGTGAGTCCACCCCTCTCAAGCAACAACAACCTATCGAAGCTCTCGAAGAGCAAGGCGCTGGGCTGATGAATGGTGCAAAGAATGGCCTGTCCCTGGTTCGCTAGCTTCTTGAGGAAGCGAACGAGATTCCATGCGCTCTGGGCGTCGAGACCAGAGGTAGGTTCGTCGAGGAACAGGAGCAGTTCGGGCTTGGACGCGAGCTCGACTCCGATCGTCAGACGCTTGCGAGCCTCGACGGACAGGCTGTGAACAAGGGCTTCAGAGAGATCCTGGAGCTCAAGCAGCTCAATGATTTCCTCGACGTAGGCATTCTTCTCCTCCATGGGTACATCACCAGACTGGCGCAAGTAGGCGGAGAAACGGAGAGCCTCGCGGATGGTAGCGGTACCTTCGTGAACGTCCATTTGCTCGGCTGGAACGAGGAAGTAAGCGTCGTACGCTTGCGAATTGGACCAAAGGAAAAAAAACGTACCATAAGCCGTACCACGCTGGAAGTCCGAAGTCAACGGCCTTCCATCGACCAGAACATCGCCAGAGATAACACCAATCGTCTTCCTCTGAGCGAGGACATCCAAGCAGGTAGTCTTCCCAGCTCCCGATGCGCCCATGAGCGCAGTGAGCGTCCCAGGCTTGACATATCCGAACACGTCGTTCAACAACCGCTTCGTGCCGCCCGATACCGGCACATCATAGTTGAGATGTTCCCAGGTGAGCGCCTTGCGGTCGGCGTACGCGGACTTTTCAACGACCTTCTCGATGTCGTCGACGTCCTCACCGTGGGCCTGCTTCTCGTCAATCAACTGCGCCTTCTCCTGCTTGCGCGCCAACTGGTGCTCATTGAGGGACTTGGTGCCGCTGTTCTCCTTCGCGTACGTGTTCACACCGACAGACGAGATGTATTGCTGTGAAATGTCAAAGTGAGCGGGTGCACGTGAAGAGGAGTAAGTGGAAAAGCCAGGAACAATGCTCACCGGCCAGTATTCGATAGCCAAAATCTGCGTGACCTGGAACAAAAGGACCCATCCTACGATAACGAGGAAGTTCCTCCTCCAGAGGTCGGCCGCGTTGAGGTTGTATCCGATGCGCATGTAGTCGGTGCCTCGGATGATGTCGGTTCCTGGCTGCGAACCGAACAGAGTGCAAGCCTGGTTCTCGCCCAGCGCATCGCTGAATCAAGGAAAGTGTTCAGTGGGTGGGTCAAAGGAAACGGGAGAGATAAACATACGGGTACTCAGACATGCCAGGTCCGTTACGTGGGACGACGGAGGCTCCATCACAGATCATGGAAATCCTCATAAACTCGTTGATGAAGCAGCCGGCGAAACCGTAGGACAATGGGCTGGCATAGTACTGCGAAACCAGCGTCAGCTTCACCTTCGACTAAAAAAAGAACAACTCACGATCCAGAAGAGCCACCTCTTCATCTGACTGACAGGGATCATGTAACCGGTGTACACGATAAAGTTGGGAAGGAAGAACGTCGCAATCCTGAACGCCGCGTCGAAGTTCCTGCAGAGCAACCCAAGCGTCCTGAAGAATCCCTGCATCGCAAGGAACGAGATGTAGTTGAACAGCAAGAACGTGAAGTACGCTCCCGCGCTTCTGTAGAGACCAGACATGAAGTAGACGATGATGGTGAAGATCAGCGTCCTGACGAAGGAGAAGGGGATGTCGGCAAGGGTGTTGGAGATGACGACGGCGGTGGGGCGGTACATCCGGTACGACGTCTGCTTGCGCACGATGGGGCGACCCAACATCATCATGGGCATCTCACCGAAGGCGTCGAGGCAGATGGTCAGCATGGTTGCAAAGATCACGGAGCCACGGGTGAAGGCGCCTTGGGAGGTGAGCGGGAGATTGAAGTAAGCGCCACCGAGGACAAGAGCGAGGAACTACGAGAAGTTTGAAAGGTAAGCGCGATGAGAGCAAAAGCGAGCAGGACGGTGCTTACAATGCCGAGGCCGTAGTTCGAGTAGAGGAAGAAGCGATCCTGCAACTTCTCGTGGAACTTCCTGATAGTGAGAGCGCGGACCTGGCCAATGATGCTAACGGTGTACGGGCTCTTCTTCGAGACACGCTTCTTCTTGTCCTCGAGGACGGCCTGTCGGAAACTGAGGGAGAAAAAACCATCAGCCAAAACAAATCGATCGACAGAAAAGCGAGCCACGCACGTGTCCTGGTCATGCTTGTCCAACTCCATACGTTGCTTGAAGTCCTTCATATCGCGAACCATACCGTGGCTAGTCTTGCTTTGCAAAAACGCGCGCTCGAGGTCCTCTGGAGTACTCGGAACGTTATTCTTGCTGCGGCCAGGTGCAAATTGTCGTTCGTTGGTGTCCGTGCAGCCGGTAAGGTAGTCGGCAGTGGATTGACGGGGAAGAGACTTGTAGCCAAGATCTTCAAAGTACGCACGCGCCTCCTTGGGAGATCCGAAGTAAACCTGACGACCTTTGTCGATGACGAGGACCTTGTCGAAGAGATCGTAAATGCCTTCTCCAGCCTGGTATCTAAAGGAGCAGAGGAGGTGAGGAGGGCTTCGCGTGACGAAGATAAGAAAGACGCACAAAGTCACAAAGGTCGATTGACCCAGAACGTCGGTCATGATCCTCAAGCTCTTCGCGAAATCCAACGCCGTGCTGGCATCGAGACCCCTCGTCGAGTTGTCCCAGCACTGGACGCGAGCGCGAGTAGCCATCATCTCAGCGATTGAAACACGCTTTCGCTCTCCACCAGAAACACCACGAACGAACTCATCACCAACCAGAGTGTGTTCCGTGTGCGACATGTTCAGCATGCGGAGCATCGTGCGCTTCACCTCTGAGCGGAACTCTTTAGATGTGAGGTTGGGCAGTCGGCCAGTTTTCCCAGGCGTCTTGGTCGAGAGAGCGAAGTCGAGAGTCTGGGCGACGGTGAGAGTAGCAATGTGTCGGTCATCTGAGAAAGCTATGAGCACACTTCTCCAAATTGACGTGTAAGATGTACACGCCTTCTTCATTGTAGACGACTTCTCCCTTGTAGAACTTGGCCATAGTTTCCGCGTCGATCCCAGCATACCGCACATCACCCTCGATGCTCGCGTAACCTTCTCGTTCATTGGCCATAACCTTCAGGAAAGTAGAGCAACCACTCCCAGGGCAACCGAGCACGAGACACATCTCTCCTGGCTTGAGAACACCGGATGACCTGCATGAGAGGATTGGTGAGTAATATGTTGTGTTTGACAGCGAGAATGGGACATACGGATGGAGGATGGCGCGCTTGTGTTGAGTCTTGTTGGTGAAGCGAGAGAATAAGGACATGATCAACAGGATCGGGGACATAAAGAAGCCATAGACCGCATCTAAACGTCATGGCTTAGCACGGACAGGAAGACTTTTGAAACGATCGACGAACCTGCGAAGGTAGGGACATAATACTAGGAGTCGACTGTCAGCACAAAATGTATGCCGCATTATGACGTTCAAACCAACCTTGTTATCCGTTCCACCGGTGACATTAACCTGCAAATCCTCCCAGGTGACGCCAACATGCTGCAAAGCGGAGATTAAGCATGAAACGCGGAGAACGGCGTGGAGTGCTGGAGCTCACCTTGTGTTTGATACCAGCAGACTGATTCTCGTCGTTCGAAGCGGTGAGGTATTCCCGAAGATCGAACCTCTCATCGCCTTTCTCCAGGTCCTCCCCCTCTGCCGAGGCAGCTGCCGTCCTCACATTCGCCGACCAATCCTGCTTTTCGTTGTTGTCCGAGTCACTCCCCGAACCCTGGGTAGCTGCTGGACGTTGGCTGAGCTTGCGTTCGAGCTCCTTGAACTCCTTTTCAGCAAAAGCGACATCGACCCCATGGTGCGAACGGGGTGTCGAGTGACCGCCTGCCCCAGTGTTGCAAAGCGTGGCTGGCGTTTCAGCCATTTGTCGTCGAGCTGCTTGTGTAGATTGTTCTATTCGTTTGACGGTCTAACGCCACAAGCAAGAGATAGAAAGCCCGAGATATAAAGACGTTGAAGTCGACGAGGGGACCGCGTTTGAGATGAAAGCAAGGACAAAGAAAGGGACGCGAGAAAATCAAGTCCCTCTGCAAATGAGGACATCGCTGTTATGTATGCATGCCCCTGTCGCGATCGGTGATTACTCAGGCTTGACTCAATCAAGAACTTATTTCCGGATTACTTACTGAGCGCCTGCTCGGCTCCGCCACAGTGACCACTATCAGTACTAGTCCTTCAGTCAGCTTATGTCGCCATATGCATCTCCAGCCCTCGACCCCCTTCTTCATCGCGTGGAGATGGGGAGTAACAAGGCTGATAAGCGTGTATTCATCAGTGAAGGAATGGATTATTCAGCGTAGGTGGCGTTCTAGAATGAAGGTGTTGGTGGTTGGTTTGTGATCTTTTGGGTCGGAGACTGGGCCTCTGCCATCAATCGTCGTTAATCAGCGCTTGGCAGTCCGATTGATCACGGAAAGGCGTCCTCGGGTGCTCCGTTCATTCATCCGTCACTCCGACAAGGCGGACGATGTGGCGAGCATACAGTTCCCCTGGAAGGGGTGGTAAAATTACCGGCATCACCAACCTAAAATATGTATGAACGACCATAGGTCAATAGTAACCGTTTCTTCGTTGCTCAAGGACAGTAAACGGCTGGGAACGATCTGGTTGAGCAGGATGGTGGGTATGCGTGCCGTTGAGCTAGGTCAATAATGTGAGCATGACACATGTCGCAAATGCACCGTAGAGTCGGTGCCGTTCACGATTATGAAGATCTACCGACTACCGCGTGAGGGGTCGCTAATTCGTGAACGTGGCCGTGGACGTGGGATAACATTCGACAATCGATAACAGTATCCGAGTAAATGGTACTCGATCTACACTATAAGAGTTCGATAATTACGTTGATTATAGCAGCCGGATTATTATGCTTCCAGCTACAACGCGCCAAACCAGAGACACGAAAAGCACGCAAAGGCGTCAGGCGCAGATAAGTTCACCGCGGAGGGCGCACCTCGGCCAAGGACGCAACCGTCGCCTGTGTTACTAAGGAAGCCGATGAGACGCGGACGTCGACGTCGTCGTAGCGATTCTGTGTATTTCGATTCCGTGGACTCAAAATTTGAGACCAAGCACGCATAATTATGCATACATATGTACTGGTCAGCAGCGCGGAGAGGCCGACGACGTGATAACGATGCACGGCCTGGGTCGACGTGAAATGGTGGCCCTTCGTTTCGCAGCAAAGCTGAGACAGTACTTATCTAAAAGCGTGCAAAACAAATGCCATTTACAGTCGGGTGTTGTCAGACGGTTCGAGAACCCCGTCCAGGCCTTTGCATGCCTGCAGAAGTCCCTGACCAGAGGGCCGTCACAGGGTCACCAGGAGAAGGTGGCCAACAAGTGGCAACCACTTTCGAACCACTGGAGACTCCGCCATCATTTCGCGATTGGACGAATTCACCATCTGATCAGCATCCGACTCCTCCACTGACAGTGCTCCCGAGCTCCCCAGCCTCTACCATTTTGCTCCCAGTCCCTTCACAATCTCGAGTTGGGGCTTCCAGAGCGCACTACACCAACTTGAGGGAATGATAACGCGAGCCTGTCTGCCATGAATGTGTCAAATCCACTACATCCATGCTTATTCTGGTTCATGACCAGGAGATGAATCATCCATCACTTTGTACACTCCTGGGTCTGACGGTTATGACATACTTGCGCCATACCCTGCTGAAACGCAACAGAGCGTATGTACGCACTATAAAGCCCACAGCCCTATGACCAACGTGCGCGCACCGTCTTTCGCCATCCACACGGAATCTACTTGCACAGGTACTACTCATTATTGACATCATCGACCGTTTTCATCCGACCGAAACCAAAAAAACACCCGCTTCAAGTTCTGCTTAAACCACCAGCACCATGCATCTCCCTTCGTACTACTCGTCCAGCGGCGCAGGTCCATCCTCGTCGAGCATATTGCTTCCACCATCGTATACCCAACGGCCGAATGCGTTAGAAGAGACGATAGAGAACACACCATCTGAACCGTCCTATTCCGGGTCTTTTGTCAAGCGGACAAAGGACGCGACGATCGCGATATTCAATCAGGAGGACGACGCTTCTCTTCCTGTCTATGGGGCGCATGGCGATATACGTGGAGAGATTGTGCCGAGGCGGAGGGAGACGGTTGTCAGTGTTGATCTAAAGGTCAGTGCACTGTGTTCTCCAGTGTTTTGAGCGCGAGAGGCTAATGTAACATGGTTAATCTAGCTCGAAGGCTCCATGTCGACGATGACCACCTCTGGAGGCCGTATCGTGCCCATCCTTCGACAAACTCACTCTCTGTACAGAAGATCGCCCCGCTCGACACGCGGTCCTCCAGAACTTTGTCCCAGTATCGTCCCCTTCGACCTTAGAATGCCTCTACGTTTCCGGCACACCGAGCTGGGTCGAGAGTTACATCTCCCCCCAACGCTCCGGGTATCTCTAAGAGAAGACAAGAATACCAAATCCGATCTACTCTACGCGAACGTCGAGTACTCGCTCGTACTGTCCATCGAACACCACGTATCGCTTCTGGGGTTGAAGGTCGCAAAGAGTACTGAGAGGTACGGTGGTTCTGTTTTTTACATGGCGACCATGTTTGCTGACAACGGTCTCTTAAGCTTTCGAATCCCATTCTCATACCTCCCTCGAACGCGTCCTTCATCCCCAGCAATCGACCGCCCCCTACGCAGGTCACTCAAATGCCAACCGAACGAATGGTGCCAAATATCCTCCCGCATCCAGGCTCTCGATCCAGCTATGGGTGCCCTAGACCTTGACGTACGTTCCTTCCCCCCCCCCCCCCCCCCCCCTTCCCTCCCCTATACCAGTCACTCACTCAAAAATACACGCTTAATAGTTATTCACCCCCTCCATCCGTGTCTACCCCATTGGCGCCTCCATCCGCTTCCACCTTCACGCCTACGGCACCCTCCTTGCCATCCGCGAACTCCACCGCCTTATCACAGCCTGGCACGCCGGCCTCGCTCCCGTCCCCATGAAAGTCACCCTCATGCGCCAATGGGCCGTCACGCCCAGCTCTGCGAAGAGGACGGTGCATAATGTGGAGATCAGCGAGGCGAAGAGCAGGCCGCTGCCGCCGAGTATTGACTCTGAGGAGCCGGGGATGGATGGGGGGACGGCGACGATTGATTGGGATGGGGAGATTCCGCTGGAGAGGGCGGCGGTGGGGGAGACGGGGAGTTTTGATGCGGGGCATTTGTTGGCGGAGGTGAGTATTGCTATTGGTTCTTTGCGTGCGTTGGGATGGTGTACTAAACCTGTGTCGCGTGTAGGATTATGTTTCGGTGTCGTTCCAACCTGATCCTTCCCTCGCTTCGAAGCTTTCACCACACGCGTTTTATTACCCAATACGCTTGGTTTCGCACCCGTGGATTCAATCGGACGTTTTTGACGATGACCATGAATACCTGTTCAGCCGCTAAGAAGATAGATGTGGACGCTGCTACATATCATACACGACCTCTCTCTCTCTTAGAGTCTATACCCCATGTCAGCCTCTGAACTTTTTTTCCCTACATTTTTTCGGTGGTCCTTGAAGTACAAACACGCTTTCATATCCAGCTTTCTTCGTGCAGTCATTTCGTAAGTGTTATATTCTTAAGGATCGCTGTATGGAGTCACACCTAGCTCTCATACTCGCGACCTCCGCACACAGAACCAACGACGACAGAAGGAAGCTAGCAATCTAATCTGATGCAGTACCTTAGATCAGTTCCCACTCTGACTCATCGGCTGAATTTCGGATGTTGTTGTTTTACCTCCGACTCGGACGTGCGTGCGACCTTGACGCAGCCTTGACGCAACCTTGATGGACGCTCACTCGTCTCGTCTCGCAGCCTCCGTTCTCCACCAATGCACATCCCTCAACTCGCTTTACGAACGCGTATCTCTACGCAAGATGACTGGCAAACATCTAGGCACGCTAGGGAGAACTAGCAGCTCCCCATGAATAGTGCCATTTCACACGGTTGATGCGCATCTCTATGAACCTTACCAAGCAAACGCCTATGACTCATATTCTGACCTTGCGACGCTACTTGCTGCATTCAGGATGGATATAAAGCAGTCGATGGTGCGTGCGAGTCGGTTCCGCACTTCTCGTATTCGCGCCCTTCTCAAGCTCACCGCGTCCGACCACAGCATTTCAAAGCGAACTTGCCGCCATAAGCTCTGAATCCGATGGCTGTCAACGTGTGCCCACCGTCGTACAGCCCAGCGTCGTCCAGCTCGACGCTCGACGCGCTTCCGTCCTACACGCGGTGTCCTCATGCCTCCGAGGAAATCATCGCTTCCACTCCTTCCACCCAAAGTGCGCTCCCAACGGGCTTCGTGATGAGGCGTGGAAAGCACGCGACGGTCGTGCTGCACAATCAGGAGCCCGACGCGTCGATCCCGCAGTATGAAAATCGCGGTGTTATTGCAGGAGAGATTGCGCTTGAGCATAGTGGGACTGTTCTTGCTGTTAGTCTCAAGGTAAGTCAGCTTCCGGCACTCTCTTTGACATGCATAGCTGATATGCATACGCCTGATGCAGTTGCAAGCCTCCATGTCGACCTCCACCCGAGCAGGATCACGCACCGAACCCATACTCCGCAAGACGGTCTCCCTGTACAACCAGACGCGCTGTTCGTGCCCTTCAGGCCCTTCTCCGTGCCCTGGGATCGTCCCGTTCAGCATCGACCTGCCAGTCACCTTCCGACACCCCGAACTCCGCCAGGACTTCCCACTGCCGCCCAGTTTCAAGCTGTCGCATTACGACGAGGATATGGCTAGTCTGTTCTACGCGGAGGTGGAGTACGCTTTGTTGGTCTCTGTCACTCGACGGGTGTCTGTTCTCGGGATGAAGTTTACGACGAGCGTTCACGGGCGAGTCGCGTCTTTCTTAACACGCTGGCAGACCTTGCTAACCACGGATATCGTTCATAGGATTCGCATTCCAATCAAGTATGCGCCTAAATCGCGTCCGGCGGCTCCAGCTATCGACCTTGCTCTGCGCGGCTCTCTGAAGTGCCACCCAGACGAATGGTCCCAAAAGTCCTCCGAGTTGCACAATGCCGTTCCGGAGTTGGGAAGTATCCAGTTTGATGTACGTCCACCCAATCCTACCACCTCACCGATCTCGGCGCTGATACACTTTTTTCACAGTTCTTCACCCCCTCCGTGCGCGTATTCTGCGTCGGCCAACCCATCCGCTTCCACCTCCTTGCATGCGGCAACCTCCTCGCCATGCGCGACCTCTGGCAATCCACCTACACCTCCTCCTCGACCTGTCATCCGCAAGCATGCTCCTCCTCCGCATCCGCTCGTCCATCTCTACGAGTAACCCTCATGCGTCAATACGTCGCCGAATCCTCTGGCGGCAAGGGTGTACACAGCGTAGACCTCGGCGAGGCAGAACTGTACTCCCTTCCGCCGTCCATCGACTCGGTGTGTAAAGTCTCTGGCACGGCGTGTTTGTATTGGGAGGGACAGGTGAAGTTTACGTGTATGAAGACGGTGGGGACGTTTAATGTAGGGAATCTCCAGGCTAAGGTACTTACGCTTTTTCTTCCCCATATGCATTGATCGAGGCTGACTTGGGTCTTGCAGGACTTCCTGGTGGTTTCTTTCAGTCCCAACAACACACAATCAAAACTCTCCTCGCACAAGCTCCATGTCCCGGTTCGGTTGGTGTCGGATGCGTGGCTGCCACCGGCGGGATACACGTACGATCAGCTGTCGCTGCTCTGAAAATCCCCACTCGTGGATTGGACAATCGCCTTTCAGCTTGCTTTCTCTATCTTGGTGTTTATTGCTTTGCCTTGGTCTTCACTTCTCTTATAACCTATGTGCTCATTTGTATTCCGTCGTTCACTTTTTTTCTGCGCACCTCTCCCATTCGAAAAAGACCGCTGTGTCACATGTATCACGTACCCATCATACTCGCATGTAACTTATCATAGTAAACAAATATTGCGCAAGTCGTGACGAGCCAGACGTGGCTATCGATACATAGATAGATGGATAGATAGACCGACTGTGGTCTTCAATAGGCAGTGTCGGTGAGCAAAAACGCTCATACATGGGCGGTCGGTTCGAGAGGAACCTCCTTCGATATGACGCCACTTGGCTTATGTCCATGTCTCTCAATCATGACTACCGTCACTCAGAGAGCCCGACGTACTCTCCTCCAGTGTTTTAGGCTCGCTGCACCAACCTCTCACTCCCACCAGGCATGGCGAACCTTATCCGCTCTGCCAAATCATGAAGAAACTGGATACAATACGATCTGGACTCCTACAACATCAATCTTGTATGCCAATCACCTCACGACTTCTTCGGAGTCGAAGACCCTCCAGACCCAACCGGAACCCTCGACGACGAGCTCCTCACCAACCTCGAAGCCAACACCATGCAGAACAATCAGAACGCCGAGCTCGTCAACCTGCTTGACTTAACCCCACTTTACAGCGTGGTAGACTTTGTCGTCGAGCTGTTGAGAATAACCGGTTATATTTGTCGGAGTTGGGTAGCGCTTACTCGAAGGGGAACTTGCAGGCTCTTGATCTGTGGGGAGTATAAAGAAGCGAGGCCACACGTCTCTCTCGTGGATCGCAAGCAGAATCTCGACACGATCCTCTTGCTCGTACAGGAAATCGAGTGTCCTGGGGATAACGAGCCTATCCGGGATCCTCGTCGTCAGCTTGTCGCCTAAGCTTTAGCAGCGTTCAAGCAGAATAATGTCAGTCGGTACTTTGCCGATCTCCCTGCTCTAGGTAACGAGGTCAGAATCTACTTCGTTCCACGCGTAACACTTGGTATTAATTATGAAAGCTTGACGTCTAGGTTATTCCGGGAAGCGTGATGAACGGTACCTCTCCAGTGTTCTTCAAGATTCCAGTCACGGAAGAGCTCTCGACGCACGTACGTCATGGAACGTACCCTCCCAACCCGACCACCGTCACGTTCTGCGCTCCACGGCTACCGAGTCAGCGCAGTGATGCGATGAAACCTTTGGATAACAGGCGGGAGATCTTGCGGTGCTGCGAAGCTTTCAAGGCTGTTGTTGGAATTTGAACATACTGCGTGGTCCAAGCTGTACTTACCCTTCCAGCCAACTTAATCTCCTCTCTGTATCTGGGTAATCTGTCGCTCTGCCTTCGTCTCTACTCTTCCCATTTGTATTCCACCATTCACTTTTCCTCTACATACGTACCCTCTCCCATTCCAAAAACAGGTCGGTGTACCCATCAATCATACTTGCATGCACCGAATCATATCAAACAAATATTGCGTGGAAGTCGTAACCAGACAGACATGGCTATCAGTCCATTAGTAGTAGTACAGGGTGGAAAGTAGATACATAACCCCCTTCGACTCGGATCTACGCGTGAGCATCAACAAGGTTGTGCGTCTGATGCCATTGCAATGCTCACCACCGACCGACCAACCCTACAAAATATCCCTCAACACCCTCTCAAACACCTCGTAATTCGTCCCTCCGTTCCCAGGCTTACTGTAAACAGCAAACACCACCTCTCTAAACGCAGCCTTGAACTCGTCCTCTAACAGGATCGCCCTCATCTCCCGAGCGACTTGGGTGGGGGGACAGGCGTACGCGCCGCAGCCCATCGCACCTACGTAAGTCAGGCGTTAGTAGATGGAGGAGGAGTGAGAAGGGGAGAAGGAAGGAGTGAGAAAGTAAGAAGGGATAAGTGAGAAAGGAGAAGGGATAAGTACCGAGAACGATATATTCTTTCCCATTCCCCGCCGCCATCCTATACACCAGCCTAATCTTCCCCCTCAACTCCTCCGCCACCTTCTCATCCCTAATCGCCTCTTCCCCATCCTCCCCCCTCCTCGTCTTCGGCCCACGCGGCGCAGCGACCGTCAACACCGCAACGACCCTTACCTCCTCCTCTCCCAGATCCAAACACCAGTGATCCAAATCATCTTTAAACACGACGATGCCGGGGGAGTATATACCCGCGACGCAACCAGGACCGGTATTCGGCCATGGGTAGTAAGAGGGGAGGAGGGTGGGGTAGAGAGTGGATGAGTAGCAGAGGGCTTCTTCTTGGGTGCGGGAGAGGGAGGAGAGCCAGCCGCCGCCGGGGTGTTGGTCTGAGGCGAGGTTGAGGACTGCCACCTTTCCTATGGCCTCTGGGTGATGGGTGAGGAGGGAGCGGGCGGCGGTGTAGGCGTCGGAGTTGACTATCGTGTATTTGGTTGGGGTTGTGGTGGAAGGGGGAGAGAGAGGAGGGAGTTGGCAGTCGATGAAGGAGGAGGAAAGGGAGGCGCCGAGGTGGGCGTATTTCTGGGTGATTTGGGGAGTTCGGTTGACGGTGTCGAGGGCGACGCGTTTGCGGGCGGCGAGGTCGAGGGGGGGTGGGGTGTCGGGGGTGAAGAGAGATTTGACGGTAGAGAGGAGGGAGGACATTTCGGTGTTGGTGATATGGATTGACTGGGAGATCAAGTTGCGTCTGATATAGACTGTGTGGAGAGCTTAAGCGCTGCTGTGGTACGGGTGCCAAATACGTTGGAAGATGACTGCAGTTGGATGGAGTGGACGTGGCCGCAGTTGGATATCTTCCACACCTGAACGTGTTGTGTACGTGTGGGAGGATATGAAGCTGGTGTATCGCCTGAACGTGCGGATTCTCCACCTTGTGCGAAGAATTGGCTGGAAGCAAAGGCGATGACTCAGATGCAGGAGGGACGCCATTGCGCCGAGGCTGTTCTTGGATAACGTTTGGCTGTGCTTGAGGAGAACGTTGTTATGTACAAGAATTTGGACATGGGTGATAAATAAAGGAGTCTTGCGTACCATGACTCTCAAAAAAGCACGCTCAGAGTTCTTCCATCGACAACCACGATGGGCCCACAAGGGTGGCATTTGCGAGATTCGAGAGGTTCAATCTAGAAATCGTCAATTCCGTGGTTTCCTATGGCCTTGTCGTGGCGGTGATCGGGTGTGGGGACGCGAGAGCGGGTGTGTAGCAACTATTTTGTCCATGGCGAGCTCTGCGCTTGTGCAAAGGCTGCTCAGCCAGAATGTAGCGTTAATACTGTCGACGTCGTCGATGAAGAAGTGCAGCGTGTGCCTGGTCGTTATCGGTCTCTACCGCCACCAACTCGACATCGGAGCATTCCCAAGCGTCATCATTCAGTTGAATGATTCGACTGAGCGCTCACCGCCCTTTCTTTTCTTTCTTCTGTCACATACACATACAGCCGTTCAGCCATCAATCGAATCCCCTCCTCTCCTCCTCCTCCCCTTTGTCTTGACCTCCCTCTCTGCCTGCTTCCTTGACACTTTGAATCTGAACCTGAATTCCGCCTCGCCTGAGTTCCAATCCCCCGCATGCTCGCATCCATATTCTCATGCTGCATACGCCGTGAACAATCCCCGGGAGGAGGGCAACAACAGGTCGATGAACGGACGTTGTTGATCCCACATCAGCCTGAGGAAACTGCACCGTACGTCCCTCCTGGCTACTTCCCACCTTGTAGTCCAAACTAACTAACTGACCAACCTGTTCACAGACCTATCCCGAGCTACGTCGTCGTCGACCAAGACCGGTTGAAGGAACGGCTCGGGGATATCATCAAAGCTAAAGAAGGGTACGCATCCCTCCCTCTCTTTCCACCTCCTCCCACCAACAAGAATGCTTTAATAGGAAGATGGTAAACGTCAACGCCCCCCTCCCTCTTAACCTCCACAACCAGCGCTTCGCCTCCTCCCGCGCCCACTACCACCATACCCATTCCCGCCCTGACGAATCAGGTGGAACCTCCTCAGCATCCGGATCCCGCTCCGCTTCCCTCTCCAACTCGAGGAATGCAGAGAACACGTATAATAATTATAGCACGGTGACTGCCACCCGCTCAAGTGCGCTGATTTATAATTCGTTGGCTATGGATTCGAGGAGCCCGTCGAGGTCTAGCTCGCGCGCAGGGGGTTTGGATGGGGAGGATGGGATGGTGGAGTATCTGGGTGGAAGGGATGATGAGGAGGAGAGCGGGAGCAGGGAGGTTGGGGCGCAGGGGGTGATTTTGAATGTTCGGCTTGTCGATGGGATGGGGGCGAGGGATCAAAGTCAGGCCCGGTGGGGGAGGGCGTCGACGAGGGGGAGGTCGCCTGGGCGGGCGAAGGGAAAGGACCGGGATGGGGACGACGACGAAGGGAATGTGAGGAGCGAGGAGGGGGAGTTGGAGAGTACGCCGAGGCCTTTTGCGTTGGTATGTCCCTCCCTATCCCTCCTTCCAAGCGCAGCTGTTCGATTCCTGACGGTCGTTTGTTTGTAGCCCCAAACCTCCCGCGACCTCTCACCAGGCGAATCACCCATGCCTATGCTTCCATCGCCGGAGACACCCAGGCCTTTGAAAAACCCGACGTCGAACGTCTTGGAGCAGCCGTCAAAGGGAGATCCGGGGGCGTTCTCGTTTGAGATCAAGGATACGGGGGAGTTGGCTATGAGTTGGGGGGATTAACTGGACGTGCCTGCGTCGCGGGAATTATTTCCTCCAGCTTGCTAAGTAGGAGGAGAGGAGGATGGGTTGATTGATCATGACGATGTTAACTATGGATGGATGGATGGGACTCGTGCATGGTTTGCTGTTCATATAAGTACAGTATGGTGTTATATCCGGAGAATCCCTATGCGTTATGGCTTTGTGAAACTCCATTCTTTGCACTGTGCAGACGTGTCTCCAAGACTTTTCCGAGGGAGGCTTGCTATCTTGATCGTCTAGCTATATCCAGCTACCGCAGACAAGTAAAAATAGGTGCTAGATGTAATGCGGTTGGCCGTGATTGTTTTGGTGATGGTGCTGGGGTTTCTCACGATGCTATTCGAGCAGTATGAGCATAGATTATGTAGCAGATTACTACCTGATTGAGTAGAGCGTCCTATGAGAGGTCAGAGTAGTAAGAATTCGCAGAAGCGCTGCTGAGGCGCTGGCAATCCGCAAGAAGATTGGACAGGCTGAGGACGCCGACTGCGACGATGAACGCCTTGTTCCCTCCTCAAGCGCTGCCTCTGAGCTTCTGGTTGCGTACTCTACACCTAGTCATGCCAGATATTTAACAACAGGTGAACGCGTTGTGGCGCCAGCGGTGTACAGCTTGGCGGGAGTGGCAGTTGAAGAGGATATTTGGCTTTGATTTAGCTGCTAATAGGGCTCTTTGAGCAGATGGGAGATGCGTGAAGGCTGTTCGTGTCCAGCTGAGTTGCCGTTTATCGGTCTTGCCGAGTTGTTGCCTACAACCACTGCGTGTGATGGTGACTGATCCTATGCAGCTCATTTCTTCCCACCACACCACTCGACCGGAGGATAGCGAGCCTATGCTACACATTGCAACGATGTATTCAAGCTTATCACGCGCGTACTATTCTCTGCTGTTCCACCTGGGGAGATGATCGTCGTCCAGCGCAAGCTCAGTTGGTTGATCATCTACAGCACCTCCTGACCTACAGGCCCCACTGTATTCTTCTCACAACAACAACAAAACAACTGAAGCTAGCTTCGGATAAGGGGCATGGGCCGAGTTACATGTACACTTCGCCTTAAGAAGCGTCCAGATCTGGCAGTTTGTCTCAGAGTGGTTGAGGGTATAAATGCGTGAATGTGTCAAGAGAGGTTGGACTTCCTGCCCATCCTACTCGCTCTTGCCTTTCGAGCGAACAGTGCTATTACTTCTACTTCTACCCGCCGTACATCCTATCTTCCTCGTACAGCACGACCATGCCTGCCACCGAAATCACCCACCACACGACGGCATCCAGCCCTCGTCCTCATATCCTCTACAACGTCAGAGTGAAGAGGGCCGATGGGGGCGAGGATAACTTCCTCAGGCGATACTCCGACGTGCGTTCCCCTTCTCCTTTTCTCACTCATCACCTACCTCTTTACTGACAATGTTCACCGACACAGTTCATCGCCCTTCACTCAACCCTTCAAGACCCCTTCTCCCTCCCCCCAAAACGCATCCTTACAACCACCTTCGTCCCCTCAGCCTGGGCCGACGACTTTCTCATCGCCGAGCGCAAGGCCGGACTCACCTCTTACCTCCTCTCCCTCCAGCAGTCCGCCGAACATAACTCGAGCCAGGCCTTACTGGACTTCCTCACCAAGTCTCCTACCCTCGATGCTAGCCCCTCTCAGGCCGCTCTGAATGGTGGTAGGGATGGGGATGAAGCGAGTCCGGAGGATTACCTCCCTAGTACCTTTTCTAGGAAAGACGCGTTGGCGATGAAGGCTGCGTTACTCGAGGGTAACGACGCCCCAGCGTGTGCGATCCCGCGCGTGGATAGGACTCAAGCCCTGGCTGCTGCTGGGGAGGAGGGACTGGCGCCGAAGGCGGTTACGGCGGGGTATTACCCTGATTGGTCGGAGGGGAGCAGGCCGCCTGAGGGGCTGGATTATTCCAAGTGGGATATTCTGTTCTTTGGTGAGTACCTGCAACCTTGTGCAGAGTCCGTGTGATTGATGGATTTGCGTTGACAGCGTTCGCGATGCCGAGTTCGTCGGCGGGGTTGACGCTTAACTCGGGGACGACGTTGAGGAGGCTTGTCGCGTCGGCGAAGGCGAGCAATAAGGGGACGAAGATCGTTCTTTCTGTCGGTCCGTCGTCGTGTTTTATTCAACAAGGCACTCTGGTCAGATGCTGATATTACGCTAGGTGGCTGGGGTGGATGCAAGTACTTCTCCTACGCGTGCAGCACCGCCGCCCTGAGGACCAAGTTCGCAACCGCCCTCAAGGCTGCCGTCGATACCTACCAGCTCGACGGCATCGACCTCGATTGGGTGCGCCGGGTCCATTCTCTCATCCCCTTACCTGCCCGTAACTGAGTTTGGTGATGACAGGAATACCCCAACGCCGTCGGAGCCGGGAACGGGCAAGGGCGCTCCCCTCAAGATACAGCGAACTACCTGAAGCTCATGCAGATGCTGCGTACCAGTATGGGTCCGAACAAGATTATCTCGTCGGCGGTTCCGCATCAGCCGTGGCTTGGGTCTGATGGGGCGCCGTCGAAGGACGTGAAGAAGTTTGCGGAGGTGATGACTTATGTTAATATCATGTACGTTGGCATGGCTATATTCTCGTGCGTTGGAGTTGTTGCTGATGTGAGTTGACTGTAGGAACTACGATGTGTGGGGCTCATCCGCCACACCCGGAGCTAATGCGCCTCTCGGTACGCCCCTTCTCCCTTCCTTCTCCTCTCGTGTATCTGACATGTATTATGCGCACAGGCGACCTCTGCGGCACCTCCCGCCTCCCCCACCACTCCGCCGCCGGCTCCCTCAAGGCCTGGACAGCCGCCGGTTTCCCTGCATCGAAGCTCCTCCTCGGTCTTGCGTTGTATGGGTATGTCTCGAAGAGCACGAAGACGGTGCTTACGGGGTCGTTTGCGCCTGAGGAGAGGGGGAATGGGCTCGTTGAGAACGGCCTCGTCGAGGACACGACCAAACCCGACGCCATTGCTGAGGAGCCGCAGAGCGACGACGACGGGAGCCCGCTCGACCCTAGGCTCTTGCCGCCCCATGGACATGCGAAGCCGAAGATGGGCGCTGGATCCGTGGTGTGGGACGAGGAGGGCGCGGAGGGGCTGATGTCCGAACGGACTGCAAAGGCGCTGGCGAACGGCTCCGGCTCGACGCTCAAGACTCTGGCTGCGAAGGGCGATTTGAGCTCGTTCTGGGGAAGCCAGGTCGCGTTCAATCAGCTGTTGTCGTCTGGTGCGATGGTGAAGAAGGCGGACGGGACGTATGGGGGTGGGGCGGGGTATACTTTTGGTTCGTCCCTTTCTTTCCTCCCTCCCTCTTCTTTGCTGATTGAGATTGGGGATAGCTTGGGACGATTGTAGTGATACTCCTGTTCGTCTTCTTTCTCTTCTCATTTCCGAATGTGTTTGGCTGACTGGATTTGGTGGGGATAGTACCTGTACAACAAGAGCCGCAGCACGGTGGTGACGTACGACGATACCTGGTCGCTCACCGACAAGGCCAAGTTTGCGAGACAGAACGGGATGGCGGGGTGCTTTACTTGGTCTATTGATCAGGTGTGTGGTCTCTCTCTTTCTCTGGCTGGAATAAGGTTTCTGATCATGGTGCTTGCTTAGGACGATGGGTACGCGTTGCAGAATGTGATTAGGAAGGCGTTGGGGAGGTAGATCGATGGAGCACACTTTGTGGTGGGGTCGTGGACTTGTGTTTGCTTTTTTTTCTTTGCTCCTCCTTCGTTTGAGTCTCTCCTCGATTGCTGCTCCCTCGTTTGGGTGTCTCTTCCCTTGTGTAGTTTTCTTCCCTCGTTTGGTTTGCTGCCCACTCGTTCGGTTCCCCCTTCGTTGCGTGTTTTGAAGCCAGGCCTGTTTTGTGACGACCTTTATGCCAGTATGCGATATCTATATATGATATGCCTGTCAATATATGATTCGATTGTGCAACGTTTTTGAGGATGATAATAACACCGAAGTGGTCTGATGTGCGATGTCTCCGCTGCCTGAATGAAGTCTGACTACTGCTGTCGCTCTCAGCGTTGACCTTAAATGAAGTTCTCAGAACCAGAGCAGCATCATCTCGCGACAATCATACCATGTGTGGTACAGCGAAGCCCCCAACGGAACAGGAATACTGCTGTAGCTACGTCTGGCTCGTCAGAGGTGGAGACGAAGACGAAGGCGATTGATGATAGCACTCATCAACTATCAATTGGTCGATTAGGTACATAGATATTCGAGATACAGCGAATAAAAAGGGTAAATACACAGATGGAAGCACGCACATGCACATAAAGCCCGAAGAACCGCGGTTAGAATAAGAGAGACAGGGAGGTATAAGCATATACACGAATAGATATTAGAAGTCGACCAGAAACAGAGGAACAGATGGACCAAAATGTGATGAATATTCGGAGCGGGGGTGTCCATACTTACCATGAGAGGAGGCGATAAAGTCCATAGGAAGGAAGAAGAGCATAACTGATAATAAAAAAACCAATAAACAGCACAACACCACACAAGGAGATCACTGCTGGAAGTGATGATTTTCGAGATAATCCGTCGGTGGGATCCACGGGTCCGTGACAATTCTCACAGTCTGATACAGCCTATGGTCCGGCAGCTTCGACGCATGCACCGCTCGCGGCTGGAACGTCACCATGATGAAATCCTACGCAGCGCAGAACGTCAGAAACCGTCGCGCACACGAAGCATCTGCAACTACTGACCTTAGCCTGCAAATACCCCGCATTAAAACTCCCAAACGCTACCACCTCCCTCTTCACATCCAGCTCCCCCTCCCACTCCAGCGTCGCCGTCTCCCGCTCCTCCGTCTTCGAATCAATCGCAGGCGGCAACGACCTCAACGTCGCCACGCTCAGCTCCACATTCCTCACACTCCTCTGGCCAGGGTTGCAAATACTCGGCTCGGAGACGAATTGCCTTACCAGAACTACGCGGAGGGGCGGGATGGTAGGGGGTGGGAGGAGAGATGATAGTTTGTTCGGCCGTGGTGGGGAGGTGGAGGTGGGTTTGGGTTTGGGTGGGGTGGTGGTGACGATGCGGTGGAGTTCGCGGATGGCGAGGAGGTTGCCGGAGGCGTGGAGGTGGAACCGGATGGTGGTTCCAATGGCAAACATGCGTGTTGAGGGGGTGAATACCTATGTTTGGAAGAGAGAAAGTTAAAACAGGGAGAAGCGCAGGGGAGAAAGACGACTGACGTCGAATTGAAGGTGGCCTAGGTCTGTCTGTTTGGCTTTGAGTTGAGAGGTGGCTTGTAACCACTCGTTTGGGTGAGATTTCAGGGAGTTCGTGAGGGAGGATTCGATAGCGGGTGACCGTGGGCGCGTCCGAGGCATATATGTGAACGGGACCCGTATCCTAATCGCAACGCGCAAAATAAGCAACGGAACGCGCACACGCAGAGATAGAGAGCAACGTACGTATGGTTGTTCGTCGCGAACTCAAACCCCAACGCAGAAACCCGATTAGCGACAATGAATGTCAAGCTATACTGGATCTCGGCGAGATGTAAACTCGGTCCGTCCACATCTACAGGTATCCTCATGCTAGGTGGAAGTGGATGTTCCGTGCTCGATTCCTCGTATTGGAACGTTGTCGGCATCATGAAGCTGAACGGGACTAGACCAGGGCAGCCTCCAGTACCTGGAGAGTTCGCCCCGCTAGGTGGATCCCTCTCGAATAGAGTGTGCTGGTCTTTCAGCATGACGACCGTACGGCCGCCGGCGCTCGCGGTCATGGTGTGAATCGTAGCCTGGAGCTGGGAGAACGAGACACAAGGATTAGACTCGTGGATTCACTACGGCTGATAGTGGGCGACGCACCTTGGCCTTAATCGAGACTACAGTCTGGTTATGCTCGGCTGCTATCTCCCCCGAGATACACCTCGTGCTGCCAAAAACTGGACGAGCTGCGTCATCTTCTTGATTGTGCAACACGATAGTAGCATGGGCTGATTTCTTGATAAAGTAACCTGTGGGAAGACGCCTTTCGAACGGTATAGGTGTGGATATCAGAACTTCTTCTGTTGCCGAAGGGTAGCTGGTGTAAGAAGGCGGAAGAGGCAAGGAGCCGAGCGACAGGGGCGGAAGAGGACTGTTCAGAGGCATAACTGGGCTGTATGGTGGGGAGTACATCTTCGCTTGATCAACAACTCCTCGGTGACCGCCCAAGTCAGCACTGGAGATGCGCGAGGAGCTCTTTTAGGTCGCTGGACCGTGAACGTTTCGTACAAGAATAGAGCCCGAGTCAGGACGCTTGATGCTCAAACGTTCATGCGTCTTCCGGACCAACAGGTCCGAGAAACACACAAGGTCACCACCGTCAAGGTGCACAAGCGACTGAATTGAAATATACCGTTGATCAGGCACTCCTCCGTCATGAGAACTGCCTCCACTCACTATGATAATCTTCAGCGCGTCCAAGAACCAAAATGAGGCTTCTATCTGGCTTCTGCTTTGCATTAACTTGCTGTCCGTCACTGGGAGTGGATGCTCAGCCCGTCGCAGAACACAGGGACTTCGAGTCGGCGCTGGCTCTGGTTGGGGCAATATTGGGGTGAGATGGATAGAGTCAACTGGGAATTTGGGACTTGTACGAGGTCGTCCAGAAGTTGCATTCATTCACGTGCGCCCGATTCGCCTTGTCAATCCCTCTTCCCCCCAGCTGGCCAACCTTAGACCTTTCCGGCACACAGGAAGACCGGCATGACCCGAATTCGAACAGAAACTGAGCTCCAGACTCCAGTCACATTGCTCTCTTGGCAGCAGCAAGTATAACCGCAAGCCCGGCTGCAAGTATATCAGCAAGTCCGTCTATGCCCCTCAACAGAGCGCTCATAACAACACCGTCCAACTGTCAGGAGCTCAGCTGTTCTCAGGATAACACCCACAATGACATCCTTGACCACCAGACTCACGACACTGCTGGGTGCGCACGTTTCGTCCTGTCGATGGTTGTTGCCTTTACCGAACTCATCTACAGGTATTAAGACCCCCATCGTCTCAGCACCGATGGCCCTGCAAGAGCAGGGAACACTGAAGTCTGTTGCACTCGCCGTGCATAGAGCCGGTGGCTTCGGATTCGTTGCACTTGGTGAGCACGCAACACATACTGCAACACACCACTGCTCTATTGACGATCGACTCGTCAGGCTACGACGGTGCCCCCAAGCTACAAGCAACCCTCCGTTCCCTTCGCCAACAGCTCTCCATTCCACCCGATCAGCCACTGCCTATCGGAGCAGGCTTCATCGGCTGGGTAGGCGACCGAGCCTCAGAGTCAGAGGGAGACGTGCTCTCGACGATTTTGGAAGAACACCCTAAAGCCATCTGGCTCTCCTTTGGCATAGATCTAGGCAAATACGTCCGGCGGATTCGGGAGCACAACAAGAAGTACAGAAGGAACGTGCTTGTGTTCCTTCAAGCTACATCACTGGAGGAAGCTCTTGAGGCGGTCAACGAACTCAAAGTCGATGTTCTGGTTGTACAAGGCAAGAATCCCTGGTCTCATACACGCGGAATCATCCTAACCCACCTCCTCTGAACACAGGCGCCGAGGCTGGAGGACACCACTCCGCATCCGCCCCTCCCCTCTCTATCTTTCTCAGCGCCGTACTCGCCGAAATACCAGTCCCAGACAAGGGCCCTGGACCAGTGATACTCGGAGCAGGCGGTATCCACACCGGCGCCCAACTCGCATCCCTCCTCACGCTAGGTGCATCCGGCGCCATCATCGGCACACGCCTCCTCTTCACACCCGAAATCGGGTACACGTCCGCGAAAACACAGGCGCTGCTGAATGCGGGGTTGGGGTCGACGGTATCTTCCACTGCGTTTGATGAGGTAAGGGGCACTATGGGATGGCCTGGTGATATTGAGGGTAGGGCTATACGGAATGATATCCTCAAGGATCGAGAAGAGTGGGTTGAGTTGGAGGAGAGGAGGAGGAGAGTTGTTGCGGGTGAGGGGGACAGGTCGATTGTTATGGCGGGTATGGGCGTTGGGCTGACTTCTGAGCTGAAGAGTGTGGAGGTTAGTACTATTGGTTTTCAGCTTTGCTTCTTAGCTGCGCGCTGACTGGTGCTATCAACAGGACACAGTGAAGGAGTACCATGAAGGGGCAGTACTGGCACTGGGAGCTGCTGCTCAGATTCTCTCTTAATTGCGTGTCCAACTTTTAAAGGCAAAGAGATGGTAGAAGCGTCAGATTTCTGTATATCTTAGCATATCTATTGTATCTCTCTTAACTCCCTGGTCGATGGTCATAAATGCGTGTTGTATGCAGACATTGCACCTGCGTCTAGTCTGTCACCTCGCCTGAAAGGGTGCAGTCTGGATCGTCATCCACTTAGAGCTCCCGTGCTCTTGCCACCATAACCCTCGCACGGAACTCCTCCCTCATTCACCTTCACTTCGCGTCATTCCGGGGCTCGCCGCTGCATTATCAGAAATATCGACAGTCTCGTGCTTGGAGTTGCTCTCCCATGACCTCGAACTTGCCTTGAACCGCCGAGTTTACAAATCAGATTCGAAGATTGTTCACCAGGAACAGTGAACACGGATCGCGACGGCTTCGTTACATCCATTCTCTCAGATACAAGCCGACGACACACTCTAGCTTCTCCCAACTTCCGACACCATGGCCACCTTGACTACCCGGCTTACTAGACTTCTGGGTGAGTGCAGGTTACTCCGGTACCCTCGATAGGCGGGTTGACGTCTGGTGCAGGAATCAAGACTCCCGTCGTCCTCGCGCCCATGGCTATCCCTGGCAGTCTAGATCGGACTGCGATAGCCGTGCACAAGGCCGGTGGATTTGGATTCACCGGAGCAGGTTTGTCCGCCCTACATAGTACCTGCGCGCGTTGTGTCGCTGACAGAACTTTCCTCCTACATAGGCACCGACGATGCCACTAAGATCAGAATCCGACTCCAGGCAGTCCGAACCGAGCTGAACGTTCCACCCTCCGAACCTCTGCCTATTGGCGTTGGCGTGCTGTGTTGGATCGCAGACAAGCCGGGGAACGAGGAGATGGTACTGGCCATCCTGGCTGAGCATCCCAAGGCGATCTGGCTGGCGTTTGGTACCGACCTGAGCAAATACGTGAAGCAGATCCGGGAGTACAACGAGAAGAACGGTACTAGTATCTTGATTGTCGTCTCTGCGACCTCGCTCGAGGAGGCACTGCAGGCAGCGAATGAATGGAAGGTGGATATTCTGAATGTACAAGGTGACTTACTTCTGAATCTTTGAGCACGCGTTCCTCCGCTGAAACCCCTGAAGGTACCGAAGCCGGCGGACACCTGTCCGCCTCTGCTCCTCCTCTTTCAGTCTTCCTCATTGCCGTCGTCACCGCTTTGCAATCGTCCCAAGACCTACCAATCCTGCTCGGCGCTGGAGGGATATCCACAGGTGCTCAAGTCGCTTCGTTGCTAACCCTCGGAGCCTCCGGCGCCGTCGTAGGCAGCAGATTTCTCGTCACACCCGAGGTTAACTATGCACCTGCCCGCGTGCAGGCTCTCCTTGACGCGGATCTCAAATCGACCGTCATTTCGAAGGCGTTTGATGAGGTGCGCGACACCATGGGCTGGCCGGAGGGGATCTCAGGTAGAGGGCTGCGAACGGACATCATTAAGGACGAGGAGGAGGGTGCGAGTCTTGAGGAGAGGGTCATGCGGTTTCATAGTGGTGAGGGGTTCAGGCAGGTGATTTATGCGGGCATAGGGATTGCGCTAATAAAGGAGGTCAAGAGCGCTGAGGTGGGTACAACTCCTCCGCTTTCTTGACCATTATTCTAACCGTCATGTTTCTGCTCTTTCCCAGGAAATCGTGATGGAACTTCATGAAGATGCCGTGAAAGCCCTGAGGGCGGCGGCGCAGATCCTGTTGTGAACCATGTTTATAGGAATAACAGAACCATCGCGGCACCAAGTGTACTACTACTACCAGGCTCTTGCAAAGATGAACATAAAAACTTTGAAGCTGCTTCACCAGACCGCGTGCGCCCGGGAAGGGGCTTCGCGAAAACGCGCTCTCATGAGTCACAACGCTCGACCAGCACATCATCATATACCCTGAATTTCATGGGTGGAACCGATGGGGCCGTATTTGATGTTGGAGAAAGTGACTTCGGCCTTGGTCGCCTGAGCGTCATACTCGAGGATATCCGGATACCCGGATACTGCAGGTGCATGAAATCAGCCTCGTCTTCAACGAATAACGCTTCGATATGTTAGACCCACCAGTACAAGGCCCTCTGGTGACTCCAGGTATTGACACATCCCTGTCCACCGGCAACTTCGCGTCCATCCACAGCATATCGGACTCCGGGTCATCCCAAATGCTCATGGCCAGAACCATGCCACTCTGAAACGCTTTCCCCATCGCCTTCAGTCCACCATGTGCAGCGAAGGCGTTCCTTTCTCCGAAGAGCGTTTTCTGGGCTTGACAGTACTTGTCGCTGATGGAATTATGCTGCGACAATGCGGGAAACGTTGAGAAGGCGTTGTTGATGACACGGCCGTTTTGAATGTAGAAGCGTTTTTATCTCGCTGAGGTTGCCGCCTGGAGAGTGAAACTGGGTTACGACGGTGATCTTTCCCTGGGTGTCCACTGTTTTGCCTGATAGGGTAGAGAAGGCAACAGAAAGATTTCAGTACAACCATGCCAAGTCAGGTGAAGCATGGGAGCCCGATGAAGGAAACGCACCGGGTCCGAAGTAGCTTGGATTCCCCAGTCGATAGCTGTTGAAATCGCATCCATCGCGATCACAGACTCCTTGGTAGATGCCGTCGGGTTCTTCTCCACAGTTGAGCCCCAGACAGCGGGTCTGTTCGCCGGCACGACAAACGCGAGCAGTGTACGCGGTCGCATTCGCATTGGCCTTCCAGATGCCCATCTCGCTGCAACAAAAACCATACTAAAATCATCCATGGTGAGTTCCTTGTGTCCACAGCATCTGCAGCGTGCGCACCTGGCCCGTAGCCCAACCATCCTGGACTGCGGCTCGAGGTTCACTTTGTTCCCAGCCGACGACGTTGGCCTGAGAGTGATATCCCAACGTCGGCAACTGTAAGATTCCTGCACGATGGGGTGGTATGTACCTCGCCGTTGATAAATCTCAGATTTCGAGGGCATCTGGCATCGCAGTAGCCAGTCCCAAATCTCGCTCCTGCCTACAAGCTTCGGATAAACATGCGTTCAAAAGCTCGAGGTCCAGTCAGTGAGCTATGCGTACTTGATTTCCGGGATATCTGCTCATACCACCGTCTTTGTCCATTTTGACAAAGTTCAGTGCTCCGTTGAACCCACATGTGAGGGTTGAAGCATCGACATCAAAGCTGAACTCTTGGTTATTCAGGTCGAACGTTTGGTAAGTCGAGTCTACCCCGAGCGGGAGGAGTTCAGACACCCCGACGTGAACAAGGGTGTTCTTTCTCATTAGTGTCCATCAGGAATACTCGCGAACCGACGTTCTGTGAGGAGCAACCACACGTTCCTTCAACTATTCTTCACTGAACGCCGAGTTTCCTTCACGTACCTTCGCGAACTGGAGGAGTGTGATGAACTTCAGAGTCAAAGAGTCTCCAGACGTCGTGACACTGTACGAATCTGAGCACACGAAGCGGAGAGTCAGTCCCTGCATCTTCACCTTCGAAAACAAGACACCAATGTACTGAGCGCCTTCCAGCGCACAATTCTTCGCACATTCCGTGGGATTGGGGCAGAGCCTAGTATACCAAATACTATAGATGCCGATACAGTTATTGTAGCCGTTCGGTGTCGCCGCCTCGCGCAGCCATCGCCAGTTGGCGTCGAGCACGATCTCGCGCTGCAGCGTCTGGCAGGACCTAGGGGCAGTGCACTGCTGAATAGTAATCTTTGGATGCACTTCGGGAATCACTTGGTCCCCTGCATGCTGGGCGTTGGCCGAAGCGATGTGCGAGAAAGCAAAGAGGATGAGGGGGGCGAGCATTGGGCCTAGATGATTAGATTAAGCTCGATTTGAGGGGCAGAAGGGCAGATTTCGGTACGGGAAGGCTGTCGGAACCGTCGAAGTTCACAGTTATATGGCTTTGCAGAGCGTCACGGCAAAAGGCATATGCGAAAGATCATAGGATTGAATTGGAGGTTGAATCGACCCGAGATACATCCAGTCAACATCCAGTGAGTATGTATGTCAGATGAGCGAACGAGATGATATTAAACGGAGGCAACAGGTTGATGTAGACGCGCGTAGAATGTGTGAGTAGGCTGGAAGAGATGCGCGTATAGTACGTGGGTACGCGGGCGGTGTATTTTGCGATGAAACGCAGTCGTCCTCTCGTCGAGGAACATAACGAGCAGCGATACTGCCGCGTGGCCCAGACAGCCCTGTAAACTTCAAGTTGAGACAAAGCGTGCAATATTTCAGTGCCGACTACCGTTCCAATTACTGTAAACCAAGAATGGCGAACAAAGACGTACAGCTAGGGGCGAACGCTACGAAACGAAACAAAGAAGGAAAAAAGAGAATAAAACCTGGACGCAGCGCAAGGTAAGGTTGTAAGGTGTTAAGTAAAGTTTCAAAGTAGTTCAAAAGCAAAGCGTCCGAAGAAAGGAAGAAAGGTTGCAAGCAAAATATCCACTAAAAGGTAGGTAGTATCGCCCCGCGGACTCTAAGTACGTCCAAGTAGCATTGCGATGCATGATGATGAGATAGAGAGGCGAAGTCGGTATGGTATGGTATGTAGACATGAGTGAACATAAGGGATGACGAGAGGAAAAGAGTTGGACAGCGAGGCGTTGTATCGTAAGAGAAAAGGTATCCGAGCGGCCGAGTCAAGCAAGGCAGGTCAAGGTCACGAATACAAAGGAGTATCCCACGATCCGAATAGACAGACGCAGGCGCACACAGGGCGAGAAGAAGATGCAACGTCCAAAGCAGCCAGGGCAAAACAAAAGATAGGACGGGAATCGAGGCGAGACTTCCCAAAAGTGCCTGTGTGCAGCAGCGTGTTTGCGACAGCATGAACGTTAATCCATGCCTCACCAAGCCTAACGGTCGGCATCCACCGGATCTATCATCGCGCGTACCCGACCATCTCCACCGGTCGATCCTGGTTGCTGAACCCCTGCGAGAATCCGTACGGCTGCCCCCCTGCGGCAGGCGCGCCTCGCGGTGTATCGCGGTAAGGGGACGATGGATGGCCTGCAGCTCCTGCGTGGGTGTCGTCCTTCTCTTGTACGCCTCCTTGGTTGTCCATAGCCGCAGTGGCAGCAGATGCATCACCGATACCGGCACGAGTTCCCCAACCAGTCTACGAGAGTGAAAGTTGAGGAGCGATTACCAGGCAAAGATGTGATATATAACGTACCTCGTGTAACGTGCAGGCAGCGTAAAGCTTCATGATAGCGAAGTAGTAGCCGAAGAGGATGAACGCAGGGACGTGAATGATGTCCTGCGGCCTGGTCCACAAATGCGGTAACAGTTTCGCCGTTCTTGTCGCCAGTAGCCACACCAAGTAACACAATACAACGTTCCTGCACGAACAATTGAGCTTTGACTGTAAAAACATCAATCAAAGAACTTACCACCAGGGAAGATGGAAGCCTCCTTGATCTTCCGGTATCGTGCTTTTGTAGACGACATATGCGACGAGACAGGGTCCCACCAGCAGCGTGAACGGGTTGATGAGCTTGTCACACTGATAGACAAGAAAGCGTCAGCGAACAAGGTTCAATGAAACGTGCATGGAAATGAACAGACCATCGTGTAAGCAACGTAAGGATGTGACGTCCAGATATATCTCTCCATGAATAAACTCCTCAAGTCACTCCGCCAGGTGTTTCTCGTCCATCGCAGAACCTGCTTCAAGAATCTCCAGTTGGGCTTCATCGTACTCAACAGCTCCGCCTCCTTGCAGACCTGCACGTAGGTGTTCCAACCGTGGCTGACCATCCATCGTGTCAAGAACTTGTCGTCACCACTGTTGAGCTGGTACTTGTCCAACCAGTAGTCGTGGGTGAAGCCGTGCAAGAACTCGGGGTCCTTGAGAATGACGGTGCGGTATGCAGCTGTTCGACCGGATAGACAGGGAATGCCTCCATCGATGTGGGTGGAAGAAGAGATTTCGATGTTACGGATGGTCAATCGGAAGGCGGCCAACACCTCCCAGACAGTCATCTTGTCACCACAAGGCTGAACCCTCTGGGAAGTGCCGACACCGCCGACCTTCTGATCTTCGAAGCAGGCGAGCACGTAGGGCATCAACGTGGGCGGCCAGATGGCGTCGTCGTCAGCAAACATAATGATGTCGGTCGTAACGTTCTTGATGCCGTGAGACATCTGTAAACGTTTGTTGGCGAAGGGCACGGTGAGCACCCTGATGCGTTCTGGGTCGACTCGATTGGCGAGATCTTGAAGGGGTCCAAGCATCTTCTCTTCCGTGATAATCAAAATCTCCTTGGGCTTCCCGACAAGCCAGGAGTTGGCAGCCTCCATAAACTCATCACCAGCGTCGATGGTTGGGACGATGATGGTGACATCTTCAGAGCCGATGTAGGTTGGGTTTTCGGGTAATGGCACGGGCTTGTAGACGGACCAGGCGATGACACGAATAATATACCACGTATAACGATAGAATCTGGAGGATGATGAATAAGATCAGCGTCGGGTTGCAGGAGTAAAGGCGCAAAATGAAAAATGAAGAAACGAGGCCGCAGTAATCTTCCAAACGTCATGGATTGATGCCGAAGCACTGCCAAGCGGCAAAAGAAATCGCGACCTCGACGGTTTGGATTGCTGCTAAACAGTGACAAAATCCATCCACTCTGTCGCAACGGCGCCTAGCTTCGAAGAAATGAATGAAAAATTGAAAGGATAAACGTCTCTCCACGGGCTTGGCGTCCGAACGAGGGAGAACAAGATGAAAAGAAGGCAAAGCGCTATGCGTAGGTTGACAACTGGAATGCAGCGCTGGACCATCGTCGACTGAAGTCCAGAATGCACCGTCTCGAAGGTTCGCAGGCCCACTTGACTGTGGGTTCAAACACGACTGCGGCACCGTTCCCATCCATCTACATACGGCCATATCGCGCTTGCCTGGCTTTGCAAGCGCCTGCTGGGAGCCAGACAACTCCCCATGGAGAAAGGTGCGATGTCGGATGAAAGGAGAGCTGAGAAACGGAGATGCATCGCCGACAGAGATATTGCCAGCTCATATTCCAGCTGAGCGTCCGACTCCTGACTATCGTATGGCCGTTCCCCAAGGCCTCGATTCTTCGAAACATCGGATGCGCGTGAGAAGGTAGATAATTGACTAACCCAATAAGACCAAAAGGTACAACTGTTAGAGATGAAGAGGAAGAAATGAGTATCGCAATTCGAGGTGAAGATGATTTTAAAAATGAATACTGACAGATTGGAAAGTTATCAGCGGTGAGATATAACATCTCTCATTCGTGAAGGGTGAAGCAGTCGACCAGTCAAAGGAGGGAGGGGTGGTCGGACAGAGATATTAAGGAGGGGTTCGGTCTGAAGGGAGGAGGTGAGAGAGAAAGGGACGACTGTTTCTAACCAAACAAGCCAAGCCGAAATCCCCGTCAACACCGCCATCATTGATTCGTAAGCATCTATTTACATACACACATTGCGATGCACGGCAACGCTCCGACGGTATTTCCAACCTCCGGCCAGGCGTTCTCACAGCAGGTATGGTGAAAGATAGTATGTAGATTCCAGAAGGAGAGACAAGAGGATTCCATAGTACGGTAACAGTTGCTCAAGTAAATCTAATAATCCACACCATCACGAAGAATGCAATCAGCGTAACAAGCACACTCCCAAACCAAATCCCCGTCATCTTCCACCCCCTCGCACTCTTATCTCTCTCCGTTAACCTCGTCCTCTGCTTCTGCATCTGGTCGTAATTACTCTCCAGCTTCTCCCCCGCCGCATCCAGCGCAAGCTTATCCGTAGCCAGCGAGCTCTGGAAATGCAACGCGTTCATCCGGAGCTGCGTGCTCATCTGTGAAAGCTGGCTCTGTAACTCTTCATGTAAGGCATTCGTGGCAAGGGTGTTCTGGCTCGTGTCGGTAGACTTGGTGGGGAGGTTGGGTATCAAGGTGTCTTCGGGTAGTGGGAGTGGGAGGGGCAGAGGTAGCACCGGTACGTCATCAGAGGGCGACAGTAGCAGATCCGCAGCGGGTGCAGGGTCGGCGTCGAGGAGCTGTTGCTCCTCGTCCTCCCTGAGTACAGAGTCCGGAACAGGAGCGAGAGGAGGCTTCGGAGCCGGTACGGTTGGCAGCACAAGTTCAGGTCGCGGCGGCTTGTACGCGAATCTCTACGTGTCGTGTTCATGATTAGAGCACACGTATATCATGCTAAGCGCCGGCGTACATACCTCATTCTGAGTCTCCAAGAACTGTAGCACGTTCTGCAGTCGCTCTTGCAGCCCATCTACTCGTCTATACCACCAATAAACATAAGCCACAAATGTCCCCTGTGCCAGAATATGACGTGAACTCACCCAGACCCACCGTCCCTCACAGAATTAAGCAGCTTCCTCGCATACTTAGCTTTCTATACCGTCACAAGCATTCAGCATACATCATCGAGATCGACAAAAGCACAAGCAAGCGCACCTGTAGATCCCCAAGCACTCTCAGCCCACATTGACCTGGATCTTCGTCTGCCTGGCGCTCGTACGTTGCCCATTCCGGTGGAGACACCGCCTTTTCCAACCGCCGAAGCAGCCTTTGCAGGTTGACGTAGTCGTGTCGATACTGTTCCGCAGACATGAAATGAGAAGAGGTGCGCTCTGTGTGTTGCGGTGCAATGTAGGGAAAGAGCCTGGCGGAGGTAGCAAGTGAGCGTTCGGAGACAAAGCAGGTGGTGTGTGGCGCAGATCTCCCGTCGCCGCGAGTCCGACTTGCGACATTGGCCTGTGCCTCCTTTTCCTTCGAGTTCTCCTACCGCTTGCCTCCCACAACTTCGAGGTCATCCCCCCAGAGACAGTCGCGAGGAATGCAACACTGAAGGCAAATGAGAATACAACAGAGATTATATTAAGCATTCTCGCCTACAAAAGCGCAGATCAGAGCGATATATCGACAAAACTGAGATACCAAAAGCGACTTGAAGGGTAAATGAACAGCGTAGTAAATTGTCCGCCAGGACCCTCAACTCAATATCGTCCTCTGAAGCGGGAGCACATAAAACGGAAAGAACGAGGAGGAAAGCATAAAGCTAAGCAAGACAACACAACACAACATGGACACGGAGCCTCAGTCTCTCGGATAACACTCTCTTCTTGCAGACGCATGCACACTTTTGAGCATCTCGAGCTCATCGCATCCCTCAACTCGTCCTGGGAGGGGGCATATACCTCCTATCCCTATCATCCTCCGTATACCTAGGAGGAGCATACCCATCGCCTGCTCTCCCCCTCGTATCATACGCATAATCCACCTCCCTAGGCCTCAGATCCCTGCCATTGTCAACAGGATAGTATGAGCTCGGACCATCGCGGTAGTCCCGTTGAGGAGGAGGAGGATAATACGACGAGCTAGAGCTAGACGGGGGAGGACCCTGCTGCTGAGAAGCGTACAGATCATCTCTGGGTCGTTTCATCGGCGGAGCTCGCATATCCACACCGCCCCTTCGCGAGTCCAAAATGGGGCTTGGGCTTCTTTGGCGCACGCGTGTGGAAGGCGGGTACATCGCCTGATTGGGCGGAGGAAGCGAGTCGAGGGGCCTTGCAGGGGGGTACCTTGATCGTTCGTAGTCCCTCGCATCCGGAGGAGGAAGATTAGCAGAGCTGGGAGGGTGGTATGACCTGTCACGTTCGTCGAGAGGGTAAGGGTCTGCTAGCCTAGCGCTGAGAGGTCTGGGAGCCTGGCTCTCATAGACAGCTCTTGGTGGTGCTTCACGATACACTGGCATCCGCTCGCGCTCGTCCATGGGCGGGTAGCTGCTCCGTGGAGCACTTGTGTCCCTTTCCCTCTCCGTCAAAGTAGGTTTGGGTCTGTAGGATTCATCCGCGGGGTACGTCTCCCGGCGACGGTCCGCATCCTTGTTGTTGGGTATAGGAGTGAAGTGTTGAGGAGGTTTGTACAGTGCATCTTGCATCTCACGAGATAGAGCCAGAGAGCGTCGTTCAGCGAAGTTGTTGTTGGAAGTAGAAGGCGGCGCTGTGGAAGCGCTGGGTGGCGCTGGTGAGCTCCGTGCTGCTGGAGGTTGAGAGTAGCGTCCTGAGCGTTCGGCGTCTCGCGAGTCCACGGGGTGTTGAGGTTTGCCGTGTGGAGCAGAAGGTGCGCCTGGCTCGTATCTGTCAGCATCAGCAGCCTCTCGCCGGGCAGAAGGAGCGGTCCCGTTATTCGTTCTGCCGTCATTTTCGCCTGGGCGATAGCTGCTTCCTCGGAACGTCGCAGAGCTCGCCAAAGCACCATGAGGGGACGGTTCACGTTTTATAACGATGTTGCGACTCTCTTCGCGAGTAGAAACGGGGTGGGCAGACGCCGGGCGAGGCGCAATCGTTTCTCTGGGCGGCGGCGACCTGTTGTACCTTTCTGGAAGACGTTCACCCGTTGATCGATGTTCTTGACCAGTGGATGCGGGATCCCTAGCGGAGGACGGCGAATAGTGAGTGCCAGAGTAGCTAGGTCTGAGTGTGGATGAGGGGCTAGTCGTGGAAACACTCGGCGACTGTTGTGAAACGGCAGATCTTGCTGTGGAGGATGGGGGAGGCATAGCCAGTCTTTGCTCTAACGATGGAGCTGGCTTGCTGCCGGCGCTATTGGGATTCTGCGAGAAGTGACAGGCTGCGGCGTTTGGAGTGAAAGGAGGGCCAATCCTGTCTTGGAGACTTGGTCGAGCGGGAGGAGGGTTCAACCGAGCTTCCAGGCTGGGAGGTGCAGGTTGCGATATGGGTTTCTCTAGAGAGCGAGTAGCAGGTGTAACCGGGTCTCGATCATACACAGAGGCAGATCGAGGAGGCGGGGCATCGCGATTGTTGGGTGGAGTATATGGCTCGTTTGCGTGAGCTGGGTAAGCAGATAATCTGGAGCCATTATCCACAGGGCGATACGAACGGTCCTCAGGACGAACGCGACCACCGCCATCAGACGGTCGGCGGCCTCTGGAAGCGTAAAAGTTATCCGCGTATCTTGCTCTCTCGAGTTCGTCAGGTGGCCGACGAGCAGCTTCGAGAGCGGCAGACCGCTCGGGTGACGGTTCATAATGACGGTCTTCTGGAGGAGGTCTAGGCTGAAAAGTACGACGATCGTCCCGCCGCTCGCGAAAGTCCGCGGTAGGAGGCCTGCGTGCATCCCAGACACCTGGACTTCGCTCGCGATCGTCTCTGTTGTGGGTTTCTCTTGGTCTTTCGTAGGAACTTCTCTCCTCCCTGTCCCGGGGATAGTGCTCTTGAGCACTGCTTTGTGGCGGGGTGTAGTGAGTGTCCAGCTGCCTGTTGCCCGGTAAGACCTCATTGCGCCTGTTTTCAACGCCGTTGCGTGGCTGTGTGAGACCGTTCGCGCTCGGAGAGGGTTCCTGGCGTTGCTGCTGACCAGGGCGCGCGGGCAAGTCGTGAACCAAACTAGCGCGACGAGAATCGTTCATTGGCTGCGGGACCGGTTCACCCTAGAAAATGTAAATCGTTTAGAGGGAGAACACATCACAAGCGACACGGCAAAGAGAAAAGGTAAACCCACTGAGGATGCTGAAACACTCGGAGTTGTGTTTTGGTGCAGGAGTGGGGTATCGAAAGCAGACGGTCTTCGAGTTCGCGGGGGTGAGGCATCATGAGAAGTGTGGTTAGACGTGTGTGGCAATGGGCCATAATACTGAGAAAGCAAGGCTTCTGGCTGAGGAATAGGCTTGTACAAATCGTGTTGATTGGACTTGATGATCGTTTTGAGATTCTCAAGAATTTCAAGGTCGTTTTTACCTGGAATGTCAATGCGAGGTAGATTGGAATGGTTTTGCGGTGTTTTTGCCTCCATGATAGGCAGCGGCAGACCCGAGAAGGAAAGTATCGCTAAGGTGCTCGGGTAGGTGGTGGAGGAAGAAGTTCAGGAGGTGACGGAGCAGTGTACAGCCACCGTATCGACCGACCACATTGACAAGTTCGCAAAGTCAGCCCACTGTCAGTGTCAGTCCCAACTGTGTCAACCAGACGTCTAGCGCAACGCTAGGCTGAACATGTAAACATAGATTCAGGAGCAACAGCCACAGAAGAACTATAGGGATATCGCTGCAGTACACTGTATACTCTGATACACAAACAATCATAGTCCGGGTTTGGGTCAGTTGAATCAGCGAAAAACAAACAGAGGGCGAGATAGCACACATAGCACAGAGAAGCTTGCAGAAACTAGGACTGGGGAGGTAGATATCAAAGCAGACAAATGGCAAACCCTGGGAATAAAGAAGTATCGCGGGGGTATGGGGTTAGTAGGTAGAAGATATCACCACACGGGAGGACTAGGAAATATCGCAACAGAAAGGGAAGACAAATGAATAACTAGATCACAGCAAAAAACAAAGCATCCTCCAGAGAGCAGCACAGTCCATAGCACCAGTCCTCAGCAAGTCCATAGCCAGAGGGTACCCACTCAGGGTCGCCTAGCCTATCACGAATACCTCAAAGGCGACTCCACAGGCTGACCGTGACTCTCAAACGTCTCCCCCCTCCTCAACCTCGCCCGAATAATCTCATCATCCACAATCTCACTTTCGTAGCTCTGTGCACTATGCTGCCCCACGCTGCTCTTCCCCGCACCGCCGTACAAGGATAGGATGCTCGGGTCGATACCCGCCGACGCAGTGGAGTATGTAGCCGGTGATGATGTCGCTGGCGAAGCGTGAATATGTGCATGGGAGGTATAGAACGAGGACGGGGGTGGTGGAGGGACGGGGCTCGTTTGGATGGAATGCAGAGGCGGGGTTTGTCTTGGGGTACTCGAGTTGGATATTGACGCAAATTGATCCCGCGGGATTGACGTAAGTTGACCTCGTTGGGACAACGAAGGGGGAGGAGGAGGAGGATTGAGAGAGTGTAATGGAAATGGATTCGGAGATAATGAGTGTGGTGTTGGTACGTAGTTGTTATTTCCGGGCGGCGGGGTAGGTTCGCGGCGGTTGGGTGTGAGTCTGGTATAGCGCAAGTGTGCTGAGCTCGAAGAGTCTTCTGGTGGTAGTCGAGAGCCTGGCGGTGGTGGTCGAGAGAGTGCATCTGAGTTCGGAGGACGATTGGGTGTTGGTTTGGTATGGCGGAGGTCGGGCGAAGAGCCTAGTGCTGATGGAGAGGCGTTACCCGAGTTCGGAGGACGATTGGGTGTAAGTTTGGTATATCGCAGGTCTGGCGAAGAACTTGGTTGTGATGAACTGGGTGCGTTCAGGTTCGCCGGCGAACCTCCGAGTTTCTGGTGATTACTACGCGGACTCGAGGAGGTCTGATGGGTATGCGGACTCGACGTTTGGTGAGGATGCAGAGGCGTCTGGTGAGGACTCGACGACTGATGAGCATGCGGAGGTATCTGATGAAGACGCGGAGACGCTCGTTGTTCATTATGAGAAGGTGCTCCTCGTTTCTCGTCGTGACCAGCTCCTCGTTTCTCCTCGCGCCGGCCCTCGTGAGGAGTAGCGATAGACGTAGACGTAGGAGTCGGCAGCGAATAGTACGATTCTGGATAACTCGACACCGGCGGGCCAGATAACGAGTTTCGGCTCCTAGATTCCTGGTGCTGGTGGCTGGAAGCTTCCCTAAGCTACACACCAGGGTCTGTCAGTACACGTCGTACAAGCAGGGTGTGACAGATTAGATGGACGTACAGCGGAAGGATAACTTGGCTTATGCCCGGAAGTCGCATGGGAGCTCATGGAGAAATTCCGTCCCGGTTCTTGCGAGATGAGCATAACGCTACCGTTGGCAGTGCCCGTGTCCGAAGAGCGGATGAGACTCTCGTGCTCCTCCTCCTCCTCACGGCGAGGTCCCTTGCCATCCTCCTCGTCAGAGTCATCCATCTCCTCTAGATCTTGACGCCCTGAGGGAAAATGCCCACTCGCACTGGCAATCGGCGTCGCAGCATTAAACCCGTCCACATCAAAGCCCCTTCTCCGGATCGTCGACTTGACCTTTACGCGCTTCGCCTGCCACGGCATTCGAGGGAGCCAAGTACTGAGCGTATCTTGCCATATGCGCTTCCCTGGAAATGGCCCTCTCTCTGAAGGGGGTATACTGAGCTGGGGAAGGTGACCATGAGATACATTCCGACTGTGAGATGGACTGGACATCCGAACGGGCTCGCTCCCACTTCGCGAATGAGTCACCGCGAAGGAGCTCGTACTGTCCGCTGGCCCGGTGCCATGATCAAGGTTAAAGAACGCCCCAGGTCTGTGACTCTGTACTTTCTTCGTGCGGTAATAAAACCGCATGCAGGAGCGGCCGTGCTTCAAGGAGAACTTTGGTCTCGGACCATTATCACTTGCACCGTTGTTGGTGCGCCAGGTGGTAGGACTGCGGATGGTATCGCGGTATCCCCAGAGGAGGAAGAGGAGGATGAAGATGAAGATGAGTGCGACGCCGATGATTATGGGGACGACTATTTGAATGGTGGACCATGAGCCTGAGTTGTCCTCGTCCCGTTCTGTAATGATTGAATTGAGCCTCGGGAGGTACGTATACATACGTCATTGGGAAACGTACTTTGAAGCCAGACGGGGTGATGCGTAGGCTGTAGGTGGGGAGAATTGCGTTAATACGCAGGTTTGGAGTAGGAAAGATGACTCTGTATGGCGTACCGTGGAAAGGCCGGTGATAGTTGAGCTTGGGCTCTGAGAGTTCTGTGCGTAGCGTCAAAGACTGTGATAAGCACATACTTAATGCAGACTTTCGACTAGGTTACAAGAGCACGTACATCTAGGGGCACCACCGCGTGCAGGAGAGCATCACGCACGAGAAGCATATCATACGCTCAAGTGCGTAGACGTATGGGTAGAGGAGAGTGGGTGTAAGCTGATCACGGCCGGAGTGATTGATGATATTAAAGACTGCAACTTGCTTGCTTCTGATCAAATAAATTCCGCGTAAACAGATCTGATTCTTCTGATTTTGTTTCCTACAAGTGGGATGGGTTCATACTGTACGAGTCCTCCCCCAGTCACTACAGCAATCTACTCTGCAGTCTGAACAAATTTTTTGGAGTCCGGGGGAGCTGCAGTGGATTGCTAGTCGCGGAAGCAATCTGATCTGCGTTTGATCCGGGTTTACTGAGTGGAAGTTGATCGGCATGCGCATCGATTTTGGCCTCCTTCCTTCTTGCCTCTCGTCATTGCAATAGCGCCTTCTGGGAGTGCAATACTCAGTACTTACCGATAACGAAATCGTAGCCACGATCCTGATCGCTTGCACTTGCTTCATCTCAGCGCAAATACCTTTCTAAAGCGCAGCAGATGCTCGAGACTGCAAACGACTTGACGATAATCTGCGTACAACAACTTTACTTGTATAACTCGATGCTATGTTAACCTTCGTGAGTACTATGTAGAGAGGCTTCATCTCAAATGCATGTGATAGCCGACCTCATTCCCATATCCCACCTTGGTCCTTTCAGCCTCGAGTTGTCCTCTGGCACCTGCCCATCTGTAGTGACAGAACTCATGCTCAAACACGCTGTTTACTTCATATACCCTATTTTGTCCTTACCGCCCCTCTTCAATGCAACAAAGTCGTCATAGCTCGCCTCCTGTTCAATCTATCCGTGAAATCAACGACAGGGCCCTCACGATGCCACCGGTCATGCATGTGCATGCGCAAAACACCACCGACACATCTCATGCCAGAAATCCTTCTCTTCATATGTACCGTGAAAGAGATGGTGAAAGACGCCGTCAGTATTCGGAACAGAGTATCTTATAGCCTCGAACTGAGTCTAATCTACAAGCAGGTGGGATGACAGCCAATTATTCCTGGAAAGGTCTTTGCTTGTCATACCAAGTATAGTGTGGTCCCATGCTGGAATTGCGACTCAGCATTGGCTGGCACACTTTCAAGAGGTCATGGTGTCGAGACTGATATGGCATGCATGTGTCGCTTGCTTTTGAAGCAGATGTGTCATGGGACTGGTAGCGTAAACGTAGAATTCCAGTTCTGTATACCACAATCGATATGATTGACCCTCACGCAGGGATGCGAAGGTCTGTCTCCGCTTAGAGAACGTTGAAGCCATGATCTAGCTCGCAAAGGCCGTAACTTAGAGGCAACTGAGGCGCCACGGCGAACATGATAACCCAAATAAGCAGCCGGTCATTCTTCTTTCATTTCAATCTTGTCTTCCCCTGCCACAACCTCCTTCCCCCACCAAGCACCCGTCAACACCAAAGGCGACTCCGTGCATGTCATATTGAAGCGGGTGCTTGGGCGATAACCACCGCGAATCCTCCCTCCCCCAGAAAGACATCGCCAGCCCCCCCACGAGATGGTCTACAGCACCCGGATGCACACCACCATGAACCGCTTCGAAGTACCGGACAACGAGCTCCTGCCTCGCTATCAAGCTCGGCTAGATGTAGCTCCTTTCTTAGAAGACACACCGGTTCGTGAAGTAGCTTAGATCATGCCTCTCATGTTTACTCACTCACTCAATCGAACCACAGCCCGCACCTCCGCCCAAGCCCAAAACAAGCCTTGGCTTCCCTCACAAGCCCTCCTTCTCCTCCTTCTCCCTCACTCGGCAAAGCAGTAACACCACCATGAGCGAATCCACCTACCTATCAACACCCTACAGCGAATCCGTATCCATAGCCGAGTCGAGCAGCTCGACGCACTCAGGAGGAGGCGGTGTCGAGCCCCGGGAGCTGCGCAAGCAGAAATCAACGCAGATGTTCGGTAGGGTGTTCCCATTCGGGCGACAAAAAAGCAGAGCACGCCTAAAGTCCGATACATCCGAGCGCCCCTCCGCCCTCAGCCAAGCCTACCCACCCCTCCCCGACGTGCTCGTGCCATACCTCTACCCCACCGGCTCCAGCCCCCCTTCTCCCACCAGCAAACGCCCTCCCTCCAACGCCAAGAAAAAGGGATCGCACACGCCCGGTGCCAACGGGCGCACACCGAGGCCGTCAGAATCCGAAATCGACCTGGACATCACCAACGTTAGTGACTTTGTGAAACCGCCCCATCATAGCCATAACGGCCGTGCGTACGACCAGCACAGCTCTGCGCGCTCGCAATCCGATGCGTCGGATTTTGGTGATAATAGCTCGTTTTTAACGCTCGATACGCCGAGGACGGGGTCAGGGAGCCATTGGGGGCGGTTCATGGACCCATTCAGCAAGCGGAATGCTGTCACCGTGCCGCGCGAGCCAGACCGTGCGATTTCACCGACTACTGCGTCGACGTCGCTTCCGAACGGGGAAGCGCCTACTTGGACGGCGCCGGAGAGTTGGGCGGTCGACCCGTTGGATGGAGGGGAGGAGCCGACGCTAGCTTCGTCTGATGAGGAGGTGGAGAACCCGGCAACGAAGCAGGCGAATAGGAAGAGCAAGCGCATGACGTTGTCGCATCAGGCAAGGTTCAAGATTAGGGTGTATACGGCGTCGGGGACGTATCATGTTCTTGCGTTGGGCCTCCATACTACGGTGGAGGATCTCATGCCGGATCTGAACAAGGCACTGCTGCCTGATAAAGGGCGGCAAACGCATCGACTGCATTTGCGGGAGAAGGGACGAGGTGAGTGTACCCTGCGATTATGGGTTTTTGACGATTCTCTCGCTGACATGAGATGTTGCAGAGCGTCTTCTGGCTTCTACGGAGCGTCCGGCACATATCGTGAGGCGGCGCTTGGAGCAGGCAGGGTACGAGTCGACCGATGGGCTCGAGTGTCTTGGCGAAGAGGGTCTCTCGTTCTTACTCAAGTTCATCTTCAAGAGTCTGCTCATTGGCTCGCCGGTTAGTCGTAACGGCTGGACATCTCGTACTAAAGCTGACATTCAACCGTGTAGGAGGACGACATGAACTTCCACTCGTTCACCAACATCGACCTTTCCTCCCGCGCATTGAGAGCCATTCCAGCAGTCCTTCACGCGAAAGCCGAGAAGATCCAGAAGCTTGTCGTATCCCGAAATCCCATGCTGGAGATCCCTTTAGACTTTGTCCAATCATGCGCAAACCTGCACTGGTTGGAAATGGCGCACATGTCTATGAAGAAGATCCCGGATTCGGTCCGCGCTGCTACATCCCTGGAGCGGCTGGACGTGTCGTGCAATCGCATCGCCGACCTCGGGGACGGTCTGGATCGCATCGAACATCTGCAGGAGCTGCTGCTCCAGAATAACCGAATGGAGAATCTGCCGTGGTATCTACCGCGTCTGCGGAGTCTCCACACGCTCAACATGTCGAATAACAAGTTCAAGCTGTTGCCCTCCGCCGTGTGTCAGATCCAGACACTAGAAACACTGGACGTGTCGTTCAACACTATCACGGAGCTTCCGGAGCACATTGGCCAGATGCGGTCGTTGCGGAAGCTGATTCTCGTGGGGAACCAAATATCTGCGTTCCCGAGCCAGATATCGGAGCTGAAGCGCTTGGAGGAGTTGGACTGCCGGAGGAACTTGGTGACGGATTTGACGATTGTGTGTATGCTGGAAGGGCTGCAGAGCCTTCGAGCAGACCATAATACGGTGCATGCTCTTGATCTGAGCATCGGGTCCCGCATGTCCAGTCTGGACGTTTCGCATAACGACATCACACGGATATCGCTCCTACCAGGTCCGATAGGCAAGACGCCGTACAACCTCGTATCACTGGATATTTCCTACGCCAAATTGTCGTCTCTAGATGACCTCGCCCTCTCCCAACTCACCTCCCTACAAACACTGAAACTCGACCATAATGCTCTCAAAATCCTACCCGACTCTATCTGCAATCTGACCTCCCTGGTGACGCTCCAGTGCTCCTACGGCTCACTCACGGAATTGCCTGTCAATATTGGCAATCTCCATAAACTCGAATTCCTCGATCTCCACTGCAACTCACTGAAGCAACTTCCCCCGTCGTTGTGGAACTGCGCGTCCTTGCGAGTCCTCAGCGTCGCATCGAACCTACTCAAGGCATTTCCACACCCTCCCGAGACACAGGTAGTCAACATCGAGTTCGCCGCCAACGAGAACCTCGATTTATACGACTCGGACATTGACGAGTTTAACCAGTTCGCGCGGCCGACGGGGTGGGTGCCGATTCGGAAAACATCGACAGCGTCGGTACTGGCGGAAGACCCCCTCCCACCGCTGTCGTACTCCCTACTCAGCCTCCTTGCGGCGGAGAACCAGTTCAATGATGATACGATCCCGTCGTTGTATCCGCTGAAGAAGGTGCAGACGCTCAATCTGTCGTTTAACGACGTCGCGAGCCTCCCTGCAGGGTTCTTCCAGTGCTTCTCGTATTTGGATAAGCTGTACCTCAGCGGCAACAAGCTGGCTACTATTCCGACGGATGGCCTGGCACAGTGCAAGCTGTCGGTGTTGTTCCTCAATGGGAATCGGTTGACGATCCTTCCGCATGATTTGGGCAAGATTCAGACGTTGTCGGTACTTGATGTGGGAAGCAATATCCTGAAGTATAACATCTATAACTGGGAGTATGATTGGAATTGGTTAGTGCATCCCGCTTTGGGAACTCGGGTGCGACTTTGGTTCTGACGCGATTTATGCATTGTTAGGAACTTTAACAAGAACCTGCGCTACTTGAATCTGTCGGGCAATAAGCGACTGCAGATCAAGTCTGATGTGTCCATGGCAAAGGAGATGCAACTCAGTCGCAGTGGCGCTCGTCCTAGCACGGAGGCTACGGCCAAGCGTGGCTTGGGAGGGTTCAAGGGCCTTGACCAACTTCGAGTGCTTGGTCTGATGGACGTCACGATCACGACTACGGACCTCAGCACGGATATACCCGACGAGAATGAAGACAGACGAGTTCGAACGTCGCAGTCGGTGGTCAACGGCATGCCCTATGGGATCGCGGACAACCTAGGCCTAGACGAGCACGTCAATATGTTCGATCTTGCGCAGGAGAACCGGAGTCAGAACAGCAAGGAGTCGGTATTCGCGATGTTCGGCCGGGCGCATCCTATCGCCAACCACAACAACAGAATCGCGAGATGGCTTTCCGAGAACTTGTTGAGGATACTGCTGCTGCAGCTTTCTAGGGCGAGGGACCGGAGCGAGACGACAGTGGTACACACGATGAGGCGGACGTTCTTGACGTTGCACAAGAATTTGCATGATTATGTCTACCAGGTGCACCAGAATGGACGGAAGATGTCCCAAGCGAGCTCGTCTACGTCGTACTCATCTCGGGAAAAGATGGCGCATCTCGCAGGTGCCTCCGGCATCGTGATATACTTCATGGATCGAACCATGTATGTTGCCAATGTCGGGAACTGTCTGGCCGTCGTCTCGAGGCATGGGGTCGCCCAGAGCGTTTCGAGGAAGCACGATCCGTTTGATCGTTCGGAGACGGCCAGGATCCGGCGTGCGGAAGGATGGGTCTCTCCAGACGGTTCCGTCAACGGCGAGCTGGACATCTCGAGATCGTTTGGCTTCTACAGCCTCTTCCCTGTCGTCAATGCCCGCCCGGATGTGCACAAGTACGACCTGACCGATTTGGACGAGTTTGTCATTGTCGCGAACAGAGGACTGTGGGACCACATGTCGTATCAGACGGCCGTGGATATTGCTAGGACGGAGAGCGCGGATCCTATGTTGGCTGCGTGCAAGTTGAGGGATATAGCGGTCAGTTATGGGGCGGAGGGCAGCACGATGATCATGGTCGTCGGTGTTGGCAGTGGTCCGAACTTCATCCCCCGATCGGTCCGGCCGCAACCCGTGGATCTCAATCTCAGCCGATTGCCATACGAAGTGGAACCGCCGACAGGTCACCTTGCGCTTGCCTTCACGGACATCGTCAACTCCACCCACCTGTGGGAAGTCAATCCGGGGATGAACACGGCTATGCGGATACACAACAACGTTCTTCGCAGGCAGCTGAGGCTATGTGGTGGCTACGAGGTGAAGACGGAAGGAGACGCGTTCATCTGCTCTTTCCCGACCGCATTGGCCGCTGTTTGGTGGTGTCTGTCGTCACAGGTCGCTTTGATCCATGAAGAATGGCCATTGGAGATTCTCGAGTGCGAAGATGGGAAGGAGGTGGTTGACTCCCTGAAACGGGTTATCTCGCGTGGCCTCGCTGTCCGTATGGGTATACATTGTGGTGCGCCGCTGTGCGAGCCAGATCCCAACACCGGGCGGATGGACTACTTTGGTCCCATCGTCAATCGTACTGCGCGTATCATGGCGAACGCCAATGGTGGACAGGTGATGTGCAGTAACGATGTCATCCGGGAGATCAACGCGAAGATCTTGCAAACGGAGTCCGACACCGAGTTCATCGTTCCCCAGCGCGTCATTGACGGGGTCAAGGACATTGGGATATCCATGGTGTATGTGGGCGAACGGAAGCTGAAGGGGCTCGAAGTGCCGGAGATGCTTTCTATCATCTATCCGAGCGGACTAGAAGGCAGGACGGAGCTGAAGGAGCCTCGACCCGACCCAGGCGCCGACAAATCCAGGATCCAGTTCAGCATCGCCCAGATGAAACGGCTTGGGGTTCTCTGTCTCCGTCTGGAGGCCCTTTCCGCGTCGCAAGTCTTCCAGATACGATCTTCGGGTGCCAATGCCCAGCACGACGGAGAACCAGAGGACGATTTCTACATCACTGGCGACCCGGAGTCTTTACTTCCTGTTATGAGCTCGAAATCATCAGATGCTGAGCTCATGGCGTTGCTGCAGAATTTCTCCGTCAGGATAGAGAATGCTGTCGGGTCTTTGGCGCATCGGCATCGCTCTGAGCAGCTGGGCAACCTCCATACCGTTCTATCCGGACTTCGCCTTACTGGACAACTGGACCTGGCGAGCTACCAAGAAATTTTATCTGTACTATGAGTTGTGGCTATTCTTATTTTCGTTCTTGTGTCTTCTCTGTATCGTGTGTACATGTTCCTCATTTCTGATTCGCTTCATCTCCTGCTTTCTGTCTCTGGTTTATTCATCCTTCGCATATTGTTATCTCACCTGCTATTCACTTGTTTTCGGTCGTTATAGAGAAGTATATGTATGTGTACACACTGCAGAGCCTAACATCGATCTGCCTAACGTCACCCTGTTTTCATCCCCGCGCCGGACTAAGGTATTGGTTGAAGATGTATTTATAGCTGCGCCAAATCTGAGCGTAAGTAACGTTGGTGGGAAGAACCAGTGACAAGCTCATTAACAATTGAAAATGTCGAAAACGAGAAACTTTAGACTATATTAGTACATGACGCTGCTACCAAACCGCACTCCATCAGTTTTGTCAGGGACTCTCCCGCCTCTGTCCTTTTTTTTTTACTCGCGTGGCGGTTGAAGTGGGCTCGACGATGTAAGCAGGGGGCAACGTGGTCGGTGGTGCTGATGCTGTCCTGTTCTAAGTAAGTTATCTGTGTTGCGTCTGTGGCTGAGCCTCGTCGCGGAAATGGGTCAAAATACTTTTGTACAGAAGTGACCACATGCTTCGAGTTACATGCGATGCTTGTGCGATTCCAAGTGCACCTCCTTGTTCAATCGTTCCTTCAACGCTGATTGTTCTTACTTTGAATCCGCTTGGTCTACCCTTCAATCTGATCATATATTCCCGACTCATACAATGGCCTCATAAAACGCTGGTGCGAAGCACAAAGTCTCACTGGATTCTCGGGAACATGCAGCAAAGAGAGCTCGCACTGATCTTGATGATCCCTTTGGGCTCGACAGCATCAAACAGGTAGCCGAGGGGGGGCAGGATGAGCAAGCAACCCACGCTTCCGACCTTATGCGGACATGGAGCGGCCTCACTAGCTGGCTACAGAAGAGGACTCCCAATCAATCGAAATCTCATGATCTCAATGATACAACCCTGAAAGGCCTCAAGAAGTACGGACACGTCATAGTCTCTGATCTGCATGTGTACCAGAATTTTAAAGGGTACGAAGACAGCGACAAATTCAAGCTCGTAGTATGGTTTCAAGAGCAGATGAAATCCAGTGAATTCACTGTTACTACTTTGGATGCGCTCAGAGTTTGTCTGCGTTCCAATCCGCAGACTTTGACGCTGCTCTATGACTTCATTGGTGAGTATTTTATACTCACGCCCTATGCCATTGCAAACGCTACGAAACATCACGTGTCCAGCGCGTGCGAGCGCGGTAGAGACGTATCGTAACAGATTGCTCTTGCTAGAGGGGCAGCTGTTATTGGGTGGAGGAATCAAGCTCAGGTTGATGTCATGATTCCCATTCTCAGGAAGAACGGCGGCCATCTCACAGAGCAGAATATGACTGTGCTCCTCGTGTAGTTCAAGTTGCGAAGAAAAGCCGGAACTGTTATTGAGTACATAATCAACGCGAACCAATTGGGTGTCTTTCCGACACTTCAAAACGGGCGTATCCAGGTAGAGGGCCAGCCGCATCCTTCCCGTCGGAGTCTCAAGGCCGCAGCAAATCGTTGGACACGCAAACCCACTTTGGCGCCCAAGATGAGTGCGGATGACGCTCAAGATTCTCTCTTCCGCCCCTACATCACACTCCTGATGGAACTTGGTCTTGAGGTTTCCCCCCAGTTTAAGCCTAGTGATGCCTCGACCAAGGCTACCGCTACCGAACCCGCTCAATCTCGCAAAACTTCTAGACCACCCCTCTCAAAATTATTTCCCCTGGGAAGCCGCGTTCGCGGCGCAATGCGAAGGCCGGTCCCCTCCCCCGGCACAAGAGATACAGTCTTATCGCACATGGCTGCTCTTCTACGACCTACCGCTGCGTTCAAGAGGAAGACCACGCACGTCTTGCGATGTTGCTACATTTGAGCGATGTGCTGCACGAGACTCCACGGCCCGATTTTCGCAAGCACATCAATACAATGCACCCATCCTGGGCCAAGGAGGATGGTGGGTATGATTGGGTCGATGAGCCATTTTTCACCTTTGATTCGTCGGATAACGATGTCGATTCGGATGATGCCGATGGGTGGCGACCGTCGAGGTTGAGGACGGCATCAGTGACGAGGATGGTTGAGTGAAAGAACGCTGTGGACGACGAGGACGCTGTTGACATCACAGACATGGCTGCTTCTTCGAAACTGCAGCATTGGACCGATCACTGTTTTGTTCATGCTCGAAGCTACCCCATTCGTGTACCGGAAGTGCGACGCGGTAGTATGTATCTCATTATGTGTCCTATTCTCAGTATTGCAGAAAGCCTGGGAAAAGTTTCGCAAAGGACGGCCCGACAAATGATAACTAGGAAATGTGTAGAGACAGCTGTGGAAAGGAATGCGACATTGCGAGTATGTCCCGGGTCCGACCAGTGAGTGACCATTCGCAATCTCGCTCCATCTTCTCCCCATCTTGGATACAGTCAATGGTGGATACTGCACGTCTCGAGAGCCCGACGTCTGCTCATCCGTCGTTCATCCGCGGCGGGTCTCCCGTGTCGACGTTTTCAGTTTGGCAGTGTAGTGAGCGCCTTGAAGATATTAGCGAGCATTGTGACGTTCTGAGCGCTGGAGATCGTGTACTTTCCGTTAACTATGAAAGTCGGGCTGTACGGACGTGGTGTGAGTACCAGGCAGAAGCAAAAACGACAAGCAGGGTTCTCGCTCACACGGTAGTTATGCCCTTTGCCCGGGCTCGAAGGAATATATCCTGAGTTTCCTCCACGAGCTCATCAGACGCGATGAAGTTCTTGGCCTAGAAGAAATCACAATATTCAGATGAGAGTTCAGGAATGACTGGAAGCAAAAGAGCGGTACTGACCACCTCTTTACTCATCACGCCCGCCCTCTCCAGCGCATCAGCCAAGATTTCTGGGTCAGCCTGGTCCTCCGCTTCTTCAAAGTACTTTTTGAACAGCACCTCCGCCACTAGCATCTGAGCCTTTTCCCCCTTTACCTCCCATGCTTTGCTCATGACCCGGTGACTGTTCAGAGTATTGCTCAATCTGCCCTGAAACTGGATATTTAATCCTTCCTTCCTCCCGTCGTCGATAATCCTACTCTCCATGCGCTCGAAGTTCTGCTGTCCGAACTTAGCGTATAATCTCTCTCTTCGGTCATCGCCTGGGTATGGGGGAACGTTTGAATCGAGCTGGAACGGGACGAAGTGTAACTTGAAATCAACGGGGAGAGGCTGAGCGTTGGTGAGAGCGATGGCGCGGAGGAGGCGTTTGTAGCCAATGTAGCAGTAAGGGCATGTGGTGTCGGAGATGATCTCAACGGTGAGCTGGGAAGGGGATGTCGAGCTAGTCATAGCTGAAGATGGAGCCTGGAGCTTGAGAATGCGCAAGGGTTGCGTCGGAAATCGCGGAAAGACGAAGCGCCGAGTCAGATGGTAGTACCTTTGTTTTAAGCAGCTCGACTGTAGTGACACGGCGTGTATGTATTCTGCTGATGTATCTCAGAACGACTGAGCAGTTGTGTGCGATTTGAATTCTTTCTGTTGCCTGCTTAAGCTAGGGCATACAGATTCTTGCGCCAGAGAAGTTCGGGGACGGAGATACATGTCAAAGTCACGGACGGGATGCACAGAGCCGGTCTAGATATCGATTCGACACGCCTACGCACAATAGTACATGAAACTGTAGCCATTTGGGCCCGAGAAAGATTCGATATCACTGCAGCTGCTGTACAAGCGCTGACTTGGACGGTCGGACGAAGCTAAACAGGGCAAGGTGAGTAAGGATGGGAGCGTCCACATGAACAAAAAGCTCACTCTTTACAGAAGTAAAGTCAGGTTATCCCGCCCATAAGTATCTTTCGTCTTTCCCTGCCCTCTCGTCCCTTCTTCGAGGCCCACATTACAGAGAAAGCACATCCGCATCGCTATGACCACATACGCGAAACCCTTGCTACCCAAAATCATCGCATTTCAATCTGAAGCTCGCCACATTATATTCAGCTGGCCCAAATTCAAGCTTGTCCCATTTGGTCCGCTGGAGAACACCATGGCCGCCAGGTGCCCCAAGTCTGCGATGAGTAGGCAGGCAAGGTATCTCTTCCACACACGTATCGAGCTCGTAGCGGACAAAATAAGGTGCTCGTTCAGAGCGAGGAATACGCAGAGATTCCCTGCGATAGCCAAGGCCGTGAAGACTGCTGGATATGGTGGAGACACGGCATCGTTTGGGAGATCCGAGTTTGGCCAGGCAAGGTCCCTGAGCAAGTCGTGTGGCTGAAAGAGCACTTGCTATGTGGCTGCAAGACCTGCCAGCGGCTGTATATACAGGAAAAGAAGCCTGTAGACCAAAGGAGTCTGTGAGGAGGACATGGAAGCAAAGAAATGAGTTTGGAGACTTTGCGGCGTCGCCGCGCGAGGTGTTTGAACGGTCGAAGCGCGGGAAAAATCGGCCAACAGTCAAGTTGATGGGATGGGTGTTCTTTTCGCTTAGATGCCTGCTGTGTGTGAGTATATTGCCGCAGAATCTCCGAGAGTGGAAGACCAAGAGCAGACAATCAGTGAGAACATCTGTCCGCGAGGTTCCTGCTGCCGCTCTGACCTGGCTGAAGCATCCGCTATCCTGACAGTAACACTGGTCCTGGGTGATTCAGGCGTCGAGGCGAGACAAATTGATTGTGGAAGAGCGGGGGTTGGACTAGGCATGTCCGCATAAATTCTCAGGATTAGTAGGGAATACAATATCAAGAATAATATATCCTGGACGTTGGTCAGTAATCATACAAGGTCGACAGGAAGCAGCGGACGTACTAGTTGATACATGCGGCATTGAAGCCTATCAGAACTCTGACGTCTAGATGTTGAAGCCGTAGCCTCTCATGCAAGCAAGATGCTGCTGTACGAGCTGCTTGCACTTTTCGTCTGCCTCGGGCCGGTCAAATCTCAGAAAGCATTCATCCCGAGCGGACTTCGTCTCTGGGCAGGCGCAGCATCTACAGAGAAAGTCAGTGCTGCTTCCCGCATAATACGAGACGTGGGTGCGCTCACGGCTTCAAGCCCTTGGGATTGAGCGGATTCACTTTAGGGTCGGTAGCGTCGAAGGGTGCGTTCAGTGGTGTATTTACAGCCTGAAGCTCGTGGTTAATGCATAATAAAGGGGTTGCAAGCAGGTTCGTCTACTTGCCTTGGCCGACATGACTGGTGGATGCAAGAAAGTGTTGCTGAGTGATGGAGGAGAAAGCCGAGTCTAGACGAGGTGCGGTCACATGCAATTCTCTCTGTTACCCACCTCCTCCTCGGCCGCTGTCCCTCCTGCTATCTTAACGCCTTATGGCGATATATTCTACCTGTCGCAGTTGAGAAAAGAGCCCAAAGAGCCCAAATACTGGCGCGAGACTGAACCGGCTCAATCCCGATTCACGGGTCTTGAACGTCGAACTCTGGAACTATGCTACTCTCCAATCCAACGCCACCACAGAAGGTTGTTCGCCAGCTAACGCCCACCACTCCTCCTAACCACTGGTTCTCTGACGCGCGTAAACACGGATACGATGGATCTACAAGAAATGTTCGCATGGCAAGGGTAGTTGTAGACGGCGGCGGCTCCATCAGTAATAGTCCCGACGGTCTGAAGTGTGCCGTTGCAGGCACTGGGAGTAGGTGGATTCCCTTCCAACTTCCAGGATATCCAGAGTCGCTGACGCGTGGAACAGCCCTCCGAATACTCAGATTTAGTGATGTAAACCCTGGCCAGCCCGGTCCTGACCATCACAAAGCTACTGTCGGGCGAGGCGGTCATAGGATTGATGCATCAAGAAATATGTGGGAGGGTAGTGGCCTGAAACTCGACAGCGCCAGTACAGATGTGGTTTGGGGCAATGGAAGTAGGTTTGTCGTGAATTACTGTCCTAAGATTTCTCTTGATTCCTGCCCTCGTAGTTTTCGACAACAAGATACTGACCAGCGCTCGAAACGGGGAGCTCATCATGTGGGACTTGAACAAGAGTGGGCCTAGCAAGTATGGTGAGAAGGTTCACTCTAAATAGCCAACCGAGGGGAGATCTGACCCAACTTTACCCTAGAGCGTCGTGCTAAAGATCACCTTCGCTCCATCCACCAGCTTGCTCTTTCGAAGACAGTAGCATACTATTGCATCACAGGATCTGCGGATGGCGATCTTCGCGTCTGGGTGAGCTTCGTGTACTCCTAAACGAGACTCATCACTGAGCGGCCAGTTCTAGGATCTCCGAGATTTATCAAAGTCAATCATGAGAGTACACCATCCCACTTCAGTGCGCAGCCTAGCGTTCTCGCCCAGCTGGTCTCAGCCACTGCATGCTTTCGCTGGTCTTGATAACGGGAGCATCCTCAGATGGGACTTGAGGATGGGTCAACGTGGTCAGCTTGACAAACTGCCAGTAGCTCACACCGGCAGCGTGACAGCAATGGACTGGTCCTATTTGGGTGCCGGCAACTCTGGTGTGAAAGTCGGAGAAGGAAACACAAGCACCCCTGGATCTGAAGGACACGGATGGTTGGTCACTGGTGGTCTAGACAGCGTTGTCAAGGTGCGCATCCCTGCGTCAATCTGCATCTTTGCTAAATTGACTTTCTTCTCAGGTCTGGGACCTGACCTCCTCCGCGCAGATGTCGCATAAGCCTACCTACACTCTACATCCGCCGTTCCCTGTACGTTCAGTCATGTGGAGGCCAGGTTACGAATGCGAAGTCGCAGTGGTCTCCAATACGGAATTCTCTACTGGCTCTAACCTAGACTTGGCCGCCCAAAATGCACTAGCAGCCAAAGCTGGCGCCGATGGCACAAAATCCACTCGACTCACCGGGGATGCTGTGGAAATTTGGGACGTCAGAAAGCCGTGGATTGCGAAATGGGCTATCTGCAACAGTGCAGTGGAAGGCGGCGTGACAGGTTCTTGAACCCGTCTCTGTGTCTGTGATGAAGCTGCTTACGTTGCCTTTGCAGACGTATCCTTTCGCGATCCTCACGCCATCTGGGCCCAACATGTGTCTGGAGCATTCTCTCAGCTGGATCTTCGCGATAGTGTGCGTCCGATTGATGCTGTTCGAACATCCGTTGTGACTTGGGATGCCTCTGGTACCTTGAGCTTGGCCCTGAACTCGTCGAAAGAATGTGATATACCCTACGATGACATGTGTGTACCACGCAACTTTTCCCTGCACTTTCGCTGATATTGTCCCCAGGCCACCGGCAGAACGACTTGCTGTTTCCCTGAAGTGGAAGTTGAAGCGAATCGGGGACAAACCCTTCACTCTCAATGACCAATTCATTGGAACGTTTATGGATGATACGTCCGCCACTGAGATTCAGACGTTGGCGGCGCTCGCCAAACGATATACCTTGGAGGGCAAAGACAAGCACTCGATCTGCGCAGCTAATGCCGAGGTTGGCACATTCCTCTAAGCTATTCCCCGAGACGTTGAATTGATACTTGAGTAGGTGGCTTGGGATGCCGGACAATACAGCGCAGCGCAGACATGGGATCTTCTAGCGTCTCTACTTACTGTGCTCATAGAAGAAGAGCCGCGATCTGTGGCCCCGAGAATTGCTCACTCTCTGTCAGCACCTTCCGCCGTGCCGACTTCATCAACCTCGAGCTATTTCTTCCCTCCATTGAGCGCTTCTCTACTTCACCCAGAGTCAGCTCCTCTCCCGCAATCGGGCCGTCGATCCTTACTGTCATCAACCTCTCCTCGACAGAACAACTATTTTCTACCAAGCACTCCCTTTCCATTGACACCTGGCGTTGGAAATCTGACCAGGTCATCCTCAAACTCCACCAATGCATCAGTGTCACCTCGGAAGAAGATCAGCCCGTTACCGCCGATCGTACCTCTCCCTCCTATTGTGCCGGATCGCAGGCCCTCAGTCGACTCCGGGACATCGACGCATCCTCGTGCTCCCCTCAGTCGACGGAACTCGAAGTTTCGCCGACCTTCTCACTCCACGCAACACAGCACGAGCACGAGCGACCGCAGCTTTGGAAGCAGCCATACGCGGAATGTAGGAGAAGGAGCTCTAGACGACTCTGACTCCGACTCTGAGGATGGGCTAGGCGACCTTAGCGCTGTACAATCCACAGATGAAGACGATGGCAATATCCTGGATTCTGTGGGCTTACCGCTGCGCTCCTTCTCCTCGTCCAGTGCCTTGGGTCGAGCTATTCACCAACCAAGTCCTCTGTCCAGAAAGTGGACGGACACGGAGGAACAGGATGACAGCACCGTTGCTGAAAGCACTCACAACGATCGCGACGACGTCGCGTTTAGAACAACCGGCGAAGTCAAGGAGCGCGATAGCGACGACGAACGAGAGGAGGAGGAGCACAGTGCCTCTCCCCGGTCCACGGACACAGAATCAGGTGCCTCGTCCTCACCTGGTCGTCCAGCCGCGGTCTCTCGAAGGCACTCTTCCCTCCAATCCCGAAGAAGAAGCAGGCGAAACTCTGCTGCAGCGATAAAGCAAGCTACCGGCAAGGACGCGATGGACGATGGCGAATCTTCACACGCACAAGGCGTCCGTCCAGAACCAATCACCGTTCTTCTGCCGGCACGCCCAGGGTTTCATAAAAACGACTCAACCACCAGCGTGCGCACTGTTGTGGGCGCCTCGGATCGCTTTGGCACGAACAATGTAGACCTCCCTCATAACATCAACAACACCACCAACACCACTGATAATTCTCGGGCATTGAGGGGCGATGCCACACTTACACCAGAAAATTTCAGCAACGGGGGCAGCACTCCGACAACGGAGAAAGCTCGGACTCACTCCAAGAACAGGTCGGCGACGATCTCAGAGTTGATTCTTGCAACAGAAGCTACAGACAGGGCGGCCTCTATCACTGGTCCTGAAGATCAGGGAGCACATCGCAAAGCGAGCCCACGTAACGCTGCTGTTGTGACTAATCGTGACGCAAAACTTGTTAAAGATGAGGAGGCGATGTTCAAGAAGCTAGCTTGGTCGGTGGTGACTGAATCGCTGGAGTCTTTGGCAGACGAGGTCAGTCGTCCTCCATCTCTATTCAACATTCTGAACCTCACATGTATCATGTAGGGCGATATTCAGACCTGTGCTATGATTTCCATCGTAGCAGGGGAAGAACTCAAGGTTCCTACATCCAGGCTATTGCGCTTCGTGGAAGGCTACATCGGTAGGCATCTATCTGCAACATGTCTGCGCCTCGCACACATTAACCTAGCCTCGTAGATCTCTTGTTCCGGCTGAAGCTGCATGTACCCAGTGCGTACATCCGAAAGCTCTCAGAACTGGAAGACGTCAGCTCTCGCACGCAGGTATGCTGACCTTCCCCTTTACATCGCCGTTTCCACCATGTCTGATTATGTCCTTGGCAGCTTGAGACAACCATCTACACATCATGCGGCAAATGTCGCAAACCTCTCGCTCAAGCCGCTGGGGTGTCGGCAAACCCGGATGTCCCCCCAAGAGGCGGCTTCGCCTACTGTGCAGCCTGCCGAACAGCTTGCGTCAAATGTGCCATCTGGTCTGTCTGCCGTCGTCTGCTGTGTTGCGTGAAGCTTATGAACGTGTCATGTAGTCGACTGCCCGTCCGAACGCTACTGCTTCAGTGTGCTGTCTGCGCCCATGGCGGTCACCAAGAATGCTATCAACGCTACTACGGCCAGACGCCTCTGGTGGAGATCACTCCGGCCATGCTCAACAGCGACAGCGCTGCCTCTAACACAATCAGCCCTCCGCCGATCTTGCAGGCACACGAGCAAAGATCCCGTTCGATGTCCCTCACTCGAACAGCTTCCCCACCTCCCGACACCGGGGCAAAGGCAGATGAATCAAGCACCGATGACGAGATGCTCACTTTCCCGACTAGTGGCGGTTCTGGCACGCCTAAGGGACCGCTGAAGATGGCTTCTGGTGCTCCGGGGCGGTACACTGGCGGAGAAGGACGCGGGCCACAGGTTCTGGGTTATCCGTGTGCAGCGGGATGTGGGCATTTTTGCTGGGCTTCTCGTAAACCCGCGACGGGGACTGCGTCTGCGTCTGTGTCCGCCCACTGAGACGAGGGATCGGACGCTCTGGGAGATTGCGTTCGTTCAGAGGTTATGCTATTGAGGAATATCGTTCGAATTTTTGCGTGAGTAGGATTTATCTCTTCACATACTGTGAGCAATGTCTTTCTCCGCCCTGCTGGTTACTTGCTGACACTCTCGTCGGCAGGTATACATACGTGTTACCATATCTGTTGTACTCTATTCCATCGCCGTTCCAAGGCAGTTGTTTTCCCGGCGCTGAGAACGATCCCGTTTACCTCACGAAACCTGCTGCTCACTTACGCTGCCGTCCTTCGGTAGCTCAGTCGAGTCCATCAGATGTGTAGCTTCGCTCAAGTCCAGAATTCATGAAGCTCAATAGCGCCTATTATGACTTATCGCGCGATCCTAGGAACGAATGCCGTCTTTTCTATTGCAGTGTCAACTTTCTCGACTGGCAATAGGCAGTTCCTCGATGAGACCTAGGCTTCCCCCGCATCAAGTCAAATCGACATTCAGACTTCGCCACGCAACCTCAGCCTATATTGCGCGAGAAGTCAAACCTCTAGGCTCCAGCAACCTTCTCTCGGGCTCGATACGACGTTCACAACTACTGTTACTTTTCAGATTCCTAGGTATGGACAGATGCTTCGGCGAATTTCTTGTCCGCATGGATCACCACAAGGTACGTATTTTCGCGCCCAGGATTCTGATCTACATTGTATATGTAACTCGGTGAATTCTCCCTGAAGGCTTACGCATCGACAGAGCCGAGGGGAACGCTGACGAAGCCTCACCAATTGTTCAGGGAATTTCTTACTCATACATGTTACTCAGCAGCCAGCTCGGGTATCGAAGCAGCTTCTTCGACTCCTTTCACGCTGATGGCGCCTATGCTCAGGCTTTCAGGGGAGCATAATCTTCTCATGGATGGGGCTCAGGTGGCTAAAGCGATTTCTCACGCAGAGGATTCCTTGGAGGAACACATGGCCACAACTCCTAGTCTGACGCTGTGCTTCCTAAGCAAGGGCAAGGCTTGTGTTGTGGATCTACTCCGATTCGGATTGGACGTTCTACGTTCGAATTCAACAACTCGGACCTGCAGATTTTTCTTGTTGAATCCACCCGGCAACGTTCGTGGTGTGGCACCTGTGATTATAGAGACAGAATGTGCTACCACAACAGTGCTACGCTTGTTCAAGCTCAAAGAACTTGATCTAACTCCCGCGTGAGGGGGCAGAAGAACAGGAGAGCCGCAATTAGGATGGAATGGGCTAGCGCTGGGAGGTCCACCTGACAACAGTCGGGGAGCTCAAGCCATCGGACAAGGCCCGAACCTCCGGATGCAGATAGGTACAGGCGATGGCATGCGTGTCCGCCAAATCTTCGGATCGGAGGACTGAGACGGACACAGGCCGCTTCGTGGTTTTGAGCGGTGGGTATTCTGGGAATGCCTTGCAGTACGCACCTGCCAACCAGGCTTCTGGCTATTCGAGCGTAGTCAGTGTTTAGATGTCTCTGGAAATTAACTTGTGGTGGGAGGAGAAGCGGTGGCGGTGGCGGAATGCATTGATTATCTGGCATCAAAGCGACGCAGTTTAGATGTTACATTTGAAATCGCGCGAACCACTCGGGTTTACAATACCAATGCGATCGCTTACTAAAGGGGACTGGTCAACGCATATTGCATTCCCCCTTCTCATCCTTTTTTCTTTCCCTCATCACCTCATCCTGTCGACTCCTCGCCATCGTCAGCGACCCTTGCCGCTTCCGCCATAATGCATAAGCCAAACACCTTACAGGGACTCAATGTCATACACCCACCTCAGCCCCAGTCGGACCAGTCAGATCTCCTGGCGGGAGGCTCGGCATTCCCTGATTTGTCAGAGCAGCTAGAGCTCTGGACGAATCTCGCTTTTGATCAAGAAGAATCCCATTCTGACGAGGGACGATTCCGTGCGCCGACCAAGTTTTCATTCGACGAAGAGGAAGAGGAGGATGCCCCACAGCTTCACCACCCCGCGCAGCCGGAGGCCCACGTCAACGCCGTCACTGGCAAATCAGTGCCTCAGCTGCAATCGCAACAGCAACAACCCGATCCTGCCCAGTTCGACTTCTTGACCTCCTTCCTCCAGAATGCAGATGGGCAACAGCAGCAGCAGCACTCACAGGCTCAGGCGTCTACTCCTGACCTCATGGCGCTTCTTGCGAGCATGGGGGCAGATCCGTTCGGTCAGCGTATGCCTTCCGGCCCAGTACGCTTGCAGCCATCACAGCAGCAGCTTCCCGTCCCCCAGCAACCCCCGTACCATCTCTCCCCCTCCATCGCCCAGCTGCTCGCTCAGGCTAACTTCACAGCCTCCACACCCCAAGCGCCCCCCGCCGGTGCTGGATCCCCATTCTCCTCATTAAACCCCGCTCCCCCTACTCAGGACAAAGTGCCCGCCGCTAAGCGTACCCGTTCTAGAAAATCATCAACCGCCTCGACGCTCGTTGCGGAAGAGCAGGAAGACGAAGAAGGGGAGCTCAAGTCAAGTCCATCCTCCTCCACATCCTCGACCACTGCCCCATCGCTTGCTGGTGACGACAAGCGCAAGCGCAACACCGCTGCGTCCGCGCGGTTCCGGCAGAAGAAGAAGGAGCGCGAGGCCGCGTTGGAGCAGAAGGCGAAGGAGCTCGAGGTGAAGGTATCTGAGCTCGAGCGGGAATGCGAAGGGTTGCGAAGGGAGAACGGATGGCTCAAGGGTCTGGTTATAGGTGTCACAGGAGCAGCGCACAGCCAATCGCCAGCACCCGCGACATCGGCAGGAGTGAAGAGGTCGCTGGAGGATACTGAGTAGGAATTGTCGCTCTTCATCCAGCTGTAATCCTAAAACGAACTTGTAACTTTGGTTTCGCTCTATCCTTATCCCTATTCTTCTCTTTCCTAGCTAGCTCCTCTGTACCGAACCCCTGTTTACTGTGCCTATGCCCAGCTCCCCCCCTGCCATCTTGTACACCATGCGCTGTTCAACCAATCATGTCTCTCTATCCCTCCTTCCCTTTCACCATGCCCTGTAATCTCTCATCCAACTGATACCGTACCGCCATGGTTCCTCCTTCCCGATTAATGCAAATTATCAAGTTCCTCACGTCGCTCCCTATGTCTGACGCTCTTTTTGACGTCGTCCCTCCATGTTACTCCTCCTCTTGGGATCTGGTCGCCTTACCACTTTGTACTGAGCTTCTGTTCATCGAATCCTCCTAGCCCAAATATGTTGTTGCAAAAATAGCCAAAGCAGTGAGCACGCGTCCGAATATTCCCGACACGACGTTTTGTGCCGGACATCATGGAGATGGCGGCCTGGGGAATGGTGCCACTTGTGTTGGGCTTTGGAGCGGGACTCCTCCTAGGACTCCCTCCGATGCTCGGGTTTAGAGACAGATGACCTCCGGCAGATATCACATCATCCAGGCAACGACACGGAAAGCTGATACAGGCAGCGGTACAGGAGTTTTTCTTCCGTGGCCACCATCGACCGTAGCAAGTACAACCAAGAAATATACAGTTCCATCCTTCATCCAACCCCATGCTAGATCTCTCTACGTAAACTCACAACCTCGGCTTACTCACGCTCCTCACCAGAAACCCAGCAAAGTACTCGCTCAGCGCAAGCCAGCCCTCCTCAGCTAGCGGAACGACAGCGCCAACGTACCCATCTGGACGCACGACGATGATCTGGCCCTGTGAGCGGTCGACGCCGTATTTGTGGTGGAGGGGTGCTTCGTTACCGGGAACGGGGACGCGGTGATCAGGGATGTTGTCGCCTGTTAGTACTGGTGAGCTGATGCTGGGGTGAGAGAATGAGGTGGACGTACAGTAAACTTGGTCCCTGTAGAGTCGTAAGCATCCAGGTAGGTGGTCGATCTCCCAATCACTATTCCCAAACAGCCAAGTCAGCAACCTGGAAAGACAGAAAGGTCGAGGAGGAACGTACTAATAATGCGTCGCCACCACCGTTAGGAAGGCAAAGAACGGATTCCTCCTATGCGTCTCATCCACTTCCGTTGAATGGAACTCCCCACTCGTCAACACCCCGTCCAATACACTCGCCTTCACACCCCCTTGCGGGCGATAAAGATTAAAGAACGACTCCGGGCTATCAATCCACTTCGCGAACCCCGCTAGACGCTCCTTCGTCTTGGGCAGATCACCAGCAAAGATATGTATCCTGAACGCGCCATTCATCTTCACCTGCTGCTGCAATCTTACTTGGTTCGCATCCGACACCCGCGTCACTTTTCCGGGTGTGAGGCGCTGGCCGGCGATGAGTGTTCCTCCGGAGGGGTTGAACGCGTGTCCGTGTGGGGACTGAGAAACGACGGAGCCGTTGGGAAGTGCGTTCAGTGCGTTCTCGAAGTATACGGCTCCGCAGCCGGAGGTGAAGAAGGCGTTCTTCTTGAATACGCCAATGAACTTCTCCGCGTCCACAGCTGCTTTCACGCCCGGATCTGGACCTGGGGCTTGTGGCGCCTTTGCAGATATCGGGTCGTCGGTGGTCGGTGTGCTGCTGCCGCCGAGCGAAGAGGAGGAGGCGGTGGATTGGAGGGAAGGACCTCGGCCGGAGAAAAGTCGGGAGTATTCAGAGTCGAATTTGAGGAGTTCTTCGGCGACGCCGCGCCGTTCTTGTTCGTACGTTGGGAGGAGCACCTCTCGCGAGCCGACGCCTTTCTCAATGAGGTTGAGCTTCCACGCGAGGGAGTACATGTCCAGCCTTCGAGCATGCATCAGGTCAGATTATAAGCATAGGAGCAGGCGAGCGGAGGGAGGCGTACATGGAGATGTTCATTCCTTGCCCCGCCTTGGGCGAGTGTGTGTGGGTGGCATCGCCACCAAGGAACACTCGTTGGTCGAGCGTGTAGTTTGTCGCGATACGCTGGCCGATCTGGTACACGGAGAACCAGTCGACGTAGCCGAACTCGAGCTGGAACGGCTCGAAGATCTTCTTAGCGCGGGCGATGCAGATGTCTTGTGTGGCAGAGTCGCGAGCTGAAAAAGAGTGATGGGTGAATGGGAGGAGAGTAGATTGGTGTGGGAAGACTTACTGTAGTGTGCGCCTTTGCCATCTTCGCCTGCTTGGAGTTGGACATAGAATCGCGTCAGGTTGGACTGGTAGAAACAATGGTAAGCAATGGTGCCTTGGGACAGTGTAACGTGTTGATAAGGATGTACCTCTCGTGGAATGGTCATGATAGATCCAGCATCTCTGCTGTGGATCAGAGTCTTGTACAGAATGTCGGCTGGAACGAGGCTAAGCACACGTAATACATTGGCACTGAATGAAATAGCTCACGGAAACTGAAAAGGGGCTCGTTAAGTATCCTCTAGAAGAACCCTGCAGAGATAGACAGGCACTCACTCGGTCTTCACTTCAGCATCAATAACACCCCACACAATATCCGTCGCCTCGCCCTTCATCTGGATCTTCCCCTGCCACTCTCCGTCACCCACTTCACCACCAGCAATAGCTCTTCTCACCAGCGACTTGGCACCATCGCAGCCCAAAAGGTACTTGCTCCGGATCTTGTACTCCTTCTTCGTGTTCCCATCCACAATGATACACTCTACAGGATGCGTTGCGTCTAATGGGTCGCTCCCTGCACCAATGCTACCATCAGCAGAGGCCCCCAGACCAGCCGAAGCAGCAGACGTCGAGCCCGTCCCCACAGTTCTGCACGTTTTGAACGAGAAAGGGCGCTGAACACCTCCAGGCGGCGTACTCTTCGATGTTCCCGCCTTGACTCTCCGCGCCTCAATCTCGTCCAGGAACGCATGCTCGATACGGCCTTGATGCAGGAGGAGCGTGTAGTTATCCACGACGTCGATGAAGTCCGGGCAGGACGCGGCTCGGGATGTGCGTGCGAGCTTCTCGGTGTCGGTGGGGTCCCAGAAGGCTACCTCATACACGCGTACACCTTGGCTTATCATCTTCTTTGCGACGCCGGCGCCTTTGAATGGGGAGCCGCCGGAGGCTAGGTCTCCGGGGTTGTCGAGGATGCCTACGCCGCCGATATTGCGCAGTACCTTTTGGGATGTAAAGCATGAGAGGAGGGTTGAGGTGTGCTGGGATTGTGGAGACACTGACCTCGATGGTTCGAGGCTGAATTCCGTCTGCTCGACCGGCGGTGGATGGGGCAGGTCGGTCGTCGATATGCAGAATGTTAAAGCCGTACGTGTTAAGGCATAATGATGCCATTAGCCCAGCAGGACCAGCACTACCGTTCTCATTAGCGATAAGCCACTACTCAACCAGCTAAAGCACTCACCCAACAATGACGACATCAACAACTGGACTGGGTTCTCCGCTCATTATCGAAAATACCGCGAGTTGCGGTTATGAGGAGAAGGTAGTAGGGGGTGTGGGGAATGCGGGGAGGTCGATGTGAAGCGAGAAGACTCTTAAGAGGAGAAACATTTTATACACCGGGCGGACCATCAGTAGTCCAAAAGGCGGCACCGGATGATGGCGCACAAGATAGGGAACACGACTCTCACGCGAAGGTGGCTGAGCTCCGGAACACCAATCATCGTCCAAGGGGTTGGTAATTTGCTAATCGAGGAGATCGACGATGAGCTTGTTGTATGAACGTTCGTCCAGGTTATGTACAGCAGTGCGCAACGTCGTCGAGGTCGACGATACTACACGCGGACACGTCTCGGCGTTCGTAAGATCAATGGATGGATCACGGCTAGCCATCGAACAGCACACCTCCCGCTTTTATTAGCTCAACACGTTTTGTACTGTTGGGAACATATTGTGGAGGCTTGTGGTATTGCTATCTAAGAATGGGCTCTGAGGCCTATCTGAGGTATCAGAAGTTTCAGTGCAAGGACGATATGGCATGGGAGGATCCGACGGCTCGCGGGTGGCTGCTGCAGGTTACAGCTTGAATTCCAAGCCAGCTGCCTATTTATGGGTTGCCTAAGTTGCCTTTGGGGGAAGTTCTATCGCGGATTCGACGCGCGTGGATTACGAAGTGACAGAATGCAGGGAAACATGTACGTTGAACGACGTAGCGCAGAATCATCAATTTAAACCGACCAGCACGGTCAGTAGGCGGGCGCGTTAACGGCAGTCCATGATACTTGGATAGCTCTTGAGTGTTTTGGAAGCACAGAACAATGGCCGAAGAAAGATATACATCCTCCTCCATGCGAACGTAGAAGTTATGTACACTATGCGCATACTGGCTATACGTTTTGTTACATTCCTCTGCTTACAAAAACCAGGCAAGTCACAACTCTTAAGCTGGGCAGAAAGTGAGCTCAATGCCGAACTGGTGAACCCTGCAAACGATGCGGTCGAGGTCGGAGCCAGAGCAGTCTCCATCGCGGCTGTATGAGCAAAGAGATATCGATGATCAGGAGCAGATTCGAATCGAACTCAACGGCACGTACCAGGTCCTGCTAGCGTCGCACCCGTCGGTCAGCTGGAACTTGAGGGGGATCTAGAGGATCGCGACATGAGTAGTTGGCGTTGTGCATAGAAGGCACCAGAGAGAGAAATAGACGACGTACGTTGAAGCCGTTAGAGACCTTAAGGTGGCACTCATTGCTGGGGCCGACCGGGGGCAGGGTGCAGTGGAAGCTGGTGCAGCCTGAGTAGAGCATTGTCAATAAACGCTGGCCAAGCACTCGGCGTAGACGAGTGAGCTAACCTTGGCCTCCAGGCTCAGTGCAAGACCCATCCTGGGCGTAGAAGTTGGACATCGAGTACTACACGCATCCACCATGCACATCAGTACGATAAGTACATCCCACAAGTCAACCACAACGCACCGTCTCAGGGATGACGTACTTCGCGGTCGCCCCAGGTGCCAAAGAGGCACCTTTGCGCAGGTCAAGACCAGAGCTCCAGGTCGGGACGAGGGCGGTCTCGCAGTTGTTGGTGAAGGTGACGTTGTGCACGGCGGCGACCCGAACAAGAGAGGCGAGGGCGCCGAGGGCGAGAGTGAGGCTGGATTGGAAGTGCATTGTAGTGTTGGATGGGAGTTGGGTGATAAGTCTGGGCGGATCGTCGCTGCCTTTTATACTGCTCAAGTCCTCCTCGAGTAGAAGCAAGAAGAAACCTCGGCTCCGCACGTACAATGCGCGCTGTCGTCTTGAGGTTGTTCTGTGCTCGGCGGATGCAGGTGCGTTCAAGGTTATAGTCGGCGTGAGGACGTCGTCCACACGATTTCCCAGGAACGGAGCATGAAAGGGATCACGAGTGTTTTTCATCCTACATCAAAGGCAGCCAAGTCGAAAGTGTAGAATGGGTGCATCTATGCAACCGTCGTCTCCAGTTGCCGGGGAGGCGAACACGAACGCGAACCCGCCTCCGCGCAGAAACCAGAGAAATAAAGGGTAGGTCTGGGGTAGGTCGTGCTGGTTTGTTCAGTGTTTGTGCTGAACAGTTCAAGATAGGGCTCGTCATAGCCCGAGGAGCGTTGTGAGATCAGCGTACAGGCGCGGGCTGTGTCTGGCTATCCGTTGCTACCGAGCCCACCGCGACGCTCAAGAAGGACGGCCTCTCCTTCGCATGGGGTTCGGCACGACGCAAGGCCAGCTGGTGCCGACGATGATCTTCAGCAGTGAGAGGGTGTCGGCGACAAACGAGTTAGAGTGTGTCCAGAATGCAAAGTTTCGCAAGGTTTGAGGAGCTCCCAATCTGAACACGATGGTGCCAAGAGCAAAGATGGTCGCATTGTCTGCACGGGAATTTCAGGAACGAGCATAAAACGGACCGCGTATTCCATACCGTAAGTATGGAATCAAACAGTCCAGTTAAGCCAAGTCGAAAGTCTAGAATGGGTCGCATATCCAGGAGGTGATGTATGTACACCGTCGTCTGTACCTGCCGAGGGCTCGGGGAGTGAACCGTGCGCTTGTGATCAACCTGTGAGGAGGCTGCACAGAGATAACCCCCGTGGTCAGTGCTTGCTTGCCTGGCGTTCAATACTTGGGAGCTTGGTAACGGGATCATAGTAATTAAATGTATTCCGGAGAGCTTCAGACCAAGCGATGCAAAAGAGTCAGAGCGCATAGTGGAACGACATGGTGGGAGTTCTGTGGAAAGCTGCACGGTCATCTGATGGAGCAGTTGCGGCTTCGAAGCTCCTCGTAACGAAAAGTTCTTCTAGGGGCAAGAGTAGCTCTTGTCCATCGTCCTGCTGGTGAAAGACTATGGCAATACTAGGCCATGCCGCCATCCGAGAAGCTGCTTTCGAGCTTGGACATTCCCTACTGCAAAACCCATCCAGATAGGAAACGATGGGCATTCATTCTGATTTTCTCACCACGACCGACGATATAAGCCAACGTAGTGTAAGTACTTACTGCACTAGGCCGATGATAAACCACAGAATCGCAAATGCCAAAGGCGACTACTTGAACCTCTCTCATTTCTCATAACTGCACTATGTAGAAACAGTATACATCGAAAGTTAAGAGCCACGGTTGGGGAGTCGGACCTCCACATACGCGCATGTGCAGTGAGAGGTGGGCAGACAATTCCTCCTTAGCGCGGCTACTTGAGGTGTTGGGGGGGCAACCGCCGAGAAAATCCGACTCTGGACCTCAAAAGCCAGAAGCAGGTTCAAAGAAGAAGCTGAAGGACCCCACAGAAAATCGCGCGCCGTCGACTGGACATGCTGGCGGAGACTAGAGTGTCTACCACACCAGCCTCAGCTACAATGGTACGACAAAGCAGGTCCCTGAACAGAGAGAAACTGTCAGCAACTTCGTGCCAGCAAGTCTACACAATGCACACACCAACCCTGCTCAGTCATCCTCGTCGCTACCCTGCCCCCCAACCTCACCAAGACCCTCTATCTGTACCCCCTTCTCCCCTCCACTCTCATCCCCTTCATCCTCCTTCTCCCGATCCGCCTTCTTCTTACGCATCTTCTCAATGACCTTATCCGCCCTGTTGAAGATCCCACCCGTAGGCGCACCGCACGCTAAACATCTCGGTGTCTTCCCGAACCGCTTGATGGCGCAGCGCGAGCAGAAGTAGTGGCCACAGCGGGTGACGATGGGGTCGGTGTACTCTTTGCGGCAAATCAGGCACGCGAATGGGATGTCTTCGTCGTCGGAGTCGTCGTCGTCGGAGGCGTCGCCGACTTGTTTCTGGGGGTTCTCGGCGAGCTTGTCGAGTTGCCAGCCGGCGAGGTCTGAAAGTGCGTTAGTTGCACTGCGGTATTGGTGAGGAGAAATGGAAGAGACGTACAGGTTCCACGGTCGTGTAAGAATTTACAGGTGTCGCCGAATCCACAGTATCCAGTTTCTGGGAACAGTGATGTTAGAACACCATGCACGTAGCTTTGCCAGCCAATATACGCAGCAACGCACCTTTATAATCCTTACATACATCCGGCTGATAGTCCACAATCGTCACCGTCCTGATCGTGCTCGAGCCCCTCTGCGGTCCCACCCGCATCGCCTTCGGCACCTCCTTCGACTTCTGTATGTGACTCTTGTACGCTTTCTGCCCGTGGTACTGCCCGTCGTCTGGCACATCATCACCATCCCCATCGTCCGGGTTCGTTCTCGCCCTCTTCGCCATCATCAACTCCTCCGCCTCATCACCAGCTATAATATCACGCGCAAGAGTGATGTGCGACTTGGACGAGCTCCACTTGACGTCTGGACCATTGTCGTTGTCTGCCTCGAGATCCAGATCGCGTTCTTCGCGTTCGCGGTCGGTCAGAGAGCGTTTGGTTCCTGCGGCAAGTAGGTTATGATTGACTTTGCGGGTGGGGAGAACGACTGTGGAGCTCGAAGAGGCGGATGAGGGGCCGCCTGGGTTGGGTGAGGCGGAGCGTTTTCGTTGGGTTGTGGGTCGGGATTTGCCCTTCTTTTTGAAGAAGGGTACGACGATTGGTGCTTCTGCTGACATGTGTAGAGCGAAGGTCTTTGGGTTTGAGAAAGCGCGTTGGGATGAGGGCTAGGAATAGCAGCAGGTGACGCTGACAGTGACCGGCGCTGTCGAGATGAGTAAGCCGTGGCAGCAAGCTACCCGCGGCGTCTTGCACCTCCGCTTTAGCGTGAGTTGAAGCAACCCTCATGAATAAGTACACCACCGACCAATAAGTCCACGAAGGTACATCTACTATGGTAGCTGTACTCTGCACGCTAACTGGAGACCTTGCTACTGATAGCTCATCTCTGGCCACATCTAGCGTAGCGAGTAGCTTGTTCGATACTTGCCCTGGGCCCTAGGGTCCTCATCCAAACCAAGGGCGAAAAGATAAGCACACATCATGATCTAGAAGCATCGCTGAGTCTGAACGGAGCCCTCTGAGGCATTAGACGTTCAACGCCGACGCGGACTGCCGGACGTATCGGTCTCGAATACAACGCACGATCGTAAGGTCCCACGACGCCGTGCACAAGGTCGACGTCAAAGGAACTTAGACTTGCTATCCTCGCCCGCGCTAGCGTCGCCGCATTAATTTCACTGGCTCCGGTGTTCAAACGAAGGGATGTGGGAGGTACTAGTAGACAGTAGCAAAGTCGGCCAACTTGATTCGACAAAATGGTAGTGATAGGGATGTTGTAGTAAGGAGCATAGGCGCATTGCCGGTACTGGCTGAAAATGGAAAAAACGAAGGACCGAAATAGTAAATGTGCATCGGTGCGTATAGGAGAATGGAGGTTAGAAACGTTACTGAACCATCAAAGACGTGGCCGGAGTCATTAAGAATCGTCGTCAAGCTGTTTAAAGGATGGCGTAGTACTAAAATAACAAAGAATTAAGAAACCGCCAGTAACGTTGATCATGAAGGCGGGGAAGGGCGAAAGGAGTCGCCGAAAAGAGAAGCGATTAAAGGGCAGAACCACTAGCGTAGGAACGACTAGGAAGTAAACTGGGTTGAATAAACAGGTAGTCAACTCTGGGGAAGGCACAGAGGTACTCACCGAGCAACGAAAGGCGATATCAGACCAGAAGTCAATAGGAATTAGACAGCCAAGGGTAGGTCGAGACTTGGAATATATGTACCGAGAACCTGGAGCTCAAGTACAGAAAAGAAAGTAGCTCAAGCCAATGAATCACTGGGGCCTCCGAAGAGGCGGAGAACGCCGAAGCATTAAACGCGAGATGGTGTACGCTGATTAGAAGATTAACGGTCAGGTAAGTGAAGAGGATCTTGGAACGTTGGAGCAATTGCGATGGGAATCTCGGTGCCATTTACATAGAGAATTGGGCACTCGCCACCAGGCAGCGAAGAAGATAAAGCAGAGCACAAAGATGGCTTAGTTTTGCACGACGAAACACGAAAGCCAAGAAGAGACGGGGAAATTGCGGAGAACACAGGAACAGGACAGTATGTCAACGAGAACATCGATGAGATGTTGATATGGAGAATTCGCAGTCGTGTAGGCGCGGTGAGCGCAATTAGTGGGACGGCGTAGCGTAACCAGGACGGAGATAAGGAAAAAGGTTTTTAGAATAAGCGCGGGGTTGGGGAAACAGACAGTTTTGGCATCATTAGCCACATGTATCGGAAGCGAGACATGGCGACGAATAGGTGCGCGAGGGTCCCAGAGCGGGGTGTAGTTCATTCATCATCCCTGAGGGTCAGGGAGAGGGCGAGGGTGAGCGGACAGCGGTGATTAACTCCGAAAAAAATGCTCACCTGGCGCCACATGTTCTGTCTACATGGCGCTTGAGAGCGTCCGAACGGCTGAACGTCTTCTTGCATCTGGGACACTTTTCTTGATGAGCATCCTGACTGTGGATGGTGCTTATATGGCGCTTCAGGTCGTGCTGACGGGTGAACGAGTACGTGCATTGAGAACAGTAGAATCGATCCCGGGACGAGCTAGGGCCGGAGGAGCCGATGCTGCCATAAGAAACTCGAATGAACTCCAAGGAAAACATACCCAGAGATCAGGAAAACGTACGGTTGAGTTAGCGCAGTGTGTGACGAGAACGAGGGCTTGTGGCCGCTGTGGGCTCCATGCGAGTACGGTGGCTGAGAAGCGCCTGAACTAGGTTGGCCGTAGGTCCCAGCTGAATACCCGTAGGAAGGCGCAGTATTGTAGGGTGATGGCGGTTGAGACGTTTGAGAATGATGTGAGCTCGATCTGTACGGGGCAGAGTTTTGGAGACCATTCTGCAGATAATGCGGGGGGTAATATGCGCTGGGGTTGACCCTCGTGTTGGGACTTGCATAAGCCGATGACGATGAAGGCATCCCTGGCGCGTGGATGAGCTCAAGAAAGGATCCATTAGCGATGGGGGCAAACCTTCGGGCGGTGATTGTCCGGATCCTGGGCCGTATGCCCACCCAGCCTGTGGATGATGTTGATGATAAGATGAGCCCTGCATGGTATGTCCGTGTGAAGGATAGGCGTTGGACGAAGGGGAGCCTGAGGAAGATGAGGTAGAGTTTGCTTGGTACTGATATGGGTCGTGGGTGGTAGGAGAGTTTGCCTGGTAGTTACGACCGCCGTTTTGAGGTGGACTGCCGTCCATACGAGGGAGAAAGGCAAAGGGGTGTTTATTTGTCCTTGTAGGTGCCGCCCCAGGCGGCTGATTATATAGATAGGCACTAGATCAGCAGCGATTTATCTCGTTATTCGGGGTCCAAACTGGTTAGGCGCAGAAGTACACCGAGATGCCAGGCAAAGAGAAGCAGCAAGTAGACGGTTAGCATGTCAGCTGGAAGATTGATTTCAGCTCAGCGGCGCCAACGGGAGAAGCTTGGGTACAGCACCTCAGCACACAAGTCGGGTTACGTTGCGCCGTGAAGCCGTAACTGAAGGTTTTCCAGGTGATTATTACGTTGGATAAAGACAACTCAAAAAGAGAAGAGCTCGATCAAGATGGCGGCACCAGCACGCCCGGTTGGGGAGCAATCGGATTTAGGTGTAGAATCGACTCCCCAGTTGCAGATCCGACACTGACAGCTGATGCAGATGGTAGGAAACAGGGTGGAAAGGGTAGACGGTCGACCATTCTGTCTCCCAAGACCAAGTTGCTCCCGATCAGAACCTTCGTCAGGGAATCTCATCGGTTTGTAAGGCCTGCTGCACCTAAACCAGGCAGCATGCGTAGCGGGCATAACTCAGGTGGCCAGGGTTCTAGGAACGACGACACTCGTGAGGTCGGGTGAGCGCCGCAAAAACGGAGGGGTCATTCCAGCATACGGTTAAATGAGATTAGCAGAAAATGATGGAAACGTACCCAGTAGTGGTAGATCTTCGTTCGCTGCGAATATATGTGTGATAGAAATTAACCTTTTTGAGAGTGTACAGTTGAGGGATCGTAGCTCAGGCTGCGATCTCGTGGAGCTATACAACTCCGGCGTCGTTCTCTGCATTTCAACAATTTGTGGCAAGATAGGAACCTGGCACTGGAGGCCGGTATGGCACCAACTCAACGCGTTCAGGGGGTAGCGGAGCTCATCTTGATATCGCCCAAGTTCCGGATAAGAGCTTCGTTGAGGTACATCGCGCGATTGGCATAAAGAGGCGACTGTTGGGCGACTGTGTTCAAGTAGTCAGCTTGGATTCGGTGCCCGGCCATTGACATGGACGTTGTGGACGAGAAGGAGTGCCACACTGTACAGCCACAGTCACAGTACTCATCATCAGCTCTGACTTACGATGGCTCCCTTCGACCTCGACGCCTGCATTGAACAGTTACTCAGGAAGCAACTCTTGCACGAAGCTTTACTACGTGAAATATGCGAAAAGACCAAGGAGATCCTTATGCGCGAGTCGAATGTAGTCCATATCAGCGCGCCAGTCACCGTTGTGGGTGATATACATGGGTAAGTCGAGTCAGGACGCTGAGCTTGCCATTTACCATGTGCTCTCTCCTAACCTGTTCAAAGCCAGTTCTACGATCTAGTGGAAATTTTCCGGATAGGCGGGTACGCGCCGAACACCAATTACTTGTTCCTTGGTGCGTCATTCACAGCTGACAGCCGTTTCGACTCTGAACGATCAGCAATGCAGGGGATTATGTGGATAGAGGGTTGTTCAGCGTGGAGACGATATCATTACTCACCTGCCTGAAGTTGCGATACCCGGATCGAGTTCAGCTAATACGCGGAAATCATGAATCAAGAGCAGTCACCCAAGTTCGTTTCATCTCCTCGTTCATCCCATCCTGGGCTCGTCCTGACGGGCCGTCAAGAGCTATGGTTTCTACACAGAGTGTGTGAGAAAGTATGGCGGCTCGCAAGTGTGGACGTACTTTACCGACATGTTCGACTTCTTAACGATGTCTGTGGTCATCGACGATCATATTTTCTGTGTACACGGAGGTGTGTCAATCACTGGACATTCTGTCAATGTTCGTCGTAGCTCATGTCGTCCGCAGGTCTCTCCCCGTCGATTCACTCTATAGACCAGATTAAAGTGTTTGATCGATTTCGAGGTCATTCCGGCTTCTGCTTCGTTTTCTCGCGGGTGCTCACTCTACTTTTTGGCTATAGAAATTCCGCACGAAGGTCCCATGGCCGACCTGGTATGGTCTGACCCAGATCCAGACAAAGAGGATTTTGCCATATCTCCCAGGTACACCTGCGCTCTTCACAAGTTTCAAGTGCTTCACTCATAGAATGACGTCTTACAGAGGAGCGGGCTATACCTTTGGCTCTGGAGTCGTGCATAAGTTTCTTGAGCAAAATAACATGGGCCACATTCTGCGAGCACATCAGCTTTGTATGGAAGGCTACGCTTCTCTCTTCGACAAGCATCTTTCCACCGTCTGGTCGGCGCCGAACTACTGTTATCGGTGTGGCAACTCAGCCAGTATTCTGGAAGTCGGCCCAGGTGCGAGCATGTTCTTCAACGTGTTTGACGCCGCTCCGGAAAACGAGCGGGATGGGCCTTCACAACAGGCTCAGAACGTAGCAGGCAAGGTGTGTCATGGTGCTTGTCTCGTATGAATTCTCTGGCTGAGCTTCACTTCTTCCTCCCAGCTGCCCGAGTACTTCTTGTAACAGAAACATGCAAATATCCTTATGACAGACACCCCATGACGCCTTGCTGCTGCCAAACTCATGCCAACTCAACTCCGTTTCGTTCCAATCGCGAGATGGGAGAAGCACTCGTTCGACTGTTTGAGACACCATTCCCGATCACCTTTCCGCGAGGTAACCCAAGAAGGGAATCTTTCTGAAGGCCTGAAGCTCTAACTCGGGGACCCACTGAATATGAGGATGCGCTCGGTCGCCGAGAAACTGGTTCTCTGCTCGAGGTCAACTCCCCGCTCGTCGCGCTTCAGTTTAGATCTCGCCCGATGTTATCTCAGGGTGTTCCTTACAGTAACGCTGGAGCATCGTAATTCTCTCTCATACATGTTACCATTGTTCCGGGACTCGCCAGCCGGTCAAGGTACAAATTCAACTGTTCGTCAGCCTTTACTACTTGGAAACTCCGCAAAACCTTGCCACCAGGTTGTCCGGCACGTTGTCTCCCGCGCATCTTCGAGTTGACATTTGTATGCAGGTACGTCTGCTAAGCTCATCCTGTGGACGCTGGAAGGCTGGCGGGGAAGCGATCGACTCGCATTCCTGGCACTCGCAGATCGACTGGCGTTCCACCCTTCCGTGAGACTTTTTGCCTTGGCGTGCCTGTCATTTCACCAGTCAATTTGAATCATAGAATCACGGTCCCGCCTGAGCTTGAACGCGCTGCTCAAGGACGGATCCCGTTGAGCTTACTTGACTTCTGTCTTCCGAGCGCTGGCCACCCCACCATGTCCTGAGACGATGCTCCCAATTGCACAGGGTCTTTAAGAGACCGAGTTTGGTGGACTTCAAGTTGCTTCCTGGGCGGTGAGCTTCCTCATACTTCTATCATGGATTTCCACCAAATTTTCTCATGCTGCTGTGTGCTGGCGGTTTGTTTAGATGAAAGCGTTTCATTTGGCCTTTCTAGAGTGTCAGTTGAGCTGAGGTGGATCTGAGGGTGGCCCAGCTTCTCGGCGCGGCGTAATTGGTGTACTTACATTAATTACCAAATACGCATGCTTTCCTGAGCCAGCGTCATAAGCACGCTTCAGGCAAGGTATGCATCTTCCATAGCGCGAAATTTTCCAGAGGAGAAATGAATGGCGTCCGAGATAAGTTTGGGCGATGAACAGTGTGAGCCGTAGAAACACGTGTAAACGCGGGTTGAAGCCCACCTCATGAACTTGTCATGAACACCCACGAACTACTCCGCGCCAACTGCGAGAAGCTATGGAACTTGTACAAGACCAATCTAGACGACCTCAAAGCCTTACAGTCAACACTTGTCGATGACATTCTACCTCATCTCGCCTTTGAGCTCGAGCTCGATGACCAGCATGTTATTTGGGCGACGGAATGGCTAGAAGATACCAGTGAGTTGTTCCCTTGCTCAAGCTCTCCGAAACCACTAATGCGAATCTTTACCAGCATCCATGTTTCACATGCTACGCGTACGGTTCCTACATCTTTCTATCGTTCAGCACGCGCCTTATATTCAGCAGCGACATTCGTTCACCCGCTCTCATGCTATGGAGTCCATCCGAAAGGGACTGGTCTGGAGACTTGACCACTTGAAGCCTATCCTGAAATTCGTGGACGCGGATCCCAGCTCCAGCCATGAATACCTGGCGAGGTGTCTACCAAACGACATGCGCGATCCATTCGGCAGACCAATCCTCGTCGTGCGAGCTGTGGATTTTGAATGCTCCTCGACTTCGGAAGCGGATGTGCTCAAGTCCCGCGTGCTCGCGCAAATGGAGGCGCTTCGGCTGCATTTGGCCGACGTAGCGAAGGTGCAGAAGGAGCGTCCTCCTACTCTGCAGTTCGTGATACTCTTGGATCTGGCGGGTGTTTCTGTACAAAAGGCCGTACGTGTTCGAATAACCCCTCGTTTTTGGCACTAGTCGCTGACAAGAACATCGAGTAGAACCTTGAACTACTCAGCTGGGTCATGCGCGACGTCATTCCGCGTTATCCTGGTCAGTTGGCTGCAGGTGAGAAAATTCCTTCGCGTACGGAGGTGAAGTGTGCTGAACCGCTATCTAGTATTTATGCTTCACTATACCTGGACTCTTTCCGGTATCTGGTCCTTGATAAAGTGAGCGGTGGCCTCGCTTCCAGAGACTTCTGCAGAGGACTAATAAAAAACAGGCGTTTGTTACCGTCACAAGCGTTGAGTCGAGTGTTCTTTGCTGATGAAGGGGAGCTGCGAGAGTACTTTACGATGAACTCCCTTCCGCAAGGTCAGTTACCCTTGTGTATCAGTACTCGTGTTTTGCTCCTAGCTTATCCACTGATCTTTATTAGAATATGGCGGCACAGTACCCCTCGACAGCATGGAGAATCCCCTCATGTCACTCGCGCCTGCACCTCAGGACACTCACACCTCATCGCGCACCAGTAAATCCCATCCCAGCGGTGATGGCCCGGTCCGCCAGGCCATCGGGCGCGATGACACTTGGAATTCGCCGTTGTCGGCCAGGTCCTTCATGAACCCGTTTTTCGGCTATCCCGTTCTCCTCACACCAGCATCTCCATCCCTCACGTCCTCGAGTTATGCCTTTCCCCAGTCTGCGGAAGAGAAACCGTGGCAATCTCACTTGCGGCACGGGAGACGAAGGAAAAGAGACCTAGCTCAAACACTGTTACGCTTATTCTGGGATCGCTGGAAAACAAGGACGCCAAAAATTGCTTCTATCGTCCTGCTCGTGGCCCTGTTCTTCTCACTTCGAAGGAAGGCTCACATTGCCACACTGTTTCAGAGGCTGGGCAAACTGCGTACTGGCCCGCTGACCTTCGGTCGCTTCTTCCAGACTTCCCAATAACGCGCAGCCATACTTGCGTGGTGTCGTCACCCACTGCATTCGAGAACTCAACAGTCGTAGACCATGGGATCGTCGCCGTATCGTATGTAGACCCTATTTTCTTTGCCCGGACGGCTCTTGATGATCATCGATCACTAGATAAAGTCATCCGTACGCTCGCTTCTTGTTGGCATTCCTCCAGATTTCTACCAATAATACCATAGCGCATGCCTACGTTACAGATGGCGACGACGAACACGCGTCTTTTTACCTCTGTCAGTGACAGTAGCCGGCAGAATCAACAACGCGGGAGTAACTGAGACACCCGGGGCTCCATATGATCCTTTCAAGCCATCCATGTGTTTGCCTGATAATCCGGACTCACGACGCGTCGACAAGGGCACTGGATGAATCCAATCTGTCATTGGAACTAACACTTGCCCCCCACATCTCTGCAGAAGCCAATGCCTGAGTTTGAGGTCTGTTCCACCCTTTCTGCTTGCCTGAGGTATGAAACTGGAGGCGAATTAGTCCGCGGATGACGAGGGAGAGGACAGTGTGTACGGGCTTCTCGAAATCTCTCGACATGATGATGATGAGTCGAGGATACATTTGGGTGCGTAACGCGGCCCTTGAAAGCTTGACTGCTGCTGACTGCCTATGCTCACGCGTGACCGTGTCTTTGCACAGAATAACTCCACTTTTGCATATGGAATCTCGGGATGACATCACACCAGAATACACCATTCCTCTGTTCACCAAACGCTTCTTCGCATGCAGCAACGTTCTGGAAGCCCCCGTGAGCAGGTTCAGCGGGAGCCCATGGCTGCAACAGCAACTTCCAAGCATTTGAGGGATTTGGCCCCGATTATAAAAGAGACCAGGCTGCATCGACCATGAGTTTCTCAACGGACCTCAAGAGCCATGCTCAAGTCTCTAGTGCTCCTCCTTCCTCTCCTCGGTGCCTTCGCCCAACTTCCCAAAAACGGCGGACTCACGGACGAACGTCCTTCCTACGAGAACCCTGAGGATGCTGTCTACAAACTGGTCGAGCCAAAGCTAAGAACACCTTGGACCGAAGCTGTCGCTGCGAAACCCGAAACCGCCTGGGAAGAGTATCCTCGTCCTCAACTGAGGCGTGACGAGTGGCTTAACCTCAATGGTGTCTGGGAGTTCCAAACCGCGGCAAACAGGGAAGAAGTTTCGGACGTTCCTGTTAATCAAACCTTGAATCAGAGGATTCTGGTTCCTTTCTGCATAGAGTAAGTCTTGTTTTGAACTCCTCCCAAGTGACGTTCTCATTCGCTACGTCTGCTTCTAGGAGTGGTCTTTCGGGTATTGCGATACAGTCTGTGGACAGCTGGTAAGAAACGTGTTCACTTTCTTCCTTCTGCATTTGCTAACGATGCATCTCTAGGTATCGCACAACTTTTGAAGTACCGGAGGCCTTCGGCAACAACACTGTCGTCTTGCACTTCGGCGCGGTCGATCACGAAGCGACCGTCTTCGTGAACGGGGAAGAGGTCGGCAAGCACGTCGGTGGATGGGATAAGTTCGCCTTCGACATCACTTCATACCTGCAGGATGGTGCGAACGAGCTCATTCTTTTCGTTCATGATCCCACCGACGGTCACGGCGAGAACCCTCCAGTTGGAAAGCAGCGCACCGAGCCTTCCCACATCTTCTACACGGTGAGTTTACTCCAACGTCGATCCTCGCTGGTCTCTGATGAGCTATTTCTCCCCAGCCCTGCTCGGGTATCTGGCAAACCGTCTCCATCGAGTCGGTTCCCTCCGGAGACTTCATCACCAACGTCGACATCCGATCCTCTGCAGATGGTACCGTCAACGCGACCATTTCCACCTCTGAAGCCGATGCTTCCTCGCCAGTAAAGATCGAGATCCATGACCGCGCCGACATCACTCAAGTTATCTTCTCTGCTGAGGGGACGGCCAACGAGTTCTTCACGTTCACTGTCGACCCCCTTCCAGAGCTTTGGAGCCCGGAATCGCCCAACCTGTACGACATCACGATCACCGTCGGCAACGACGTCGTCAAGTCATACACCGGGTTCAGGACTGTTGAGCGCAAGGTCGTTGATGGAGTCCAGAGGTTCGTACTCAACGGCAAACCCGTTTACCAGTTCGGGCCTCTCGACCAGGGATACTGGCCAGATGGTCTTATGTCTGTACGTGTATTCTCTTCTCAATGTTGCTCACTTGCTGAATACACGTACTGCAGCCTCCGTCCTATGAGGCTATGGTCTTCGACGTCGAGTACCTCAAAGATCTTGGCTTCAACTTCTTGTGCGCTCATTTCCTGAGAAACAGCTCGAACTGCGTATGCTAATCGTGATCATAGGCGCAAGCACATTAAAGTCGAGCCGGACTTGTTCTACTGGGCAACGGACAAGCTGGGAATCATGGTCATGCAAGACATGCCATCCATGGAAGCCGTACCCAACGACGCTGACCAGGCGGAGTGGGAAAGGCAGATGGACATCATGGTCAAGAGCCATCTGAGTTTCCCCAGTATTCTGTCTTTCGTTATCTACAATGGTGCGCCCCTTTTCTCCTGCTTCTACAGCCCTCTAACGCGCAAAACTCTCTATCAGAGGGCTGGGGTCAGCAAGACTCGGGTCCAGAAATCTACCTCACTCCTCGTCTCCAGTCAATCCTCGCTGGTCACCAATTGATCAACTCGGTTTCCGGCTGGCACGACCATCACTTCAGACGTTCGGGGCTGAACATCGGAGACTTCCACGACAACCACCACTACAGCACTCCTCAATGTGGTTCGCCATTCATCAGTCTGCCCGGTGTACCCTATAACAACGAAAGGATCGGATTCCAAGGAGAGTTTGGTGGTGTTGGTGTCAATACGACCATGTGAGTTCAATCGATTTCGCTCGCGCTTGAAGGAGCACTGACATTGTCCACCTCTCAGTGAACACTTGTGGAACGATGAGAGGGCAATCCGAGAGATCGATCAGACGTACGAGATCGATGCCAACGTAGAGATCTGGAACTACCGTGCCCTGAGGGTTCGTTATGTTTGCTTTCAAGTACTTTGCTGCGCGCTCACACTTCCACTTCCTCCAGGTCATTGAGGAGCTTCGTGAGCAGACTGAGTTGTTCGACTGCAATGGTGGTGTTTATACCCAGACAACCGATGTCGAGGGTGAAGTCAATGGTTCGAGTCGTCATCGCCCATCTCTTTGCGCTCTTACTAAATGGATATCAACAGGCTTCCTCACGTACGATCGTGCAGAGGATCACGTTGACCACGAGAAATGGAAAGCAGCCATCCAGGCCTTGTATGACACTTTCGAGGCAAAATTGGCCGCCGCGAAGCGTCAATAAAAGACGTTGAGTGGCCAGCCACGGAGGGTTGAGAGGAAGCGCGTAGTCTGTAGTCTTGTACGTTAAAGTGTATACCAATGAGATTGCCGATACCTTTAGGATATCTCTCATTCTGCGTGCACCTTCACTAGCAGGTCAGACCTGAGTAGCGCTCAACGACAATGGGCAAACAATGGGCGAGGTAATGGGTGGGGAATCAGGGCCCGGCTTTCGCGGCTACATCAGCGTGACCAGCGTTAAGACTTCCCTTCACCTGAGGAACCCATTGTTTCGCTAGCTGCTTCATTTGATTGGACTCGTTACTAGACTGCACCCGTTATCGAGCTCAGTACTCAACGCCTTCCGAATGTCGACCCGAAGGGCGTCTATTTCACGATGCTCCCCCCCGCTCTGCTCGACCTTCGGCCCATGTCATGCATTACACTGAGGGCCCGGAGACCCCGAGAAGGTCATTCTCGTCTCTGCTGATCAATTTTATCCTTGCACGTCTCTGACCGGCGAGCCGGCGTTCGCTCGACGGCGTCTATGACTAGCTACGCCATCTCTCGTTCCACAGGCGATCCCCTGCGGACTTCGACGAGCGGTGATCTGGGTTACAACGTGAGAAGCTCGTAGTCTCACCCGTGTGACCTGCTTCCAGTGGTTCTGTCCCACAGGTCCATTGAATGAGTTTTGCATACATAAAGGCCGGAACGGTATCCAACAAGCTAGACTTTTCCTCAACAAATCTTCTTGCCAGGCAACTCCATGAAGAGTACCACCCACTTATAAGGTCTTACAGTGCGGCACCCACCCTCTCCATCGCTTCTCCGCCAGCAAACCCCATCTCGAATATGATAGAAACAACTGAACGAGGCAAATCCCATAGTCGTAAAGCCCCGCTGGCTCTGGAAGTAGTAGTCGTTGGCTGTGGACTGGGTGGACTCGCAGCTGCATTCTGTCTGGGCAAAGCTGGTCACAAAGTGACTGTTCTGGAAGCCTCCCCAGTCATAGGCGAAATTGGTGCAGGAATCCAGGTCACACCGAACGTCTCCCGTACGTGAAATCTGCCGCACACGGCGGAACTGCGGACATTCTATTCACATTCTCATCTTTCCAGGTTTACTCCTTCGTTGGGGCTTGGGTCCTAAGCTCGACCAAGTCGTGGTGAAGCCGCAGGCCTTTGGGTTCAGGCGCTGTACGTCCCTTTACTCTTCTCGGGCTTCCTGTGGCCCATGAATGACGCGTGCGCAGTCAGAGCTAATTCCCTTCGTAGTCGATACCGGGGAGCTTATCGGATGGACGCCATTCGGCGACACGTTAGAGAAGACACACGGTGCTCCATACTATCATATCCATGTGAGATCCGTGTTGTCACCGAAGTGCCTGAACGTTTATTCCTGGACGTTCATAGAGAGCAGACTATCACACCATACTTTACGAAATCGCCAAGCCCCATATGGATTTACGGCTGAACAGTAAAGTCGTCTCGGTAGATGTGATACCCGCTCCTCAGCAAACCAGTGTATCCGGTGCCTCCAATGCCACACCGAAGGTTGCCTTGACTCTGCAATTCGGCGATATCGTTTACGCGGATATGATCATCGGCGCGGACGGTATCAAGTCCATGTTACGCGACCTGGTCGTCGGTTCTCCGGATAGACCAGTAGCCACAGGCGACGCGGCGTACAGAGCTATTATACCCGCTGGAGATATGCTGAAGGATCCAGTGCTGCGGCACCTTATCGAAGACGGAGAGATGACTGGTTGGATGGGACCCAACAAACACATAATGGGATACTGTCTCGTGAGCTCGAGCATTCTCCAGCTCTCGCTAGACGGACTCCAACGTTTGCATCGCCCTTTCAGAGACAGAAGAAGGAGTACAACCTGGTGATGGCCCACCCAGACGATGGCTCGACAGAGTCATGGACCGCAGAGGCCAGCACTGAGAAGATGAGAGAGGACTTCAAGGGATGGGAACCAAGGCGAGTCGGATATCATCATCATATTCTTGGGGATTCGCGTAGCGGTGAACTGACTCGCGATCCGTTCAGAATACAGAAGCTACTTGCGCTGGTACAGAGCACATTGAACTGGAAGCTAATGGATCGCGCACCTTTGAGCACATGGGTACACAAGGATGGGCGAATCGCGTTGCTCGGGGATGCGTGCCACCCAATGTTGGTCGGTGCTGCTCGACTCGTGCCGAGTAGCCTGCATTGACATCGATATCTATGACCTCAGCCATACAGAGCCCAAGGCGCCGCCATGGCAGTAAGCTTCACGTTCGCATTGGGTCTACCACTAGATTTCTCATCGCTCGTGTTAGATTGAGGATGCTGCGACGCTCGGAGTCCTGTTCTCTAGGATAACGGATTATTCACAGATCACACCATTGCTGCATGCATATCAACGTCTGCGCTATGACAGGACATCGTCTTCGCAGCTAGAGGCAAGGATGAACCAGAGAACGTGAGTATAGGACTGCCATACCCAGCGACGTTCTCAGGTTGACAACTCCGCTTTACCTAGTTTTCATCATGAGGACGGGCCTGAACAAGAGAGACGGGATGCTTCCATGAAGGCTGCGATGAAGCTCGCCAGAGCTGGCCTGGATCCCGACATGGCCCTCAGTTCGGAAGATCTTCAAGCTGGAAACGCGAATATGTGGGCAGACAAATCGAAGAATGTCGCTCAGTTCAGCTACGATGCAGAGCAAGTCGCTGAGGACTACTGGGAAGAAGAGGGAAGATATGTCATTGGGGGAGATCAGCGCCGTCTAGCCAAATTATAGTCCCAGGGAAGGGTGTTGTGTTGTGGTATCCTATGATACCGATGTATTAGTACGATCCGTAAAGTAGCTGCACTGGATTGCAGTCTCGACTGCCACAGTACAAGTTGCGCGACAGTTAGAGCCCGACGCTCAGCGCTCAGTCAAGATACTCCACGACCTCCCCATCCTCTCCAATTCTGCCCCTCCCCCGTCTGACTTTTTCGCCCTTCACTCGCATGAAGTCCTCCACTGTACGAAGCTTTCCATCCTGTGTATCATCCTTGAACCAGCCGAGGTTATCCGCAATCAGATGCCTATACCATAAATACACTCGGTGAATCTCCATGAGATGAACAGTGACGAAACAACATACCTGTTTTTACACCCAGGACACTGAACAATCACGATTCCCCGCTCGTACGCGCGTTTCGTGAACGTGTGCGAAGAGCGGTGAGAGCAGTCAGATGCCGTGCATGTAAAAGTCATGGCTAATCTCGGCTCGGTGGGCTCTGGGGCTGGGTCTGCGTTAGAGGAGACGGTGGGAGGACTTGGTGGTGGCGCGTTCCAGTTCCGCCGTGTGCTGGAATAGCAAGCGGTCGATGAGGGTAGCCGTATCCGGTGGCTGGTCACAGGCATAGTCCTCGGTGAAATGGCGGTAAATGGACGAGCATGCGCCCGTAGGACTCTAGAAGGGCGAGAGAGCATTGTGTAGGTCTGTAAGGAAGAGTAGAGATATGAAGACCGTGCAAGTAATTACAAGAAACCAGTCCAGATCACGCGCGCTTCATTAGAAATCACCTTCGCTAAGCGCCTGTACTCTAGCTTGAACCGTTGTGGTCCTCCTGGTTCCTCATGATCATTGTACTGGAGTAAACTTTGTGTAAACTGACTCCAAGGCAAGTTAACATAATAGTATTGAAGACAAACGCTGGCGGGAAGGCTTTGAAAGCACCACTTTTTTCGACTGAAGATTGAACTCCCTCGGTCTATGACCATGGGGTAATTGCGCTCAAAGACTCATCAGACATCACAAGAAGGTGGAATGGAGCACCGATACATGCTTCTGTGAGTGTGAATGTGGAAAAGACAGGTGGTACATGACAGGATGTAGATGAATGGGATGGACGTCGACGAGACGAGAAGAGCAGAGAACATGACGAAGAACAAAACACCGAGTAGAATGAGGGTACAGTACAATCATCTTCTCTGGGTCTTTCCTCCTTTTCGCTTGCCAGCAAACAGGTGCTTGGGCTATACACAGACAAGACGTCAACGGAAGAAGCAAGGGAAAGGATAGAACTGTGCGAACCATTTTGGTTTTGATAGTCCTGTCTCCTTCTCCGGCTTTGGCGAGAGCGTTTCTCGGTCGCTGCCTGACATTCCGCATCTTCTCGGCTCTGACGGCTTGCTGAATTGGGTGAAGAAAACGTCGTCAGTGATAGGATCTGGCTAGGTAGGGAAAGGGAACACACCGCCTCGTCGCGGAACCCAGCAAGTGACCTGTCGCCTCTCGGCTTCCTGCCTTTGGCAACAACAGCACCAGAGTTCGTCTTTGCCCTCTTCGGGCTGGCACCCTCGCCATCCTCATCCATCCAGTCTTCACCCTCGGCACTCTCGCCATCGTCACTCATCATCTCAACATCGCTGTCGCCCTCCTCCTCCTCGCCTCGCTTCCTCTTGGCGCCAGTCACCTTGGCCAGCATGACAGCGCGATCCTCGATACGGCTGGGGTCATACCCTGCCGCAGTGAGTTCGCTGGTGAGCTCAGTGAGCGAACGGAGGCCGGCGGTACGGGGCATGCGGGCTTGATTCTTCTTGGACTTCTTGAGCGATTGGGAGATGATCTTCGCCTTGAGGTTCTTCTGGTTCTCGATGGCTTCCCGCTCGTCCTCCGAGTCAGCCTAGATTGCATACATGGGCATTGGTGTACGAGGATGTTGGATATGGAAAATAACTTACCATCTCCTCGTCGCTCTCGTAGAAGCCCTCGGCCTGGAGTCGCTCTTCTTCTCTCTCGAGCGCCTCGAGCTTCTCGGCGATGTCTGGGTCGATAAAGTCGGCGACGTTCTTGCCGTCCATGATCTCAGGCATGATGTCCATCTTCCACTCAGGGTTGGCAAGAATGTAGTTTTCTATCCGAGGAAACCAAGTCAGCACGATGAGCGTACAGACGCAAAAGAGAACAAGTCGTACCTTTCATGTTCAGGTTGTACACGCCGGCACCTCCCTCCTCCGCCTCGATATCCCTGAGTAGCCTCTTTCGCTCAGGATCGGTCTTGTCGTGCTTCTTCTTCTCCTTGACCGACTCAGGAATGAACGGCGCACGAACGATATCGTCACGAGGCTTCGGCTGCGCGACGTGGATTTTATTGATCACCGAGTTAATCTTGGAGCCCTTGAGCTTGTTCTCGACTCTGTGAGCGAGGAGCGCATCGCAGGCCTTGTTCTTGACCTCCATGACACCCTCCTCAGAGTAGCAGGACACCTGCACGGTGGTCACTCCCTCAGAGTTGATGATCTCGTCAACCAGCGCACGGGTCTCTTGCGGCAAGTCGTCCAGACGCATCACATCGATCTTGTTGATGACGAGAAGTACGGGCTTTCCGGTGAAAAGAGGCTTGATGGAGTGGAAAAGCTTGCACTGGAGCAAAGAAACCGTCAGAACATGACAAAAACCGGGGGAAGAAACGAGCGTACCTGAGCCTCGACGTTGTACCCACATTGCTCACTCAAATCCATAAAGTACAGCACCGCAGACTTGAGATGAGCCAGAGCGGTGATACTCTGCATCTCAATGGTGTTCATCTCCTCCAACGGGTGGTCCAGAATACCAGGCGTGTCGATGACCTGCCATCGCAGGTACTTGTAATCCAGATGACCAACGAACAACGACTTGGTGGTGAAGGCGTACGGCTGGACATCCACGTCCGCGCGGGTGACCTTGTTAATGAAGGACGATTTGCCGACGTTGGGGTATCCACAGATGATGAGGGTTCGGGTATTGGGGTCGATGGCGGGGAGACGGGAGATATGTTGACGGACTTGCTCGAGGTACGCAAGCGGGTCTTTTTGGCGGCGCATGACCGTAGCCATTCTGGAGGTCAAATGAGTGCGAGCTACAAGTTGGAGGAGAGGATCTCGTACCGTCCAAGAGCCGCCTTTTTGAGCTGCTTGCATCGGTACAAGCTGTCACCGAATTTGAGCAGGCGCACATAATCTTTGGCAACCTGGTCAATCAGATGTCTGGCCGTTCGCAGCTGACCCAGAGCGAGCTTGTAGTGGTTTTTGTCGTAAAGTACATTCATGAGAGAAGAGAGGAATGGGTGAAGATCCTAATGCACAAAGAGACGGGTCAGCTCTCCGTAGAAGGTATAGTCAACTGGGGTAGAGTTACTCACGTCCAGCATAGGGAAGTCCTGCAAGATAGCTCCCAGCTTTTCATCGAACGTATCTTGGGTGAACTTGACTTTCCTCATGTAGAAATTACGTATCCGACTGATCTTGAAGTTTTTGTGGATCACCTATCCAGACGAGACGATATAAGATTCCCTAGCAAAATTTAGAATATTAGCTGAGTTGGGACGCACCGTCGGTGTTTTGCGCTGGGTCTTGGACAGGACGATGTCCAAGAAGTCTGCCGCAGTGGGCACTGGGGCGATAGCCTTCAATCCGCTGGTAGACATGGCGAAAGATGACTGCTAGAGGAAGGGAAGTGGAGGCACGAGGTCGTCAAGTCACAAATGCAACACCGAGAGCGACCACAAGCTACAGGAAAAAAGGTGGTTATCGTGTTTCCCACGGTCAGTTAGCAGTCAAAAATTATGATGGCCTTCCCCGTGGCCACTTGCAATCATTCCTCGCCCAGCTGAGCTTGGCCGCCTTCGTCGACTTTCACAGCTTGCTCGCCGCTGTGATGCAGTGTAGAGGTGAAGCTCAAGAGCCTGTAGCGTTAAAGGAGTCGAAAGGGATGGACTTCATGTTACGTGGTATGATCAAGGGCTAGGTAGATTACAACAACGCTTTCTACACAGCAGGCGAGAAGAAGACAAGATAATCATACTGTAGGGTACGCAGCACCGAAAGCAAAAGAGCAAAAGATAGAATGAGAGAGGGAAAACATTGCGTGAACTATGTATACACATGGATATGAACGATGCGACGGTAGCGTGTGGTGGTGGTGGTGGTGGTGGTGATGGTCAAGAGACAAACGAATAGTGGTATTCTGCCTTTTGGAGCAACCGGAACTTGGTTGGGGATGTGATCATCTACAGAAAAAGGTTCGCAAGGGGGTCAGATGGGGTAACTGGGTGGTAATAAGGAGCGTTAGAGAGATGGGTGAAATGTGCAAGGCAAGAGATGAGTAGAATAAATAAGGATAAAGTACAGAACAAGTGTGAAGTCGAGCAAGCGTGGAAAAGGTCGCAGGGGTGGCGGATGCCGCATGCCGAACGATCTAAGCAATACTCCAGAGGGCGCAGCGGGGCGAGTCGGAAGAGCTCAGGCCAGACCAGCCGAGGCTATATGTGATCGAATAATCACATCGCCAACTGCAGAGAGATAGGTAAGCTCATGAGATTCCCAAGCGGCTAAGGGGAGTATCACAAACCGTTCGCTATGATACTTTGAGTGGCTTTGATATCCTAAAGGGTGATCAGCACCTTGTCAACAAAAGCCCGTATACCAGCAGTGACGAACCAGCATTGAAGTGAAATGCTAGATGAAACCACGTCAGCCAAGCCACAGTAGACGCCAGTATTCAGAAGAGACTCACAGCGTAGAGCGTCCGATTCGAAATGTCTTTGCGTCGGTGCACTTGAATGAAATGCGCCCGAAAATATTCCGACACTTCATCGTATGTGTTGGGCCTGTCTCCATAACTGGTGATGCTGGGAGGACGAGCTCAATATCAGCTTTGACACGGTAGCAATTGTAGAGTTCTGCTTACTACTTTCGGACCTTGATGCCAGCCTCGAGCTTCTTCTTCAGCAGATCCGCCTATCACGATGAAGGGCTCATAAGACTCGGGGAGCAATACAACAAGAGGGACGTGACGTTTTCACCTTGTTCAACAAGAGCACAAGATGTGAATTCTTGAGCAGCTTGTTTGAGCATATGGCGGTGAAGAGTTGCAAGGAATCATCAATCCGATTTGTCCGGGGATCTTCTTCCAGATACTGGGAATAGCCGTGTTGGTGAGAGCGCCCAAGCATAAACTAGGCAGATAGAAGTCCTTACCTGATCAAAAGCACTGATCGGCGCGAGGAAAATCACTGCAGTAGCTATTGGGTTGGGACATCAGTGAGCCATTATCTGGATGCCCGAGGTCACATTCCAGGCACCAGAAGTTTCGAAGAAAGGGCCAGAAAAGGAAGGATTAAACTGACCATCGTCGAAGTAAGGAACCCATGCGTGCCTCTGTCAAGGAGTGGAGTTAGTGATCGGTGTTTCCTGCGTGCCTGAAGCAGACTAACCTGGCCCCGCTGTTGTATGAACAAGACAAAGTGAGCGTCAGTTACGATAGCGCTACACCCAGAGCAGGCGCTGTGGTCGGTAAAGCACGTACAGCTCCGCCTGGGAAAAGATAAAACGTACTCGTTAGCGAGGGACAACACAATTGCACTTGATAGATAGATGATTGACTGACCAACATCATACATCAGCCAGTTGTATACGAAACCTCCGAGATCAATATCGTAGGAGTGCTCTACCACGCCGAGCGTTTGCAGGCGGACGTTGAGGATATCATCTGTCAAGCCGAGCAGAACAGGGCGCGTGATAAGACCATGGGCTGGCCCAGAGCGGCTTGATGGCAGAACCCACCGGTCGAAGGTAGATAATCTGGCTCGGAAATCCGGTGGATGTTGTCGAGAAAACTAGCAGCGCTGGTTCAGCAAAATTCTGTTCAAGAGGACAGACGAGATAAAGACCACTCACAACGGGGCGCATTCGTCTAGCCGAGCCTGGCGCATGTCGAGGAGATCACGGACAGAGGGGTGTGTCCACAATGCCTCGATGTCATCTCGTATCATCATGAGTTGGCGAGCTGCCATGGTGGCCACTTTCCCAAGCTTCTCTTGTTGAACAGCAGATGAAGATGGCACGTTCCTGTTGGGTGTGACAAGCGCTTGCCAGCCCGCCCGAACGTATACGCCTGTTCTCCCACCAGACACCGATATCCCACCGTTCAGCTCCTCTGCCAGCTCGTCCTCCAGGGTAGTCAGGGGAAGCAACTGCAGCCGCAATGTCGAGATATCCTCCTGGACCCGTGCACTGTATTTCGAAGAAGAGTATGTCGAGCCTTCTGCTGACGAGGTCTGCAGATTAAACTCGTACTCGAGCTCGTCCAGTATCATTCGGACAGCTTTGATGATATTGAAGTATACGATCGGCCTCCATGTAGGACGTTCGTGGTCAAGCGTCGATGATGCATAATACAGCTGGAACTGTTTTTCGAGGGTTGACTTGCCAGACTCTGCCTGCCCAAGCAGCATTACTATAATCCCGACGCGTCTGAGTGAGCAACGGTTGTGGGGTAGGTATTTTGGTTACAACGGCGCACCTTTGACCTGACGTTTGCTAGCTTCTTTCCTCCGTTGGCCCTCTTTCTGTATGGTTGCGAGATGTTCACACGTAGATTGCACTCGATCGGAGCTAGTTGGACGCACCCTGAGTTCCTCGTCTATACGGGAGCTGACACTGTCCGAGGCCTCAACTCGATAGTGCTTTTCGCCATGGATGTAAGGGGAGTCCGCTGGGAGGTCTTGTGCGGGCGGCATGGGGGGGTATAGGTGGTGGTAGGGGAGAAGAAGTAAGAGCAGCAGGAAATCATCAAGTTAGAGCTGTTCATCACAAAAATGACATGTACATCGGAGGCAGCGCCGTGCAGCAGTGAGTGTATTGAGTCACAGTTCCCCTGGCCTGTCAATCTCTGCCACTTCGGGAGGTTGCGCGCTCTCACCCTCTTCACTCCAACAAAGCGCTCTCTTCTTGCATTATTCTAAACGCATTTATGTAACTTACACTCCTTCCGATCACAGGGTAGTCTCATCACTGGTGAAGAAGAAGTATCCCACCCTAGCGCATTCAATCAATATTCACCTTCGGCCAAATTGAGCCGCGCTTGACCGCTAACCGGATCGGAATATCATGCTATTTTGACGAGTTCTCCAATGGTGGCACGTACGCACCCCTACGGGAGGGCTCAAGCTATGCACATCTACATGCTTCATGTCCGGGCTGTAAAACGCTAGAGCAGATTGACAGACTTGGGAAGCTGTCGGCTCATAGTGCAAGCCGCACTTTCATGTAACTTTCACACCGTGAAGCATTACATTCGACGCAACGTAAAGGCATAAGTACTGCACCTTGCCCACGCCCTAAATAGCTCTGGCCATATGGTCGAGTTTATGCCTATCAGGTTCGTGCCATAGGCGCTGCGGTCACGTCAATCAGGCGCTTAGAGTACGCTAATGAAAGACGCTTACAGTTGGTCTGCTTCTGAATCGTACGTACGTACCTCGATGACACGACCACGCCGACTCTCTTGCGGTCCATGTCGGCCATTGCACCTGTCAACGCCTATTTCCTATGCGTTTCCGGATCCTGCATGTACTATGGGCGGGCTTAGTGTATTCGACTCCTCGTTGGACGGAGCGTCTAAGCCATCACATCGTCTCCTGCGATGACAGCTTCAGACTTTAGGGAATAGTCGTCTCATGATCAAGGGCCTTCGCGGCGTTGCTATCTCCCAGCTGGATGCAAGTGTTGGATGTTGAACGTCCACATCCTTGTTTTTAAGGCCTGAAGCTGACTAGTAACTTGACAGCCAAAATCAACGCGCAGCTTCTAGTTCCAGAATCCGCGCGTCCGTCAGACTCAAATTCCAGTGTGCACCTCAGCTGCGATGACCGGCATGGAACCGTCGTAATAAATCAGATGAGCACCCACGAGGTGTGTGAGATAGAAGCATAAATCGTGCAGGGAGGCTTGCTTCCCGCCATAATTGCGAGAGAATCGTCGGCGATGATCAACGGCTGACCGAAAGCCGATGGTCGTGCATGTAGATTCGCATTCTTTCAGTTCGTCAGATCGTCCAGAAACCCAAAGAAAACCTGAAACGTCTCTTCACGCCGCCCGACGTCGAACAACGTCCATCTGCAAAGGTTAGTGGCCGCAAATAGCAAGCAAGAGGTTTGCTCGCAGACGAGCACGTATTCATTGAGTGACTTCTATTGGCGGGGCTACCGTTTTGATCAGGTGAATAAGTAGGAAAATAGCGTTCAGATCCTTGCAACCGGTCTCCAAAAAAGACCCTTTCTCCGCACTGTGTCCCCCGTTCATCGGGTGAACCGACGGAAGAGCCGCTGTATATGAGGGTGTCGCGGGAACGATATTTGTGTGCGGGGACGCGCCAAGCCAGGGTCTTGCAAGTTGCGTGAATGGACGGCCATCGAACCTTCTGCGCCAAATAACGGCGCGGCGTTCTGAAAGCCCTCTAGTGAAAGCTGTAGACTTCGCCCAATTGAAAGGCGTCTTCGATGGACGTGTCCTCGTATACGAGTAGAGTCGGACCAATCGAGGTGAAGTACGCAGTACAGGGCCGTTACAGTCAGCTCGCACGAATTCCGGGGGCCTTTAGCCGTCTTAGCCAGGGACGGTGGTAGATAGAAGACCCCTGGAAGACTTCGGCTCCGAGTCGCTTCGAATTCTCGTCGATCCTATATCGGAAGGATTCCGAGCTGTGGTACTGGTAGGGGATCGAGATTGGAGGGTACTCTGAATGTCGGTATCTCTTGAAACTAGCCTTTGGTTGACCGGCCGGCTTCCGTCGAGAGGCGGCCTTGGCCCAGACCCGCCTGACGAGTTGTTGACAGCGCCGACAGGATTGCCGGCTGCAGGTTCTGCCTGGGGAACTGATTGAAGTAAATTAGAGCGTCGGTACCGACGGTAGGAGCGCGTTTGCTGAACATGTCGACGTCAATATACGCACGAGTACTGACAATGACACGCAACTAACCTCAGATCTCGAACACCCAAGCGCAAGTGAGCACGTCGACCAGGCAGATCAAGTCGCCTCTGCTTGCTCCCCACTTCCAGTCGACTGAGTCTCCCCACCTCCCTTCCCCGCCCTCCCACACCTCCCCTCCACCCTCCTCACAAACTCCCCCCAACTTACCTTCTCTCCCCTCTCTCCCCTCCCCTCCATCCCCAAAAACTCATCCCTCAACTCCTTACTCGCCTTTTTCCACACGCTCTTGTGCCTGCACGCCGTGCTCTTCACGTACTTCACCCCGAACGCCCTTTCGAACGCGGCTTTTTGGCTTAGGCATGCTGTCACTGTCGCGGGTGAGCCTGGGGGAGATGAGGCGGAGGAGGCGGGTATGGGGTTGGGGGAAAGCATGAGTGAGTCGAGGAGCTCGAAGCCGGTGGACATTTCGGCGATGGTGAAGTCGTTAGGCCAGCGACGAGTGGGTACAGTAGCGGTAGGCTGGAATGAATTGGCCTGGTGAGATGGGGCTCCAGAGGGAGAGTGCGGCGGTGGTGCAGTGCCCACTGTGTGATATGGGTTGGAATGACCATTGGGAGGAAGGAAGGGCTGGAGAAGGTTGAACGCTTGCGCTTGCTGCGGTGATAGTGTCGCGTAAGCGAACAGTGGATGGGGGAGGAGCTGATTCGAGGAGGCTTGGGGCGGCTGGTGATGACTCGCAGAAGAGTGAGGTAGCTGATGAGACGGAGCTGCCTGAGGCTGGCTAGGCGACTGGGAGTGAGATGGCCCAGGTACATCGGAAGCAATGGCATATCTGTGTGGCTGGATGGGGCTCGCTTGATTCGACGGCGGAGGAAGTCCTGAGTCGAAATCATAGTCGCCGTCGTCGCCCCCTCCATCGTCGTGTATCTCCGATCCGGCCTCCAGAGTAGATCCAGCCTCCAGAGTAGATCCAGCTTCCAAAGCAGCTCCATCTTCCAATGTAGAATCCACATGCACCCTTTTCGCCGGCGGTAACATCGTCCCTGGTCCATCTTCAGCATGCAGGCTCACGGTGGCGCGTTTCTTCGCCCTCCTGGGCATACTGCTGCTCTGCCGCTGGAGAGCCACCTCCTCCCCAACCCCCGGACACTCCTCATCCCCCAATCCCTCCAGCAGCGTCTTCCGAATCTTATACAACACCCTTGGTCGCGCACCCCCATTCGCACTATCATTATCCGCGAGGGAAGCGCCTATCCGAATGACGCTCCGCACCGTATTCTGCTCCCACACCCCGGTCTGAGCATTATACGTATCCAAGAACGTACACTCCGTGATCCCCATCGAGGAGACGAGAGACGGGAAGAGCGCGAGCTGGAAGAGTGGGAAGGTCGGGACCGTTAGGCTTAGCCGAATGGGGTCGGTGTTGGTCTGAGGATCGCGTTAGTTACATGACCTAGAGCTCGGATGGAGGAGAGGTTGAAGGGGGATATGCACCTTGTACCAGACTACGATGGTTGCGGACTGCTGGAAGCTTAGTTCCATCGCTGCGATCTTTGAGGATGGTGGATCTGGTCCGTCTGGTTCTGTCGCGTTGTTATCCATCGGAGCTCGAGGCCAAGGCTGGGGCAGACTGAGGCGTCTGAGTGTGTTCTGGTCATGATCATGGAGGACATGAGCAGAGGAGAGATGAATGAGTTCGCGGACTCACGTTTAACGTTGCGTAGAACGGTGGGAGACCGGCGACGGTCTATGGTCTTGATGTGTTCTTGCGAGACGCGCCTGCGATTGGTCAGCTCACCTGGATGGACCCTCCCTCCCTACTGTCCCAGAACCAGTTGGTATCGGAGGAAGTTCAACGGTATAACCCAAGTTCGATGAGATTCAAAACTACGCTACTGTACATGACATACGCTACTACAAAGACTAACTACGTAAACAAAGCAAAGAACTCAGACATCAAACAAGAAATCCTCCTCATCGACAGTAGACCTCGCCAACAGCTTGTCAGCGTACTCGTCTTCCTCTGGCTTCTTAGCACCCGCCTTGTCGACCGGCTTTCCAGCGCCCGCCTTCAAAGTAGAAGAAACGACTCTACCCGGGACAGCCGCACGACCAGGTGCAGTCGTGGGTCGAGGAGGAAGGGAAGACGTCGTCATCGAACGACCTCTTGAAGTCGCAGGCGCTCCAGACGCGGCTTGGGGAGCGGTTGGTCTTCTTGCTGCAATATTTGCTTTGGGAGCGACTGTAGACGTTGCAGGTCGCCGGACCGCAGTGGATGTGCTACGCGAGGAGGAGGGCGCAGTCCTGGCTTGAGACCGAGTAGCGTCGACCTTTCCTCGAGTCGTGCTAGCTGCTGCGGTGGTCTTCGGAGCACCAACGGCAGGAGTAGACGTCGAGCTCGTAGCCCTTCCGACCGTCTGTGGCCTTCCGGCTACTGGGCGTGCGGCCCCAGTCGTGGTGAACCTAGAAGAATTGACGTATGCAGCGGCGGTAGCAGGTCGCGAGGGCGGCTTGCTTCTCGTAGTGATCGTAGTGGACGCGGCGCGAGAGGTGGTAGTGGAAGCGGCGCGAGAAGTAGTCGTCGTGGAAGCAGCATGAGAAGTGGTGGCTACTGCACTGGTGGGTCTGGTCCTAGTAGCAGCAGCGGAAGTAGCGCGGGGGATGGGACGGCCAGCAGCGACGATGGGTTCAGGTTTCCCAGGAGCTTCAGCGGCACGCGCTCTACGAGCTTGAACGAAAGGATCGTCCGAGTCCTCGGATGTATCTGTTGAGATAAAGTGTGAGCTGGGGAGATGGTGGTAAAGAAACTTTGTATATACCTGACGAAAAGGAAAGGCGTTCGATCTCCTCGAGCTGAGGTACCTCGAACGGCTCAGAGTACGAAGGCAGTTCGGAAAGTGCCTCCTTCGGATCCATGTAATACCCCCGCAAGAACGTACTGCCCACTTTCTTGTAGTCGGGAAACTCGAAATCAAATGGTGGCTCATATGGAACCTCTACACATGAAGTCACATTAGGACGGGCACCAACAAGAAAGCAGGAAAGTAGACACTGACCAACTTTGGGAGGCATATATTCGATCTCTGCATCCTCGTCAATCGTAACCGCGTCCGGGTCCTCTTCCTCAATCTGCAGATCATTAAGCTCGATGCTGATATCGCTGACATCCCAATGTCTCCCATTATTCTGCGGCGTCATGAAGCTCCTCTCCATGCTCATACGCGAACCGCGGCTCATCCTCCTCACAGAGCTAGGCAGCGGCGTACTAAGACTATCTTGCTCCTGCTCCTCGTCCAAAGGTGAGTCCGGACGGAGGTTTAGAGCAGGAGTGGCAAGGTTGAACGTGAAGCTGTCGTAGTTGAACCTTTTCTTCACCGACGGAAGCGGAGTATGCAGTACCGGCTTTGCAGGACTCTTCGTGAACACCACATCCCTATAACCTGCGCCTGCATTCCCATGGAACGGGGTTTTGTTCTGTGCTGATTTCGTGGGGAAGGATGATGATGTGGATTGGGGCTTGATTGGGCTGCCGGCGCGCTGTTTTAGAAGAGACATCGCGTCTTCTTCTTCGTTGGCATATGAGCCGGTCGTGGAGGTGGAGTCGAAGGGGGTGTGGGCTTTGCCGACGGTGCGCTTTGCGGAGGGGAAGATGGTGTTTTCGGCGTGGTTGGCGCTGCGGAAGGTACCGCGGCCTGGGGTCTTGGTGCTCCCGAACGCGTTGACTGGTCGAGAGGAGAGCATTACAAGGCGTTAAGAATAGAAAAGAGAGTGGTTGGTATATGGAATCGAGGTGGTGTTCAGAAGGACAAGGTGGTTGGTTGGGTGACGCAGGAGAGAAGCGGTGCTGGTGACCGTTCGACCGCCAACTAACATAGGCGGTGGCGCAAACGTACGTCGACATATCCAGAGAGGGAACGTTGCCCGAAATTGCCCTATCTATCTCCCAGAACTCGCGCAAGCAAGACGTTTCCTACTCGGGCTCATCTGACATGTAATCGATATTGTTGAACGACCTAGCCTCTCCAAGTTTCACTAACTAGTGTGCAACAATGATAACTGGAGCGATCCAGCTCGGAGCACACAGTATCATGGGTCATGCTATCGCACGGAGAGCACCCAGTCGGATCTCTGCTCGCTCAGCATTCTCCTCGTCGCGTCCCGAACCCCGCATTATCTCTGCTGAGAAGAAATCAAGCCTCCTCCGTACAGCGTTAGAGGTACGAGGACAAAGAGCCAGCCTGCAGTTGTCCTTTACCTATTCTACATCTCCTACTCCCATCCCCCCGCCTAACGAACACAATGCCAGAAAAGCCCTTCCACACTCCTGCCCCCGCCCTCCCCAGAGAGCTAACTCGCTACAGAGCTCTCTCACCTCTCGCCGGCATACATGTTTTCCCCATCCAACTCGGTGCGATGAGCATCAGAGACAAGCGGCACGTTCACGGGATGGGTGCTAAGGATAAGGAGGCCTCGTTCAAGCTGTTGAACGCATACTACGACAAGGGCGGGAACTTTATTGATACGAGCTGTGACTAGTGCGTTCAGACCCACTCCTTCTCCGTTGGTTAGTAGATGAACTGACTGCTGTGCTGATTTAGCCAGGATGGATCGTCCGAGGCATTCCTTGGAGAATGGATGGAAACGCGTGGGGTTAGAGACCGCATCATACTCGCGACGAGAGTGGGTAGTGTTTCTCGACCTCAATCTGCCCCAAGATCCTCATTCAATCCCCCCTTCCCTTTTAGTCGACGACGACACCGCGCACATTATCAACTACGGCGGCAACCACATCAAAAACCTCCGCCTCAGCGTCGAAGGCAGCCTCAAAAAGCTGCGCACCTCATATATTGACATCCTCTACGTCCATTGGTGGGACTGGGCCACCTCTGTCAAGGAGGTCATGGATAGCTTGCATAACTTGGTTGTTGCGGGGAAGGTTTTGTATTTGGGTGTTTCGGACACGCCTGCGTGGGTGATTTCGAAGGCGAATCAGTATGCGAATGATCATGGGAAGACGCCGTTTGCGATTTATCAGGGGCATTGGAATGTGCTTGATCGGACATTTGAGAGGGAGTTTATTCCGATGGCGAGGAGTGAAGGGGTGTATACACAGTTCTTGAGCTTGCTTGTTGCTTCGTCTGATGTGCATTTTCAACAGGGGTGGCGCTCGCACCTTTTGGCGTGCTTGGTTCTGAGAGGCTGCGGTCAGACGCGGTGAGTTCTCTACGGATCCTCACTTTGAAAGGACTGAATGCTCAGCCCCACGTTTGGCAGGAGGAAGCCCGACGTCAAGAGACGAACGAGAAAGGCCGAATGGAAGCGCGACGAGAAAGAGAGGGCCGTCTCCAACGTCCTCAAAGAGATAGGCAAGGAGGTCGGCACCGAACACATCACCGCAGGTTCGGAATTTGTTTACAGCTCATTCCGAACCACCAGCTCACCAATTCTTTGCACCCAGTCGCCGTTGCGTACGTTATGCACGAAGCGCCCTATGTCTTCCCCATCATCGGCGGCCGCAAAGTCGAGCATCTGCTCGCCAACTTGGACGCGTTGAAGATAAGTCTGACTCCGGAACATATCAAGCGGATCGAAAGTGTCGGCTCTTTTCAGCCAGAGAGTTCCTCATGACGATCACCGTACGGGTTGAGGATAGGCCTAGATTGGAGGCTGTAAAGCATAGGCAGCAGTAGACAATTACGAAGATGATCCCGCGATTTTGTGTTTGTAGCTGTACGATTCAAGGGAGCTGTTGCAGGCTGTTTCCGCTGTGGGTTTGGTTCTAGCCATTGTGTTCAAACTTAGCGAGATCGGGCCACTGGGTCGGAGTCGCACAAAGTTGGGTGGTCACGCAAGCATAAGCAGGACGCGTTCTACTTTCGGTCATCCACCACCTCAAAGCTGCTGATCCCACTCGAGCCTCTCCAAATATGAGCTCAACGCCGCCCCCTCCAGCCCGGAACTACGGCCTCTCCTCCTTCCCCCGTATGAATTCTTCCCCCAAATACCGCAACTCCATCGGCTCCTCCTTCTCCTTTGGTCCCCAACACATGGTCGACCTAATGCAAGACCCAAACACCAGCGCGTTCTCCAACCAGAGCCCCTCGGCTCTTGACCCAAACGGCTCGATTCTAGCTGCTTCACCACTCCGATCGTCACCTAGGAAGCGAAGAAAGCGGAAGGAGAGCACGGGGAAGCATCCGCTTGCTACAGACACTACGGATATCTTTGGACAATCGGACGAGGAGAGGGAGGAAGAGTTTGAGGAGGAAGAGGACACAGGGTCGCCTTCTGAATGGAGCACGATTGACCGTATGAGGCTGTGGAGACACGACGCTCTGCTGCAACATCTGTACGATACTGCTGCATTCTGGGGAGACAAGATCGTTAGCTGGACAAGTACGCGTGTTTATCTCCTAAGCTGACGGAGTCTAACTAACGGTACATGAAGATGACCCAAACGACGTATTCTGGCTCGCCCAAACGTACTTCCAAGCCAACCAATTCGCCAGAGCCGAACGTCTCCTCACACGACCCTTCCCTCTCGCATCACCCGCATCCCAACAGAACGGGCATGGGAACGGCAAAGGCAAAGGCAGAGAAGTCGACCCATTCCCAGCACGATTACCTGCCGGACGGAATGGGATGATTCAAGTCTCTGCCCAGTTGCATGATGGCGTGTCCCGGCTAGTAGACATGAGCATCGCGTGCCGGTATCTCGCTGCGCAGTGTCAAGTTCGACAGGGAAATTGGCAAGGCGCGCTGGAGTTGTTGGGGGAGTCGAACCCGTTCCGTGGCTCTAGTACGTCGGAAAGTTTTCTTATTCTGAGGACCGCATTGACGCAAGATGCTTAGGTAGAAGTGGGCCAGCGATTCCCAACACGGATGGGGGAATCAAGATCGAGGCGTCGATGTGTAATCTACGTGGTATTCTCATGGTGAAGACGAACCGAACGGAGCGTGCGAAGCAGTGTTTCATGGAAGCTCTGGCGTTGGACGTGAAGTGCTACGAAGCCTTCGATCAACTTATGAGTGGGGAGATGATGACCCCGGAGGAAGGTTCTTATCCTCCCTCTTCCTTCTTCCTCTCCCTTCCTCCTCACCTTTCTTTTTATCTCATCTCATCTTGCTTTGCTTCTTCCAGAATGGGAATTCGTCCAAGGCCTCCAATATACCGTCCAAACACCCGAAGACGCAGACTTCGTGCGACTGATATACCAAGCTCGACTACGGAAATACAAACACGTACACGACCAGGTTATAACCCGCAAGCGGCTCATCGAGGACTATGGCCTCAGCGATAACCCAGATGTTCTCTGCAGCTTCGCAGATGCGTTGTACCACAGTTTCAAGTGGGCGGATTGCTTTGTGATCACCACCAGGTACGCTTCGCACCCTTCACTGCGCACCCTCCTCCTGACCGTAGAGGTTTTTCTGCTCGTAGGATCCTCGACCTGGTTGCGGTACATGATCAGGCGCTACCGCTGCACATCGCCTGCATGTACTACCTCACGCACATGCGATCCAAGCTATTCGTCCTCGCGCACGAGATGGTCGATCGGGAGCCGGAGAACCCGCTGGCGTGGTACGCTGTGGGGGTGTGGTATCTTGCTGGGGCGAAGTATCCGCTTGCGAGGCAGTATTTCGGGTGCGTTACGGATTTCATTTCTTATCAGCAACCATCCATTGGAGAACTCGTCAAGAACCGCTATTGACTGACTCGCGTAGGAAGGTGTCGTTGATGGACCCGCGGTTCGCGCCGGCGTGGATAGCGTTCGCACATACGTTTGCGTTTGAGGGGGAGCATGATCATGCGGTTACGGCGTATTCGACTAGTGCGAGGATGTTTAATGGGTATGTCCTTCACTTCATTCCCTACCTTCCTTCTATCCCCACCTTCCTTGCATCCCCCACCTTCCTTGCATCCCCCACCTTCCTTCTATCCCCCCACCTTCCTTCTATCCCCCACCTTCCTTCTATCCCCACCTTCCTTCTATCCCCACCTTCCTTTCTTCGTCCTCCATAATCGGGATGTGCGCGGCTGACTCCTCCCTTCTTGTAGCTCCCATTTACCGCTGATGTTCGTCGGCATGGAACATATCACCCTCTCGAATCACGAGCTCGCAGAGGAGGCGCTGAATGCGGCGCACTCCATGTGCCAATCCGACCCTCTGCTTATCAATGAGCGGGGAGTGATGGCGTTTTATCGGGGAGAGTGAGTGTTATCCTCTGCAATCTGACTTTACTCCATTGAGCAACTCGTCCTGTGTGTAGGTACGAGCTAGCGGCTACCATGTTCCAGCAAGCGATCGATATGGCCCAGATTACGCAGAGCTCACATAAGACGTGGGCGGCGACGTATCTGAACCTCGGGACGTGTTATCGGAAGTTGAAGTAAGTTTGACGATGACATCATGTATCTGGGTATGTCGCTAACTGCGTCCCTGTTGTAGACGATACGAGGAAGCCAAGAAGTCGTACACGAAGGTACTGGAGCTAGACCACCGGAATCATCTCGCCTTTGGATTCTTGGGGATGACGCACCACTTGATTGGCGAGGTCCATCGCGCTATCGAAAGGTATCACGAAGTACGTACATCCTCATTCTCCCTGACCTCAACCGACGAACTAATACACCTCGCCTCGCAGTCCCTAAGCATTCACCCCATCAACGGCCTCGTCCTCGAACTCCTCAACCTCGCGCTCGAAACCGTAAACTTCCACAGGGACCGCGATCCCAAACCGGAGCCACAGCTGTTTACGATGCTGCAGCAGCAGTTTAATATCTTGGACGTGGGGTCTGGGTCTGGGTCTGGGTCTGGGGTGGGAGGGAAGGGGAAGGGGAAGGAGTCGTATGCGGATATTCAGGATCTGATGAGGGCGATTGAGGATCCGAGTTTCGTGGCACAGGCGCAGGCGTCGATGGGGCAGACGGATGTGGAGGTGGGGGAGGATCAGGATGTGAGTATGGGCTGATTGAGGGTCGTTCGTGACGGTGTATGGATATAGCATCATAGTCTTGCAGTACGTGACGGGCAAGGGAAGTCCCCGTTGCAGTCCCTCCGCTGTACGCGTCCGCAGAGGCTTACAGTTCTTCGGAAGCGTCTCCTGTCGTACACTCGAAGCTGTACCTGAGTGACGACGAGTAGAAACCGACACATACGGAAGACGAAAGCAGAACGTGAGAGTCTTTCTCACCTGGAGTGGAGTCTTAGATGCAATAGACCAGTGCCAAAGTCAGAACCAGCTGGCTAATAGCAGGGAGGTCCCGATGAGCCCCTTGTGAAGATTGCTAGGGGCAACCTCCCACGGACCTCTTTGGCCGTCAAATCGACGAGATCATAGAGAACGTTGTTTTCAAAACTCGTAATACTTGTGACGTCTTTTTGAGAAGACCATTAGCGACCTCGATTGGAGCTACTTCAGCGCTCACTCGTCGAGCTCCCCTTGATTGTGGCAGCACCGATACCTCCACCGTGAACTAAGATTCAAATACCTCTGTGTAACGCCCCAATATGTACAAGGTCCTTTAAGTCTACTATCTGCCCTGTGTAAAATATGTACGTCTACAGAGAAGTCCTCATACGCCACGTCACCTTTGTACCCATGTTATGACGGGGACCTCTCGACGACCTCCCCCCGCTTGATTAAATACCAAACCTGTTACTTACCTCACTCTGAGTCTGACGACATATCCTTGGACAGATCCGAAGTGGGGAGCCTGCCGCGGGAAACCACCGCCCGCTTGTAACGCGATCGAGTGGAAGATAAATATCCTGAGTTGTCCGACTAATAGCCGTCTGAGCTTGGAGAGATTGAAGTTGCTGCAATCGCATCGTCTGGTTCTGACCCTCCTGAGGGTACAGATGAGTGCCGGGGGCGTGGCGGTCTTGGTACCGACGGTGAAAATCGAAATCCTGCAGGAGACAGTTGCCCATGGCCTGATCCCCATTCAGATCCTTCAGAGGATGAAGATGGCCATCCGAGTCCTGCTCCTGATTCGTCTGACTTATCGCCCCCCGATGAACTTGTGTAACTTGCGACAATAACTGCGTCATCGTGTTGTGAACCTACACCCATCTTCTTCTGTCTACGCTCCTTTCGCCTCCCTCGAGAGGGTGCCCCCAATGCCGGGGGCAGCTGATGAAGACCAAGCTGGAGGCTTTCCGTGGACGAATATCCATCCTCCGATTCTTTCCGTATGAATCGCTCCAGACTTAACAAAGCAGCTTGGTAGTCGGGGTGCCCTTGCCCGAGAACATTTTTCATCTTACGCGTAGCTCTCCCTGATAAAGCCACTGCTTTGTTGTAGTCGCCGAGCTTAGCTTTTGCCTTGGCGAGGTGCATTATGGCAGCGAGCGTGTTAGGATGCTTCTGGCCAAGCACCAATTTTCTTTTGCGTGCGACTTCCTCCAACATTCTTTCCGCTTCTGGAAGTTGGCCTAGTTTTGACTAGCTCGAGGCACTATGCAAAAGAGCAGTGAGATAAAGGGAGCGCTTCTGGCCAAGCGTAGTTCGCCTATTCTCGAGTACCTCTTCCCGCAGTACGGTAGCTGTTGAGTGGTCTCCCAACCCTGGGTGTATTGTAGCAAGGCTCGAGAGGGCTTGGATGTATAACGGATGGCTTTCACCAAATGCAAGTTGTCTCTGTCGGAGCACATCGTTCTGCATCTTCAAGGCGTCTTCATGGTTTCCGAGGTGCGACTTTGTCAAGGCGTGATTGGAGAGTACCGTGATATACTGTGGGTCGTCCTCGCCTGAGCGCTCTTGCATACACTGCAGAGCTTTCTGTTCTGTTCCTTCTGCCTCCTCGTGCTTCCCAAGTTTCGATTGAGACACCGCGAGGTTGAAGAGGGCCGACACGTACTGAGGATGCAGACCGCCATCAATGAGCAACCTGTTGTTGACTACGTTGGTCTGGATCTCCTCCGCTTCTGGATAGTGGCCGAGATGGGATTTGGACACTGCAAGGCTCAACAGTACGCTGTTGATCTGAACTCTGTCCACGTCGGGCCTCCCTGCCAACGCGTGAAGGACTGTGGTTTGTATGCCTTCGGCGATTTGGTAGTGTCCTAGGTTTGACTCCGCTTCTGCGAGATCCAACAATGCGGCGAAGTGGTCCAAGTGCTGATGTCCGAGAGTCGTTCTAGTCTGCTTTACCACTTGCGCTTGCAAAGTTTGGGCAGCAGAAAAGTGTCCATTGGCAGCCATGGCGGTGGCAAATGGAGAAGTTAAGATGGGGTGAAGCTCGTGTTTCTTTTCGTCGTGACCCATGCTCAGCACAATGCGCTCAACATGGGGGACATATTGCACCAGCTGCTCGTGATCCTCGTTGGAGTGTTCAACTACAGCAGCTACGACGAATGCAGCCTTCAGAGAGCTTTGTGTGATCGAACGGAGGCCATCGTGCACAAGGGGATGTTTGTCGTACACCTGGCCCACCTCGTTGTATTCAAATAAGGAGAATGAGCAAGCTTCTTGCATGCACTGTCTGAACGCAAAACTGTTCCATGTCCCTCCGCTGCGCACGCTGACAAATTGTTGGAGCAGTTGCTCAACCTTGGCATGCGCGGCAGATAAACTGTCACATAGAGGGATTTTAGGCTTGCGAAACTTGTGTATTGAAGACCGGGCGTCCCGAAACAGGCGCTCCGTAATACCGGTGTGATGCAGATGAGCACAAAGGCAAGCAAGTGATGCTGCGTCCGGGGTCAGGCGGTTGTAGCTTAGGCTCCAAGTTGTGTATGTGTATCCGTCAAGAGCGGCCCCGCGTACACCGCTGAGCTGTCCATCCATCAGCTCTGTCCGAAGATGTCTGAAATCCTCTAGGTATTCCTCGGTGGTACATTGCATCTCGAAGATACCAGCGCCGGCCTGAACTACAGCCAGGGCATAACTGTGTAGCTCCTATGTAGTAAGATGCAGATACTTGTAAGAGCGCATTATTATACTTAGGAGGAGAGTGGCACTACCTTGACTATCTCATCAGCCACTCGTGCTTCTTCTGGTTGTCCATTCCTCGAGCAAGTGTTCAGCAAAAGCTGGTGAGCCTCATCCTGTTGCAAAGGGCCGCAATCGTCCACAGTTGTGCCATAATGCTGAGCCGCATCGCGTAGTCGCGGGGTGATCAGCACGTATGCATAATCTGTCCTGGGGAGAAAGGGATGCAGATTGAACGTTGGATCATCGGCGTTTTCGATGTACAGGAAAAAGACATCTTCGAGATTCGCCAGCCAAAAAAGTGCAATCTCCAGAGTGTCGCCACGTCCGCTGCTTCTCGCAATCAATTCGAAATTTGCTGTCAGCGTGGACTCTGTCGTGGCATCAACGTAGAAGACGGACGACGCGTCAAGTCTACAGAGTCAGGCCGTGAGCATCAGTGGAACGCGACAACGCTTCCTAGTAGCGCACCTGCAGTTCACTCGAGTGTGAATGAACGAGCGGCAGAGTTGCGTTTTCCCGCATCCTCCTATCCCATATACGACGGATATCCTTCGTTTCCCTTGTGGATTATACTTGCGGAGGGGTGACGTCTCATCGACGTTGCTTGCGCCGAAGAAGAAATCCTCCAGCTTGTCCAGCTCTCTCGTCCTCCCTGTAAACCGCAAAGAAGGAAGAGGGCAACGACTGGCAAGCCCTGGTTGAGCAGCGAAGGGAGGATCTGTAACTCAAGCCTGGTATGAGCAAGTTATTCTGAAGTTCAAATCCCATGTGCATGGCATGGAACTTACGGAGGAACTGGTTGACTGTAACAGTGTGCTGATTGTTATTAACATTCCGGCTGTTGATATCACCACCAGCGGCTGGTCTCGCGCATTTTCGTTGAGTGCGATGGGCTGAATGAAACTTGACGTGAGCTACTCACAGAGCTTGGAGGATGACTGATCAAATTCCATGCCGGTTCTGTGGTTGATGAATCCGGAGTTTCAACGATTTCGACACCAGAGTCGAGCAAGCGAGGTAAACAGGAGGTCGGAGCCTTCCACTTTGAGAAGAGTGGTAAGATTAGCGGCGGCTGGCTGTGCCAGAGACACACTCAGCGCTCTAGCAGCCAGCTGTCCGGCGACCGGTGGTCTAGATATGATCAGTCCCAAGTCCATCATGGATGGGCGTGGGATGGACGCAAGCGCCGAATGTTGTTGAACGCCACCATGAACGTCACCCGCGGGATGTACCCAAGCTCCGATAAAGCCAGTATAAGCTCGCACTGGAACCACCATAAGTACTTCGAGTTGCTCCTGATCACCGTGTATAGATCGACGTTGGTCTCATAGCAGCATGGCCCAGTCGTTCCCACTACTGTGACTGAATACAAGCAGGTCCACTCTATTTCGAGCTCACGGAGCGCCAGTGTCCATACACGTTCATGCACCGAAGTTCTAATAAATAAGTCAAATAGCACTCAGAACTCTCGCAGCAAGCTCTGATACCACCCTGGGACATCAACCGCACCTGTAAGTGGTAATCTCGATAGCTTTGCTCGTATGTCGCACAACACTCACCTGAACAACGCTTCCGCGAAAGTGTTTGTACTTATCCGGACCATGACGTTTGTTCTTTGTAGGGAAGAGACGTGAAACGCGCGAACCTGAGTCGCAGGACTGGACGTGCAGGGTTCAACATCACCTGAGAACCCAACCACCTCCTTTGATCATGACCTATTTACCACACGAGCAGAAGTGCCACCAGTCCTACCCGAATAAGGCGCGCAAAGTGACGGGTAAGGCGCGTTAAATTTCTGCTGGGTAGTGGCGGGGTCGTCGAGGATCCGGAGGCCTTGATCGTGCTCGACGTCTACCAGGCCGCCAACGACGTTTTCGAGAGCGATATTTGCAAGATTTCACGAACATCATAGATTAGAGTTACTATAACGAGAGCTACATTATGCTATCCTACCAGGTTACCGGAAGTGATAATACTTGTCGCGCGTCCCAGCAAGCAACATCACATGACTGCGTTTGATTATTTAACCCAGCTTACTACTACAAAGTACTTATGCCAGTGAGCACTGCGTAGCAGCCGCTCATTTCTTCATTCCAAGAGTGGCCGCCTCAATGGCATGCACATCCTTGCAGTGGTGTGAACGTTCTCAGGGCCCCAACCAACTCCATTCTCACGGGGCCATCTTGGATTCCCCATGTCACCAATACCTGAGCTGTCGTGGATTTCCTACCTGCCGGTACTCACCATAGCCTCACTGGTATACCTGACGTATTCGAAGCGAGGGTCCGGGGTAAGCCCATGAACGGCCTCATTCTCAGCACTTGAGTGACTTCTTACCGATTCCCTCTGACGTTTCAGCTAGAACATATTCCAATCATCGCTCCCAAATCGCCTTTCAGCCTACTGTCATACTACCTTGGGGCTTTCCAGTTCTTCAAGACCGCCTATCCAGTCTTCGAAGAGGGCTACCTGAGGGTATAGTCATATCTGAAGTTCGCGACGAATGGTCTTATCTCACAGCTGGCCCGTCAGTTCAGGAACGGCGTGCTCAGAACTCCCAGCTTCTATGGATGGGTGAGCACTGTCTTCTCTGCTTATCTGTTGGTCTGAGTTGACACTCAGCTTCCTTCCAGTGGGTTATCGTCAGCGGCCCAGAGCTGACAGAGGCGTTGCGCTCATTACCCGAGGACACCGCGTCACTCATAGATCTCGTCAACGAGGTCCATCTGTTCCTCGTTCTCACGTCAATCCGGGCATCTCGTTGATCAGTCTCATGTTATAGACGCTGGAGGTCGTCCATACAATGGGCCAAGGCATAGCGACGAATCCATACCATGTTACAATCATCAAGGAGAAGCTCACGCGAAGTCTCCCGGGGCTCTATCATGAGATTCAGGAGGAGGTTCACAAGGCGTTGTTAGAGCATCTTCCTGCCGATGGTACGAATAAGCGCATCAGGTGCGACGCGTTGTTGATCACCGGGTTTGCAGATTGGACGGCAGTGAATGGCAGCCAGCTCGTGATGAAGCTCGTGGCACGAGCGACGAACCGTTTATTCGTTGGTCTCCCAGCTTGTATGTCTTTGTCTCTCCCTTGCAAACGCCCTTCACACCCAACGACATCCCGCTTACAGGTCGGGAACCGGAATATCTGGACACTGGTGAATAACGCCTTGCTCCCACATTATCAATCAACGCTTTTACTCAACGAGGCACGCCAGTGATGAGCTACACCCAAGATGTAGTCATGGCTGGGTTCATCTTGCAGATGTTCCCAGAGCTTCTTAAAACGTATGTCTCCCCTCACATTCCGTAGTCTGGTACTGAGTTTGTGTACCAGACATGTCAGACGAGTTCTCTTCCCAGGCCTCAACCGTCGTGTACGCAAGGTCGCGGCTTCCATCCGTCCTATGGTCGAAGAGTGCAAGGCGGCGCTCGCGGAGTTTGGGAAGAACTATGAGGGGAAACGGGTCAGTCGGCGTGTTTAATGTCAACCTCCTCTGGGAAAGCTCAGTTCGTACCGTTGACTTATGGACTTATGGCTATGACAGAACGATATGCTTTCTTGGTTAATCGACGAAGCCCAAGGCTCTGAGCAAGATCTGGATAGCCTCGCGCGTCGTGTGCTCATCCTGAACTTTGCCGGTCTGCACACAACTTCCATGGTACATCACCCAAGGCTGCCCTTCCTCATTACCTCGTCCTGATCTTACGCAGACATTCACCCACGCTTTATACGACCTAATCACCCACCCCTCAGCCATCGAGCCCCTGCGCAACGAAATAGAAGCCGTAACCGGAAAAGACGGTTACACGAAGATCAGCATGACGAAGCTCGTGAAGATGGACAGTCTCTTCAAGGAGTCCATGCGCGTCAACTCTATCTCGTGCAGTACGTCCTTCCTCCCCCTTCTTTCCTCCCCCCTCATCAATCCCTCACCCAACTTGAACTCCTTCCTGACATGGACAGTCGCGATGAACCGCCGAGCTATGAGAACATTCAACTTACCCGACGGGACCGTCATACCCAAAGGCACCATTATCTGCGGGAACTCTCTCGTCCACCGCGACGTCGAGGCGTTTGGACCAACTGCGGACCAGTTCGAGCCGTTCCGGTTCGAGAAGGGCGAGGGGACTAGTACCAGTTATGCGGTGACTACGAGCAATAAATTTTTGCAGTTTGGACATGGTGTCCTCTGAGTGCACTTTGCTGAGCGGCTAATTCTCGCAGGGGTGCACGCGTGTCCAGGCCGGTTCTTCGCGGTGAACGATATGAAGATAATACTGTGCGAGCTGATCATGGATTACGATTTCAAGTTTGCTGGTGGTTCGTTGGAGCGACCGAAGGATTCTAGGTTTGGGACGACGAGTGTGCCGAATGGGGAGGCACAGATCTTGTTTAAGAAGAGGGCGACTTTGCTTTGAGCGAGGGGGCCGATGGATTCGAGCAGGGATGTATGATTCGAGCAGGGATGTATGATTCGAGCAGGGATGTATGATTCAAGCAGGGATGTATGATTCGAGCAGGGATGTATGATTCAAGCAGGTATCTATGTGAAGGCAGTTGGCAGCCACACACACTAATCTTTGGAAAACATCTGGAATACGATCTATTTGTATAGTATTTGCAAGACTCCGCTGCGAACACCATGAACGCTGAGCGCTGAAGTCTACTAGCTGTACACATCATCATCATCCCTACTCCCCCTCTTATAAACCCCCGACGCCAACTCCTGCGCATCCTTCAACATCGTCTTCATCCTCTGCCACTCGAACCCAATGACCCCCCGCTGATCCAGCCATTCACAGATCCCATCGGCGTCGGACAGATCCGCTGGAGGCTGGAGGCCATCAGCGTGAGCGACTTTGACAAAGCTGGATAGGGTGTTAGTGCTGCTGCTGGTATCCGCGGGGGATTTGTTCTTCTTGTTCTTTTTCTTCTCTTTTTTGGTCGGTGAGGATGTGATGATGGAGGATTTGAGTCTGGTGATTTCGTCGTCGATGGCCTGGAAGAGGAAGTGCTGTCATGGACTGTGAGATCCTTCACAGGTGAAAGAGAGAAAGGAATAGGACGCACATCCCAGTGCGAGAACTCGTGCAGGATGCGAACTCGTTTCGCGCAGATTCGGCCGAGATGCATCTCTTTGGGTTGTTCGTCTTCGGAGTGTTTGCGAGTCACTTTCGTGTCCTCATCCTCATCCGCATCTGAATCGGAGTCGGGTTCTTTCTTGAGCGGGCATGGCTACCAGAACAAGCACCAGATTAGCACCACATCTATCCTTCCAAGCAAGTGAAAACAACATACCTCAAACCCATTCTTGACATAAGGCACCCCACTCAACCTGCCAGCAATAGTCGAGATCCTGCTCGACATGGTACATGCATCGCATCCGTTGACAGCGAAGTCCATCTTGTACAGTTCGAAGTGCGGATATCTAGACACAAGATTTTTGAAGGTTGGTTGGAATCGGGAAGACTCGACGAGGACGACCCGCAGGGAGTCGATCTTGCGGCGCACGATCTGGAGAGGAACGGAGAAATATTGCTCCTCTGAATAGGTAGTTGTGAGAAACAAGCGGGTGTGAGGAGGGTTCGGGAACATACTCTCGATCTGCGTCTCCATGAACGCCTCCCGGTCAGCGCGTTCCTGCACAGCGACATGGCAGAACAATTGGAAGACGTTCTTAAAGTGGTGCATCATGTCCTGGTGTGTCGACATGCTGAACTCTGGAGGGAGCTCAGTAACGGCCTGGTCGTCGTCGTCTTCAACAATGAAGGTGTTCTCCTCTTCCTCGGAATTCTTCTCGTCGTCGTCTTCGTCGCCGGATTCACCGGCTGGACGGGCATCTTTGAAAGGTTTGAATTTGTCGAGGTCGTCTTCGGAGGAGGCCTGGGCGTCATCATCATCTTCGTCATCAGAGCTGGGTAGGTCGGGTTTGCCTTGTTTGCGTCCTGGAAAACGTGCGGTGCATAAGTTAGAGGACACATAAGCTAGCTACGATACCAACGTTTGAGCTTTTCAAGGTTCTTCTGGAAGGCAGACTTCTTGTCCCGTGTCCGTAGTCTGTTGTCTATTATAGCTACAGACTCCGTCAGTGCACAGTAAAGCGCGATGAAAGAACTTAAGTCAAGCTTACCCTCCTTATCCACCTCCTGCATGAAGCTGTCCTCCCCTTCGTCCAGATCATCGTCTTCCACGGATGATTTACGAGTACGGCCGCCTCTAGCAAACTTGCGCTTGCCTGACCTGGGCCCAGCAGGCGGACTACCGTCATCCTCTTCCTCCAGAAGCGGGCTCGTTCTACCACCTCTGACAAACCGCCGCTTCGCGGGAGTCGCCACAAGAAAGTCATCATCGTAATCGTCCTCTTCCTCATCGCTACTGCGCGCTGGCTGCTTCCCTCGAGCCACCTTCCTCTTCTTCACGACCTTCGCCTTCGCCTTAGTCTTCGATTTCTTCGCCGGCGGTCCCTCATCTGATTCCGAGCTGATCTCAATGACGCCAGGCGACAGAGCGGGAGACGACGACGGGGACGGAGCAGCTCGCTTGCGCTTCTTCGAGTCTGAGAGGTCCAGCGGTACCTGACTAGACGTCGCCGGCGGTCCAACCAGATCGTCCGAATCACTGTCCACCACGAGCGTCTTCTGCCGTCTCGACGGTCCTGCACCAGGTGAAGCCTCGAACTTGATAGCGTCGACGACCTCGTCGTCTTCTGGGGTGCTTGCGCGTGTAGGGCTCAGATAACGCCCGTTCCGAGTTGGACTGGAGTACACCGGCATCGCGATGGGCGGCGGCGGTGTGCGCTGCTTCCGCTTTTTCTTCTGTTTGGGTGTAGGCGGCGCGGCGGATGAGGGAAACGCGTCGAATAAGGAGGCCTGGCGAAGCTTTTGTGGTTTGCCCTTAGGCATGCGAGCAGGAGGTTTGAGCGATGATGCAATAAAGTCTGGGGTTAAGCTGAAGAAAGTCGCGACTGGCGCTACCGGATATAGGATGAGTGCCAGCCACAGCCACGTTGTTCCAATCGACGGCTAGCGGGCTGGTCGGGTGGTCCTCCCGGTCCAGCTGTAGAAATCTTGTTGCAAGCATAGTTCTTGGGGTAGCTTGTAGATTGTAGATGCCAGCAAGTGACAGGGCAAAAACACAAATAATATATTCCAGCCAGTAATCACAACACAACCATAGGTATGACAGACAGAACAAGCTGCCGAACAACAAGGTAAGTAACACAAACAAGTACAGCGAGGTACGAATACGGGAGTTAGTGGTGGCAGGCGTGCGACTGTGTGTGGGCACATCTAGGTTAAAGGTGGGCAGAGAGAGGGGGACCAAAGAATCAGGGAGACAAAAGGAGACGAGACGAGGAAGAGGAAGACATGATACGGCGTGGTCAGTACGTGGGTGGGTATGAGGCGGGGTTGCGCGAGGTAAAATGTCATACACGCGGAGAGGTATAATTGGATCTTCGATCCAGAGATATACGACGTGGTATGAGTGGAGATTCGTGAGGGTCGGGCGTGGTGATCCTGAAAGACAAAGAAAATCGAACGAACAAAGGTAAAGGGACAAACAAGAGGAAGAGGTAGGAGGATAGAAAATAGAATCAGAAACGCAAAAAGATGGCCAACGACCCATGAATGACAAGCGAAGATGTGAAGAAAAGTAACGACGGTGGTGGGAGAAGAGGACCGTCGATCTTCGAGAGTCCAGTCCGTCCGTGAGAACGAGAAGCGAGAACAAACCCAGACATCGCTCGCCGTCCAGTCGAGCGGATAAAGATACGCAAAGTCACCCAAGCCAAATCAAGCCCAGTCAATCTTCATTCCGCCGGGGCCATCGACAACACCGATACCGCGTTGCGCTTCACGTCTGAGCCACTTGAGCGCACGCGAGTCATCCTTGAGGTACGGAGAGAGCTCTTTCAGGCAAGTATTGTTGTGGTCCTGTAGAAGTTTAGAGTCAACACCCGATTTCAGGACGAACTTGAGGGCAGTAATGAATATGTACCTTGATCCACGCCTTCTCCTCTTTCGTCAACAAACTCTCCTTGACCATCTTTGTCGGAATCGGCACCATCGTCAGCCGCTCAAACCCAAGCCAAGTCGGTCCATTGAACTCATGTCGTGTCTATCGCCAGTAGGTCAGGACCCGAGACGAAACCATACAATCGTGAGGAACATACCGTAACACGCCTCACGACCATCGCGCTTTCAATCCGGATCCCCCAGTGGCCTTTCTTATCTGTATACGCATAGCACGTTAATAACCACCGCAACCGAACGATGAGCTCGCGAAATGACGTACAAAAGCCCGGTTCATTCGTCAACACATGCCCTGGCTGCAACACCGCATGACTCGAGAAGCTCTGCGGGCCCTCGTGTACCGTCAGGAACGAGCCGACACCGTGCCCCGTTCCGTGCATGTAGTTCCACCCTTCCCTCCACAGCGCCTTGCGCGCAAGGACGTCGAGCTGGTGGCCAGAGGTACCTTCGGGGAAGATGGCGCTGTCGATGGCGATCTGTGGAGACGCGGTTGTTAGTTTAGGGTGTTTGGTGATGAGATAAGGGGTAAGGTTTTAGGGTTTCGAAACACGTTGCGGGGTGCCCGGTCCCCGGCCGGGATGGAACGACGGCAAAGAACGAGAAGTAATGAGCAGAAGATGAGAAAGAGCGAGAAATAATGAGTGAATGGTGTGAAGGATATGTCAAAAACATAGAACGTTCCGTCGGGAAAAGGAAGAAAGAACTTGGCGAGCCTCGAGGCGAAGTGTCAAGCCCAGATGACCGAGACAACCCCACTGGGCTTAGGGCGTCGAAGTAAACCCCAGAATCAGGCGATGAGAGACCAGCGAATGCAAAAATAGCGGCCGAAGGGGAACGGGTGCCCTCCTCGCAGAAAAGCCAGTCCCGAATAAGAACGATGGCAAAGAGTGGGTCCGGAGTGAGCTGGAAAACACTCGGAGACACGAGCCGCAGGCTGAGGGTAGAAGGCCCAAGGAGATATCAGAGGACATTGAGAAGTCCAAGAGGAGGAAGCACCCAGACCCAGCAGCGAATAGAGCGAATGGCCAAAACCAAAATAGAAAGCAGACCAAACCAGAACAGGAAACACAACAAAACGGGAAAGAGAGTAGTCACTTACATGTCCCTGCAAAACCCTCGTATACGCCTCAGACTGCTCCGGCGTCGCCCTCCCAAAATGCATCGTCCTCGTCGTGTCCGTCGTCCCATCGCGATACTGCGCGCCCGAGTCACTACGAAGTAAACCGCATCAGCACCAAATCACCATTTCCACCCCCACACCCAGTGAAACCAGAGAGATATGGGGAAGAACATACTTAACATAAAACGTATCTCTGCTGATACACGCTGCCGTCGCCTTCCTCGGCGTATAATGCGGCAGCGCCGCATTCGGTCCCGTTGCCGACATATTCTGGTACGCCAGTCCAACAAAGTTCTTGTTTTTCCGCCTGTACTCCGTGAGCCTGAACGCGGCTTCGTACTCGGTAACGTCTGTCCCGCCCATCAGCTTATCTTCGAGCCAGGCCATGAATCGTGTCTGCGTCGAGTTTGAATCAGTTTGATGAGGAGGGAAGAGGAGGGAAGGTTACGAACAAAGGATACGCCGTCACGGAGATACGCCCTCCTCATCCCCCTCACCTCCGCATCATTCTTCACCGCCCTCATATCCTCCACACACCCCTTATTCACACTATACCTCCACCTCGTTAACATCAGACTAACCGCATAGCTCGTCGTATCCGGGCTAATCAGGATCTTTCCCTCGCCCCACTCGTGCTTACGCAACCAGGACCACAGGTCGTTGTACTCGCGCACTTCGACTTTGAGGGAGTGGAGGTACTCGGAGATTTCTGGGGTGAGTTTGGAGGTGTCGAGGAAGAGGATGGTGGGGGTGTGGAGGGCGATGAAGAGGTAGGCGTGGAAGAGGGGGTTGTAAGGGATGTCGGTGCCGCGGAGGTTGAGGATGTATGCTATTGTTGGGTTAGTTTCGGTTGCTACTCGCTGAACTTTCGTGTATAGTGCTCACCGATGCAAGGAAGACTAGAAATGAGCGTAGCAATATGCATCTCCTTCTCCGTAGGCTGCGACGACCTATACGACGGGGCGTCCGGCGGCTGACGCGTTATCCACTCTTTGATCTCCCGGATCTTCGAATGCGCGTCCCTCCCTACGTCCAAGCCAATCAGACAGTAAACATCTCACCCGCTCGCTCACTTGTTAGTTGAGAAGACGCACCTGTGTACTCAATAGGCTGCAAAAACACCGTCTCCCTCGGCCTCCCCGGCTTCCCCGACCACACAAGGTCAATCAGATTCTGAGGGGGATACACCATCTTCGAGTTGGTCGGGCCAAGCTTGGCGTTCAAGACGGCGGCTTTCTCGTGTGAGATCATGCGGGCATCGATGCCGATACGGGAGGAGGAGGCGCGGTCCTGCGAGCATGAGGTTACGTTAGCTTTGGTTGGGGAGGGAGGGGGGAATGGGTCGGGGAATGGGTAGTTGGGGAAATGGGGCGCACAGTAAGGAACTCGATCCAATCCTTAGCACCGCCGACAGCGCCGGCCATGATCACGGTCCAATTTGTATCGAGCTCGTTCTCGGCCTGAACCCAGTAGCGGGAGTCGGTGACGAGATAGGCGGCAGATTTGGAGACGATGGCTTGCCCTGCTGTGCCTGTGAATCTAGGGAGGGAACGGGTGTTAGATGGGATTTCCGGGTAGGTAGTTTGGATGCTCGGGCTGGGAAGCGCTGAAAGAGGACACGTACCCGGAGATATATTGCCTGCGCTGGTCAGCGAGCGCTACGTTCTCAGACTGGTGTGCGTCTTCGCTTGGGATCACGCTAGTTTCCACCGTTAGCAAGTAGCGCACAGCAATGAAAGACGACACTCACTAATAATCGAGGGTATCCTTCATCATGAGCCTCCTCAGCTCCTCGAGCCTCTCCGTCGTGTCCGCCTTGGGCGGAATCGTATCCGTATCATTGATCTTCCGATCCAACGCACTCCCCACCAACGTACTCGTCGAGTCGTTTCTCGACAGCATCGTCCCTTGACTCCTCTGACTAGGCCTTCGATCGAACGGCGATAGTCTCGTCTCTTTCGCGAATCCTGGTGCCGGCGCGGCAGCGGCGGTACGGCGAGAATCCGCCGTGCGCTGTGTCGACCGGGTGTTGCTTCGTGTGGGCGGGGAGGACACGTATTGTGGTACAGGATCTGCAACGGAGGAGCCTACAACTGGAACGCCCCTCTTCTCATCAATTTCCACGGCCTGTGCCTCCTTCCTCTTCCCCAATCCCCATCCGTACCCCATTCCCCATCGCCCGCTCCCCCCACCGCCGTTCTTTGCGGGAGCGGCAGTGGTACTCTTCTTCGTCCCAGTCATCGTGTTTCCCCTAACCAATCCCACACGGTTTCCCTCCCTGTCCCGATCGATGACAGATAGGATGTTGGGAACCTCGGTGTACTTTTCCGAATCGGACTTGAACGTGAGGTTGCCTACGTGCGTCGTTGGCGCGAGGGATGTGAGGGTAGCGTCCGATGCGACGCTAGGTGTTCTGTGTAGATTACCGGGATGTGTGGGGTGCTGCGGGGCGAGATGGCCGTGGTCGAGGGAGGAAGACATGGAATTGCCTAGGGAGAGGCGGTTGGCGCGGTCCTTGTCCTTTGATTTTTTAGATTTTGAGAATGGTAGACACATGGGTGGAGGGGGTGGTGGTGGTGCCATGATGAGCGGTCGTCGTCGTCGTTGTATAAGACGACGATGAGCGGGGGGTTGAGGGGGTTGAGTCGGTCGATGATGATGGGAGTTGACTGTGAATGAGGGAACGAGGCAGGAGGAGAGGGTCTGGTACAGAGTCCAGACGGAGCAACAGGCGGAACCAGTTTACACGAGGCGCTGAGCATTTCATTTTTTTCTGATGAAATTCAGTGATCGGGTCAATTTAATCTTGGCACGGGAGGAATCTTTGAACTTTCCAAATATGGATATTGACTTTTGGGGAAATTTGACAAGATAAGATAATCTCGTGTTTTGACCCCGAGATGATAATTGATCCTAAACTCTTCCAAATCGAGGTACACCTCCTTCCATTCATTCCATCCATGACCACTTTGAACAGTGACCAGCCTGAGCTTGAGCAAACCAACGTCCCTCCTCCGCCAAGTACACACCACTCCTTCTCCGCCTCTGACCCTCTTCTATTACCCAACGACCCGCCTCCACCTTATCGTGAGCCCGACTCACCACCCTCTCGCCGTCGCCGCTCTCGACGTCATGGAGGTGTAAGTGGACATAGTCACCACACCACCGACACATCATACCACGACGACGAAATCTACCCAAATCCACCGACTATAACACAAGAACCGCTCAATGACGTTGCCTCAGAAACCAGGAGACGAAGCGGACGGACAGGCAGGGCACGCGGGACGTCGATAACCAGTACCGTCGCGTCGCGCTCGTCGAATGCACCGAGTTTGACGCACACGCTGGCGTCTATGTTTAAGATGGATAGGGACGATGAGGACGATGAAATTCTTCACAGTGAAGAAGATGGTGGGCTGGAGGTGGGACCGATACATCTCAGAAGTGACGAGGTGGATGAGGTTGTGGATGGAGCGCCGGTGGACCCGGTCAGGTGTGTTATGTCGTATTTTCAGGCAGGTGTGTTGCTGAGACAGAGCTCCGCAGTGTACAGACCCCTCGAGTAGAGGGATCTCGAAGACGCTGGCTACGGCGATACTTCCGTCCACTTCGTCGTCCCGTCTATTGGTGGGCTCTATTCCATTTGGTGGTGCTGAACTTCCCTTTTGCACTCGCTGCGTGGTTGTTCCTCTTCGTTTTGACTGTTGTGAGTACCGCATTCACTTATCTTTCTTCGTGCCCGATATTCCCCTTCGCGTCTATGAACCACGCTCTCACGCCCTTCCCACACCACTCCCCTTATTCGGGCCAATACTGATAAATCACTCACACCAACAACAGACAGGCACCACCCTTCTCGTCGCTCTCCCCATCGGCGCCTTCCTCTGCTTCGTCAACCTCATCGGAGCGCGTCTCTTTGCGCGTGCAGAGGTACGTTCTCCCCGCCTTTGTCTATGTCCGCATCGGCGCCGTATTGACGTCCAACCCCACACAGCTCGCCCTCCAAGCAACATTCCACCCTCCACCCCCTACCATCTCATTATCTGCATCCTTCCCCTCCTCCTCATCCGCAACCTCAACGCCCTCGATACCGCTCTCAAGGACCACCTCAAATGCCCAAAGCCCCCAAACACAGTCCCAAGCTTCATTCACGCGCTTGCGACCGCCAACGGCTGGGGAGGTAGAGGCGGGCGCGGACGCTGATGAGCTGGTGGAAGAAGGGTCGTTTTATCAGAATGCGTATGCTATGGTCCGTCTACCCCCTCCCTCTCCCCACATAAACAAAGCTCCCCACACAAACAAACTAACACCTCCATCCCAACAGTTCTTCGACCCAACATCATACACACCCCTCCCGTACTTCCTCCTTCTCAAACCCCTCATTGTTCTCCCGATCTTTGCCCTGTTCCTGCCTGCTGCGGTGTTGGGCGTGGTGCTGGTGGGCCCGATGCCGATGGTGTTGAGAGCGGGGAGGAGGGTGGGGAGGTGGCAGGCAGGGTGGGCGGGGAGGGGGTTGGATTCGGGTGCGGTCTAGGGGTTGAGTGCGTTGAGTCGGATGACGATGTTTGGAGAGATGAGGTCGCGTTGTTGGATCTTGGTGCGAAGAGGATGCTAGGTCGTAAAAGTGGATCGTGCACCGTGATGATTGAGCGTGTTGGACTTGTCGTTTCTTGTTATTCTTGTTCTGCGTTGCTCTGTTTTTCGTTTCGTTTCGTGTTCTTACTTCGTTCTTCCCCCGCCTTGCACCTCTATTCCTCACTTCGTGCAAAACGGTCCCCTTCACTTCTTAATGCCGGTGGGACTGACTCTCGTGCTGGGCAGCTTCCGTCGCCTCACTAGGTACTCTTTGTAGTTCATGGCATATACACGACTTACGCTACGATAGCACACGCTGAGTCGACTTCCAACCCCTCCCAAACCAAGTCGCGCTGGTGGAATCTGGGTCTAACCGATCTGCGTTGCGCCTCCGCCGACCTGGCCGCTTCTGCCAGTGCCACCATGATCGATCCACTCTTGTCTCCCAATGTGTTGCCATCTTCCCTCTATATACCTCGTCGCAAAGGAAGTCCGACATGAAATATACAAGGTTGGAATTGGACCCACTGGCGCCCTCCGCCATTATGCGTTTTAAGCAGTGACATACGCTTGGTAGACTACCGACCAGACTCGGACGTCGATTTCGCATTAACATTGGCAGTATATATGACATGATTCTCACCACCACTGGTTGTTACGACATATTCTTACGACATATTCTAGATAGCACTGCTACAAACAAGTGTCAACGGCACTGTCACGATAGGCAAAGGACCTGCACTGGATATTAATTCGATTCGCAGCTAAGTTAGGCGCAGTTAAACTCATCAATACATGCGCAAGTACCAGAGGAAAGTAGACGTTGAAACATGAAAGGATCGTCTATTCTGGCCGGTGCTGGCAACTTGCAGATGTCCGTGCTGCAATCTTCCGGGTAAGAGATGGGGATCCAAGTACTATCCGGCAACGAGATAGGTCCCCAATTATGTTGGGTGGGCTATCAAGTCGATGAAGGTTAACGCAGGATTCTCCGGCCGGTTTATCTTGTTCTGCTTCCATTCGCGCAGAACCGCTGCTACTTGGAGGCGACCACATTCCTCAGCATGCATGAACCAAAGCTGATTTTCCTCTCCTATCGCACGTATTCACGTTGGCGCCCCTCTCGAGCAGGATCTGGACGAATAGTAGATTGTCCGTTGCGGCGGCAAATGTGAGAGGCGTATCTCCAGCCAGGTCTATTGAGTCGATGGACACGCCAGGGTCCAGCAACACTTTCGCTTCGCTTCGCTGGGACCCCCATGATTTGTAGGAATGCACTGTAGCGCCCGAGAACCAGCGGTGCCGTCCACATCCCTCTGAAGAAGTAGAATCAATAGGTCAAGATTACGTCTCATTGCAGCATGAAAAATGCAGAACCCGAGTCCTGAGGTTGCTCCTGCTTCCAGCAACACACGGACAACATCGTCATGGCGATGATATGTTGCAAGCTGCAGGAGAGTCCGGGCTTCCGCGTGATCAGAAAAAGCTACAACCGAATATGGTGGGCCTATCGGACAATAGTTGATACTTGAGATGCTAAGTCCGAAGAGCTCAGCAACTTGTTGATACATACACAAAGATAGACATACGAGGATCGGACAATAAGGCGTTGGAGAAAACGGGAGAGGCCGTGCTCGACCAGCCGTTTGAGAATTCGATCCGTAACTGTCTCGCCGTCTCTTAGGAAGCCCCCGTCGAATACTGCATGAACCACTGCTGCCGGGGATGCTCATAACATTTGTCGAATATGGAGATTTCGACCATGTCTTCCAGGTTTGCCAGGTGAAACCACCACAGGTCATCATGGTGAGCGGCAAGAGGGTAAAGAGCGTAAAAGTACTGGATCTGGTCCACCTCAGGCAGGAGTCCTTTAGCTGTATCTTCAGGTACGTTGCTGAGCATTCTCGGGATGTATGCGATAGGATCAGCTGCTATCAAGGATCACATCGATGACACGGGCTGACTGACGACAGAACTGGAATCCGTCGTACAGGTTTGGTAGCGACAACGATCGAGATTGGAGAAATGCAGACCTTCGATCGCTGTTACTGTCTTTGTCCTGCTCAACAAGGATGATGATCCCTCGGCAGGCGGTCAAAACATCGCCCGCCAGTTGAACATAATCACTGTTATCTCCAGTTCCATCAACCCAGTCACTGCAAGCAAGGTACTGCAACATAGCCTTTGCTCCCATTTTCCTATCTGGGGAGATGATTAGGAATAGATTGACCGCAGGACCCATGGTGCCGTCTCGCGTATCTGTTCCACGATTTCCTTGCACCAGTCGTACAAGTCAGAGGGGGGTCGGTCGAGCAGATTGTTGACATCGACAATCCTTCGGCAAGTCAACATGGACTGGACCGTGAGCTTTGAGGATAGAAAACTTGAACATCGCGGTTAATACTGTTCGAGACCGGTGTAAACCATCACTTACACACCGTCCGCCCTCTTGACGACCTTCCCAGTCACCTCTTTCGCCAAACCGCCACGCTGGTTCAACACTTTCCATATGTGGCTTTCTGTATACTGGCGGTCGCGAAAGCACGCGCATCGCTTGAGTGGGCGCTGATGGTACATGACAAGAACTTCTGTGTTGTAAAACATGACAAGAACTTCTGTGTTGTAAAGGGAACTGAATTGCGCGAGGTGATGAGGTGCAGATGGGTCACCAATACGGTATTCGTCCAGAGCGTCGATGACTATGAACGATTTTTTGTACCGGTTGAGCTCCACCTTAAGCACCCCCTTCGTGCGTTCGTAATCCGCCAAACTTTCGACGTCGCGGTAAATATGATAGAGTTTCAAAAGGGCGGGAGTGGGTGAGCGGCCGTATAGCTGTTGTAGCACCTGGCTGACGAGATTAAGGATGAAGAGGTGACAAGTTTGCTATTTTTGTGACGTTGCATCGTTGAATATGCGAAGAATTGCAGCTTGAGGAAACGATTTTCTCAAGTCGTCGATAATTATTGCGCTGGAGAAACAGATGGTCTCAGACCGCGAATGAAGTCCCAGTTTCAGGTGCTCACCTCATCACTGTCTTGCCGGACCCCGCTTTGGGACAACACTATTGAGCGGAACATCATAACACAAAGGTGCACAGGCTCACGTATTCCGACGCACTCGAGATTGAGCGTCTTGCCCGATTTCCATCGGAGATATGCTTGCTTTGCAGAAACCACTGTCCGGTGCCAGGTGTTCGTTGCCCAAAGGCATTATCAAAGGCCAGCTGGTAGTCTGTAGATCGAGACCAAAAGTATTGGACCATCATCGCGTTTTGGTCGAGTTTACCATTCGTGTAAATGTGATTATGCACAGTACTGCCGTTGTTGTTGCTATTGTACGAGAATACATGACCTCCTCCGCTATCTGAAGTCAATCGTCAGCTTCTCTGAACAGTGAGTGCACATATCCTGAATGCTCTTAGACTAACCAAACCTAGCGAAGGAAGTATCAGCTTGTAAGCCAGGGAGTAGGGGAGGAGGGTCTGTGCTCATGTTAGGCTGGCAGTGGAAGGGAGGTCCCGGTGAGTGGTTGATAATGACAGAGCACGAGGAACTGTGCCCCTTCCACCGTGGGACAAGATCACTATCTGAAAATAAATTCACAGGGCGGGCGCTCAAGCGCCTCTAGAATCTGCTGACCCTCCCATGTAGTAGATGTCGAAGTCGCGAGTCCATCGAAGAGGTGCGTCGCTGGTGAATATAATGAGTCGGAGGTTTTCACTCGTTGGCCTCAGACCTTGGGTCCCGGAGGCAACGAGGAGCACGGAAATGGAACATCGATGCAGGGTAGCAAGAAGCAATGTTGCTACTTTGGACGCACCCCAAGACAGCACTGCGCTACTCGCGACAGGGGTGTGATAAGCGCGTCCGCCAACCTTTCCAAGTTGCCACCAAGATCCGTTGACTCTTGAAAGTCGCATTCCACCCACATCTCACCAACCCTCAGAGCAGGTGTCCACGCAGACTGAACTTGGCGACCTCTGCGTATGGATGTAATCGTGTACCCTCTTTGAAGTTGCATTGGACATGATCGTTCGCACAACCTTTGGTCATCAACTTTTACCGTTGACAAACCTACTCGCACATGAACGATCCCGACTCGCTCTGAGCAACCTTCTGCACGCTTGCGCTCTTGATCGTCACGCTGGGATGATGGCAATAGCCTTGAGGTAACTAGCACCTTCTCTCTGGACCAGCGGGAATAGACTCGTTCGGGTCTAGAGGCGCATTCGGTCACGGTGAGCGGTCGTCTCTCATCGACTCGGAGTCAAAGGCCTTGCCTGGAAGACCAAGCAAGATCAGTCGCAGGAGCTACATCCTTCCGCTCTACTACAGCTCGGCAGTATCTACTTGTAACTTTGGCAATGGTAGATGAAGTTGATTGAGATTCGGCATGTCCACAGCGCACCAAACGAGCCTAAGGCCCCATGCCCCGGGCCATGGGTACTTACTTTCTCCTGTCTCTTTCACCGACGACCCTCTCATCACCCAAAATCTCCCCCTCATGTCCCAGCGCATCCTTCCCCCGGCCCCATATCCTTATGTCCAGAAAAAGACACTTGGTCCTGGTACAACCGTCTACGCCACCTGGGTGCGGCCGGGACGATGGCCCCCTCTGCTCCTGCGCAAGTAGGTATTCAACGTTCAACGTTCAGGAGGGGGCGTCTCGCGCTGCACAAAAGGGTGTGTCGCCCATGCACCACTTGCGGGGCCTGGGTGCGTCGTTTAAGGGCGGTATAACCGAGATTGCATGAAAGTAACGATGTGCCATGGTGTGACGCCGGGATTGGACCCCAAGTGGCTTATCACCTTCTCCTTTTTGCGTACGCGACAGGTGCGAATACTTGCATGCAATCGGCCAGACTTTGCTGGAGAAATGTGCGTCTCCCAGTCTTCATGGTATGGCTGACGTGAAGGAGTGCCCACTGCTATCGACCTCATGCATGCACAAGTTGCAGAACAGGGTAAAGACGATTGTTCTCAACTTGGTAGGTAAGAATACATGGTTGGCGTATGACTACAATGTTGGAAGTGCGATTCGACACTAAAAATATAGGCCGGTGTGAACTTATGCACGTTACGAGAAAGAAATTAGAGTAAGAAGAAGGCTTTACAGCTATAGCAAAGTCCATTGGCGTGAGTAGAGCGAGAAAGCGCGTGCGTGCATAACGCTAGGGTACCTGGTGAACGTTTACGAACGGAATCCACCAACGAAACCCTATGGAGAACGGTAAGAAGCTGTTTGAGAAAATGACAGAATGAGGGAACGTACGTCATTGTTGGTGGTGTGGGCGGTAGGTGGGGCTCCGAGAGGCTACGTAGCAAGTTAGAACATACCTCAAGAAAGGTTGAGCGATGGCGAACGTACTGCAGCGAAGGATTGACCTCCAACAGGTGCTTGACCATACGCAGGTGGTGGGGTCGTCACGTCTCCTCCCTGGGTCATATTGGGAGGTGGGTTGCTGGGTGGGTTATACGAAGCATTCGTGTTGTTGTTGTTATGCGAACCGAACCCAGTGTGATGTTGCTGTCCTCCAATGCCGTTGGCGTAAGGGGATGGTCCTCCTACATGACCACCGCCGTGTCCGCTCTCGAGCCCCTTTCCAGGGACTGGACCGCCTGGTACGGTAGCGGGCCTGAGGCCTGCAAGTCTGCGACGACGCTTGATCATCATGCAGACCATCAATGGGATTACGATGACTACGATAACAGCTGTGAAATCTTCCGTGAGTGTGAAGAACGGGTAGCGACGATTAGTCGTAACGCACCAACGACGATGCCTGCAATGATCCCTCCCCCGATTCTCCTTCTCCTCGGACGCCTATACTGAGCCAACGAACCCGATATGAGCGAGAGCAGAACCAGCAATCGAGGCAACAGATGCGCCGGAACGGTCGTGAAATTTGTAGAGTTCGTCATCATCACAGTCAATCGTAAAGGGGGTGGTGGGTGATAGTGGAGGAAGCTGTGCGAACGAGGCTGGTCTTATAAGTTGTCGGCGCTGAGACTGGGTGTGACGTCTGGAACGTCATTAGGTACCGTATCCGCTTGGACACCATTCAGAAGGTAATGAAGCCGCTTTGTGGAGCTGAAAAGGTACTGCGGTTAATGAAGCCTCCACAGGGCTCAGGGATGATCATAATGGGTTGGGAAGGGATCGCGAGGGGTCTAGAAGCCAGATAAAATCCACTGAGGTCGATAGGAGAGCACTGCTGTTGCGATATCGCGAGAAGGAAGAGGAGTTCTGTTCAAAATACTGCGCGCAGCGTGTCGTACTTCACTGCCAAGGACAAGAGACAAGGTCGTCTTCAGCCAACGTTCTCTCAGGCGTCCGGATCAAAGAAGATCAACCGGATGTGCGCGCGATTCACTCCAAAATATAGCAAACGATGTCATGCATTGACGATGTAACCAATTACTGTAAGTGTGAAAAACAAAGGTCGATACGACCAAGCGTAGCAGTCTGTAGGTATAAAAAGCATCCAGAACAAGATAACTACGATGAGAGTGTATATACATAAGTTAACGCGGTGAGGTTGCACCGGTAACACAGTGAAAGATCCAGGGAAATAGCGTACGGTATAAATACAAACAGGTTGCGAGATGTGAGAGCGTCGGGTGTGTCGTTGATGTTCGTCGGAGGTGAAGAGGGAGGGAGGGTCATGGTCACCTAAGCAATCTCCTCCTTCTTGAGCGCCTTCTCTGGGTCACCAGGCAAAGCGTTGAGCTCGATAGCAGGAGTCTCGATTGTGTGTGACCTGCGTCCCTCCATGATATGCCCATGACCACCATCCGCCCACTGTATCCTGCCCAAAGCCGAGTCGATGGACGTCCTGATCCCACTCTTGCGCCTTCCGCTGAGATCCTTGGGTTGCAAGGTATAGGCCATGGATCGTTTGGAGGCGCGGATGAGAACGATGGCGGGTGCATGCATGACCTGAAATAGACGTGATGAGCCGACGTTCACTGATATCAGAGAAAAGGCGACTCACAGCTATGATGAGACCCGTTGCTCCAAAGATCCCGTTCGCAAGATAGAGTGCGCTGTCCCGAGGAGTGCCTGGATTGGCGGAGAGATCCATAGCCAAATGGACGCTCTGAGCGGGAAGATATCAGTCGCTGCAAGAGTTACGCGTAAGCGGACAAAGTACCTGTATGGTAGCATAGCAAAGACCAGACTCATACACAGCGACTAGCATCCTGCTGAAAGGCACTTTATAGCCAGGAGTAGAGGCCCTCTTGTTCTGGATAGACTTTCTACAGGTTTTATCCGTCAGTCAAAGTAGGGAGGCCAAAGACGAACGTCACGTACTTGACGCCCTTCCAATACAGCAAAGCCGTGGTCAAAGCGATAATGATAATCAACGATTGACCGACGGTTTGCGCGATTGCGAAAGGGTTTGAGTTGTACACATCACGGCGACCCAGTTTCTGTTCGCTGAGACGGACTTTGGCGGGGACAGCGGAAGCTACGCACAGCGTCAGCAGCGGTCTTGAAGAACAACGCAACAAGATAGACTCACAGAATGCACAGAAAGTCGCCACATAAAGCACCGGAGCCAAAAACTTCTCGTAACTCGATTGAACACCCAGATACTTTCTAACTCTCAGCATATTGTCGATGACCAGCTGCACAGCACGATCTTAGACCATGAAAAGATCAGAAGAGGCTGCTTTACTTACCACGATTCCTGTTTCCCCGGCTAAACCTTGCGCCACAGAACCCGTAATGAACAAAGGTCTAAACCAGTCCGCCTGGGTAAACATCGCAACCCTCTCCTGCACCGGAAGTGTGTGGTTCTGAATGACCATCGTTCGAAGTTGGCGGAATACGAAAGTGGCTTGGATCGGAATGTCGATTGTGATGCTGATATACGCGATCAACATTGGAGGAAGAAAGTTGCCAGTCACTAGCGCCTTTTCTGGCCGTTTGCTGAAAAGCGAAGTGTTAGACTTTCTCTTTGCTGGAAGAAGTATAGACTCACAAGGTCAACCAAAGCGCCATCGCGATCATAGTTGAATACACCCCTTTCAGAACCTGAGCATTAGTAAACAGGTTCATGGAGGCGGGGTGGGTTGCTCACCATAAACCGCCAGAGTCACGAGGAGAACCTTGAAATCTTGATCCCAGCCAACCGCTAGGCGAGCAAGCTGCAACATCTGGTCTTCGGGGCTGACATTGGGATTGGGTCCTCCAGAGCCGTCCATTATGAAAGAGACGGAAAAGAAAGCGGACGAGTCGAAAGAAGTGTAGGAGGAAAAGAAGGCGCAGCGTTGCCTCGTGCGTCTTCGCCTTTATAACGCGCTAGTCGGCCTCGGTACAATCACCGGAGAAGAGAGGAAAGGAGCAGGAAAGATGTGCCCAGATGGGTATCGTATTGCTTCGGGGCGTTCTAGCGATCGCTAACTGGCATTGCCTTGAATCACCGCGGCTACAGGTATCATTCATCAACAAACGCCTAATGGGAAGGAGATTGACGACGTACCATGATGCTTCTCCAGAAACGTTTGAGAGTACGTTTTACGTGTTTCGAGCGACTGCAGACAGCAACAACACGAGTGAAGCACTCGTTCCCCATGCCTCATGACGAGGTACGTACTGCAGCAGCCCCAGAGAGCCTGCAACAGAGCTCGACCCGATTTCGGTGGGCCCAGCTCCGGCAGGGACGCCATACGTTACAACGGATAAACACCCACTAAAAGATGCGAGTCCGTCAGCAACAATGACCTTGTGAATTGCTGTGCGCTAACTCCTTCGAAGCATGCCATTTGCCTGCGTCGCGCGCCCGAGCCTCGTTGTCGTCGCCGGGTCGTTGAAGGTGGTTGATCGAGAGAAAGGTGGATCACGGACGAGCCGCGCGCGGGGCGTGGAACGTTCGGCTAATGGCATCGGACGGGCTTCTGGACCTTAATAAAGACGAGACCGACCCCCCTGGGCCTTAGAGCCGCCCTGGACCTTGAGCTGCAGGGAATCTCGGCCGGCGGTAAGTATTATATGATAGTGGCAGCTGCGATGACGTGAAGTCAGTAAGATTGGGGAGAGCAAGAGTTGAAGCCAATTGGGCTAGCGCTGAGACTGACCAAGTGGAAGTCTTTGGGATCCTTCCTCCCGTGTACTTGGGAGAAACCCAGCCGACGAAGATCTGCAGAAAGACGTAAGTATGAATGCTCTTCGACGAAGATGCAGCCTCACCTCTCGGATGAATGGCGAACCTTCAAGGCGAAAACTCGAAGCTGGCGCCACAAGATCGGGAGTGCCAGTGAACGTAGCCGTATGTCGCGCATTGAGCGGGCCTCGGAGGAGGTCACCTATTCACGACGACCTATATAAATATAAGAAGAGGGCCTGTTCAGAGAGGATAGGATCAAGCCTCGAGGTTGAACACGTACGGAAAACATTCATAGTCGTACGCACGTTGTACGAGCTTGAGGAGCCATGGTTGCGATGTGGACTTGGTTCCAGTTGTACATCTCGCCTAGACGAGCGAAAGAGTTCCGAGGGAGCATGACAGGTCCCCTCCTCTGATCCGGGCAAGTCATGTTGGGTGGTGCCTGCACATTCGTCGGAAATACTGGAAGAAGCCGATCCTGCTAGGTCGAGAGGCGAATTCTCATGAGACGGCTGGGGGTTCAGCGACTGGCTTGTCAAAGATTCTTGGAGGTATTTATACGGATAGTAGCATGGCCTGGGCTCTGAAACAAATGGAGATCAACTTTGCCTGTAGGCAGATTAGAAGCCCTCGGGGTCAAGTCGGTGAAGGTATCTGAATAGAACCTGGCGGTACATGTGACCGTGGCTGCACCTTGCAGCGCCAATTTGCGAGGAGTAGCGCCAGAGGCCTTCCTCCTGACTTCTGCACAACTGCGCTCAGCTCACCTCAAGCATGTTTTCTAGTGGCGTATCAGCCGCCACACCACGCCTTGCCGCAGCCATCGCCTTGATATTTCCATATCACTGCTCCCGGGGAATCCTGCCGTCTCTGAATGCGGCAAGCACATGAGCCCACCGAGGACCGTCTCAAAGTCCGACTCGGATAGCAGTTTTCTAGTCCACGTAGACTGCCTATTACCTTTTGCATCTTGACTGTCGGCGTTTCAAAGTAGTCTAGCAAGCTTAACGCAGACCTGTTGGCGATGGCGGTGGTTGCCACTCTAAACCCACACGCGATGAGCAGCCGAGGCACTGCACGTCCATCGTCCCTCTCAAGAACTAGGCATGGAAAAAGCGACATGCATTAGCAAGAAGCAGATACGGTTTAGTAACAAGAGATTGGCGGCGGAGCAAGCTCAACGCCCAAAAGATAGTCCAGTATAAGAATAAACTCCAGCGGCACTGGCAAAGAAGGTCTGGTATGAAGGGACGACGTCAGCGTTCCGGGACGCGTTTACCGGGCACGAAGAAGAGAAATGCCCGTACCGAAGGGTTCAGCAACAGTGCCGTTTGCCTTTCAAACTCAATGACACCTCGTACTCGTCGCGGCATCCCAACGAGCGGTGCTTGTTTCATAGCGATATTTGGTCGTAGCATCGACGAGCATCCACTTGATCTTCTCTTGCGGAGGCTCTCTTCTCCATGCTCGCGCAATAGCAGAGCAAAGGTCGTCGGTACCAGAAGCCGGCGACGCGGGGCTCAAAGGTTGCGCGTTGGCGGGGCGATAGGTTAGACATGAATCAATAGACATCTGTAAGGAACTTGGAATCAGCACCAGCAAACATGATCCTCGGCCAACGACCGCATGTCTGTAGAATGAAAATGACAACTCACATTTAGCTGATTTATGGTCGTGACGGTCGTGAAATGGTGAAGAAGGGGTTTACGAGATTATTATAGCGAGCCCAGCGCGTGCAGGAGAGGAGAGTGTGTTCAGAAGTGGCCCCTTCGCTTTTATGCTGCAAAGAGGTGGCCTCGCGTCCTGTACGCGTGCTGAATTCGTCTGATTTCTTTGACTCGAGTTGTGCGTGCGTCTGCGCTTTGGTCTGCCTGGCGTCAGCAACGTGGTCGAGCTGCACAGCTGTGGTGCCGGTGTTTGTTCTGGTTGCGGTCGGGAGGGCCTGTAGCGTGAGGGGGAAGGAACGCGCTTTCAAAAACCCCAGGCCCTTTTCAATACAAACCAGTGCCCGGATTTGGTAACCTCAAGGGCTCGAAGGAGAAATGGAGGTAGACACCAATGTGATATTGTGGATTTTTGCATCTGTGTCATGTCAGCCTAGCCCCCCAAACCCCGCCCGTTATTTCTCCCGAGCTCATTGTTCTACGTACCCCAGGCTCCCGCTGCCTTCTAACAGCTGTGTGCTTTGAATGCAGGGTGATCAAGCGTAGAAGATGTCTGGTGCTGAACGATTTAACTTTTGATAACGAATTCCCAGCCACTGTCGAGGAACAATGGAGTCAGGAACCAAGAAGCGTCGCGTGCAGATGATGGCGGCGGCAAAATGTTGCTTTGCATCATGATTTCTTCGTCGTGGTAGACACGTTGCATTGGGTGCCGGTCCTCCTGTCAATGCACCTGAAAAGCCAATTGTCGAGACCCATTGTCCTAGCACCATGCCAATGGCTGGATGGGGAGTACAGGTTTTGTAAGGAGGCGACGACATACAGGCGCCCACGGTGTCTCAACTAGCTGCTCTACTAAATCACTGGCAGCCGGTGTCACGTTCTACGTCGACATGAGAAACTTAGCAGGACACCCAGCAACGACAATCCTCTCGGAAGACGCCTTTCACTGACGGCCAGGCTACGTAGGAGCCAGCGGTATCCAGAGAGATATCAGTCGCCGAGGGCATCGCAAATTCATCTTCCATGCATCTTTCAAAGCCTGAGAACCATCGCTGATCAAGTCTTCGGTCTTCCTGGGAATACACGGCGGTCTGCATTCGGACAGCTCGCCTCAGGAAACATCGCGCGGTACTCGGGGAAGATTGCGTTGGTCATGACATATTCCAGGCCCGGGAGAACCCTCAGACTGAAGACGCACCATGGGGCGAGCACCTGCCGTATCATCTTTCGGTACCAGAAAGCAGCTCGATTGGCCACGCCCTTACCGCCAGGCCTATCCTCGAGGGATGGGGAAATCGCCGTTTCCACTTCGTCAGAGTAACTGGCTAGACGCTAGAGCTCTCATCGTCTGCCTGAACCCTCACCCGTGGTCAAGGAGTAGAAACATGTGGGGAAGATACTGGGTCCGAAGGCCGCAGATGCGAATCTGCGAACCAACCAGGCAGAGAAGATTTCTACGGTATTCAATTTCCGCCAGGAAATATTGCAGGTGGGATTGTTATGACCAGAAGACCGGGAGTGAACGTGTTTCCGGGTCACATCTGAGAGTTGCTGGGTGTTTAGAGGGGAATGACATGCTATTACAAGGCTGGGATGGTATTAGTGGAGATAACAGTAATGCGAAGTTTGTACGACCACAGGTCCTAAGGTGGACAACCCCCAACTCTAATCCCTCTTCGCATTGACGATTCCGCCCATGAGCACGCTAGGCAACTCCTGGTTTCCAACAGAGGTGAGGAGAGCTACGGAACCGACGGCGACGAGGATCATGACGATAGTCGTGCCAGCGAGAAGCGTGAATGGACTACAAACATCGTTTAGATTAACTGCGGGTGCAGGGCAACTTCGAAGAAGTGACTTACGCGCTGATATCCCTCTTCTCGCACTTCTCTCCGACCCAGTTGTCAGTCGACCCGGTCTTGCTCTTCGTCGAGCCACAAGCGCAGATGAAGCAGGTCTTCCCGGCTCTGCTAATCTCGGAGCACTGGCCTCGGCCACTGCATGAGCTAGTTCCGTTGGTGCACGCGTCCGCCGTGGTGAAGCAAGACGAGATAGAGCCTATGGGCTGGGGCCTCGGAATAGGGAAGGGTGCTTGGGATTGCAGCGGTTGCGAGCCATGTTGCCTCTTGGTGACGGTCGAGTCGAACGTCAACATAGCGAACTGAAGCTTCTGCGACTGCGCAACGGCGCTCTCGATTGCTGCACGGGACGCAGCAGCAGCTAGCTGATACTCCTGACTCTCTGCACCAAACTTGCTTCGGATTTGGGAGAGACCTGCAAGCTCAATTGCGGCGAAGGCGGTGGTGCTGTCGGCGGAATCCAAGAGGCTGGAAAGAGCGGAGAGTTCTGCGTAGAAGAGCTCGACCTCTGGGTGGTTAGGGAGCATGTCGAAGAGGTCGATATGGCGGGACGCAGCGTCTGCTGGGAACGATGACGTGCTGTAGATGGTCGAGTATGCGTGCTCGGCGCGATCCAAATATGTGGAGATTACGGAGGAGAAGGAGTCGACCTCTGGGGAGTTCGCGACGGTGAAGGAGGGCTTCAAGGCAGCAGGGGAGATATCTGGATGGTCAAGTATTAGATGAGGCAAAGGGGTAATTTTGCGCGGTTTGGATTCACTCACGTTGGACATCCTGCTCATCCACAGACAAAATGAGACCACTCTTCTGTCCCTGCCCAACGAAGGGGACTTCCTGCCTGAAAGCATCAACGCTCGAGCTGTCCAGCGCCTCGAAAGCCTCAAGCCCAAGATGATGAGCCAGCGTGAGGCTTGCTCGCTGAGGGGCAAGCTGCGATGCGACGGGAGTCTGTGGGCTCAGGTAGACTTTCACTGCAGCGCATGCATGCAAGAACGGTATCAAGAACAGGAAGGTGCGCATGGCGTAGTCAGAGTTTGGTCGTCGCGGTCGACGTTGAAGAAGGAGCGTGGCTGTGCCACGGTAATTGACCGTGTCATCGACTTCGACCAGGCCGTGACAAGATCATGTCCCAGAGAGAAGCGCACTCAACGCACTTGCGAGAGCGTGTTGCTCAGTAGAATTGATCAGATTACATTGACTAGTAACTAGGTATATCAGATGCGCTACTTGAGAGCCAAAAAGGCCAAGGTATACAAGCAACAGGAGATAAGGGTATGCATATAGATGGTGTACATTTTGCCCAGCGTTCGTGTCTGCGGCATTTAGATTTAAGAAGCCAGAACGAGGAGCAAGTCATGGAGGAGTAAGAACGCAAATATCGTCTAAGGCACGCCCTCCTCGAAATGTCATAAAATGAGAAGACAGAACTACCGAGTCCACGGAAGCTGGGCAATACTACCTGACGAATCTCGTCGATGACGACCCTGCCCAGAAGCCGTATCAGCACCACGGGAACCATACGCGCCATGTACTGAAGACTCAGTCGACTTCGATGGGACAGCAGGAGCACCCTCCTGCGCCTGGGTCTGACTGAAGATGCGTGGGCCCCTCCCGCCTGCGGGAGCTGGAGCCGGGTAAGGCCCCGACATATGGTATCCATTGCCTCCATACGGGTTCGGTAGATTCCCAACGTGATGTTGCGTCTGCTGAACCTGTTGACTGTAGTATCCCTGCTGATCATAATTCTGGTAGGGATTTCCGTAGTCGCGGGCTGGCTGGCCTGATCCGGCGTAACCATACTGTGGATACGCTTGGTTCCCATAGCCATACGACGGTCGGTGATCGCTGTACATCGTCGTCACTGGAGGAGCAGCCGTGACCGACTGTGGGGCAGGGGACGAAGTGTGGGTACTGCGATAGGGCAAGGGAGCGGCCACGACGTTCGGCTGAGAACTCTGAGCGACGTAGCCACTGCCAGCCCCGACGACGGCTCCAGCGCCATAGGGAGAAGCGTCATGTTTGTCCGAGTAGTTGTCTGCGATGACCGGGTATGGAGACACGGTGTGATCAGTGGGCCCTATTCGTGTACGTGAGAAAAGACCGAACATTAGATTGTGGAAAACAACGAACCGAAGTCGATGACTTGGTCGGATCGTCTCTTTCGCCTCCTGTATATCCAAGCACCGAGAACGACCAAGATGACGAGCAAGGCAACAGCACCGATAGCTATCCCAGCGATCGTTCCCGTCTTATTCTTGGAGCTCGCGCCGGCCTCAATGGCACTAATTTCCGTTGCTCCAGGCAGCTGGGTCTCCGTTTTGGTGTTAGTGATAGTCGCCGGTTCGTCGCTGATCGTGGGCGTAGACGTGGGCGGAATACTGGAAGAGGACGAGATACTAGAAGAAGAGCTGCTGGAGGTGGACTCCGAGGTAAAAGACTCTACAGGAGGAAGACCAGGCCCGAAGGAGGCAGGTGCTGCGACTTTGAAGTAGTCAATCCAGAGGGGCGCGGTTCCGGGTAGGATATTCGTGACGACGATGGTGTGTTCGCCTTCTAGCAACTGCTCGCGCTCGAAGAGGAGTACCTGACGTGCGATTCCTTCCATCCCTGGTGGTCGGTACTGCACCGGTTCTCCTCCGTCGACTGTGAAGGACGCAGCATACGGAGGAGACAAGATCGAATTCTGTCCGATGGTACCGTACACGCCAATAGAGGTACCTTTACAAACATCGTGAGATCTCGGTTTAAGCAGCATTGGATGAAGGTCTGTCTGCCTACCAGTAAAACGGAATGTAGCCGTAGCACCGGGTGCACTGGTGCGGTGACCAGTTCCGGCGAACTCTTCGGCCACAACCTCCTGTTCCCAAGGGTTGATACCTGGCAGTACGCCTGCGTAAGCCACAGCAGCATCAGCGTCATCTATCACACGCCTAGCGGGAGATGTTGCAGCGTCGGGTACGACACTCTGTGGCGAGGTGTCGTCATAGGTGTACATGAGATAATCGAGGAAGAAGCGGGAGGATGAACCGTCAACGGTCATGATAAGGTTATGCGGCGTGTCCCCGGACAAAGCGTCGACAGAGCAGAACACTTGGTTGTACTGGTTCTGAGGCGTTGGCGGGATCAGAGGTGCTGGGATATCTGTACCGTCCACATTGCAGATGATTGGGTTGGAGGCCTGATTACTTGCCACTGTCCCATGAACAAAAAGCGACGTGCCTATGGGAGAACACCGTGGCCCGTCAGAGTCGTGATAGCAGCTAAGCAGAGAAAGGCGAACCGTTGAAAGGGAAACTCAGAACAGCCCGCACATTGTCTGTGTGGTGAGTGGTACTGTCGTGCTCAAACGCGGATCCAGCTGTACCCCAGGATGCATCATAGCCGATCCGGGAGGTGTCAGCGTCGTCGACGAGGATGGTTGATATCGCCATTAGGTACTGCGGCACAGGCCCTAAGGTCCTTTAGTCCAAGCAAACTCCAGTCGATGGAGGTGCGAGAGGATGAGAAGAAAGAAGAAAGGCGGTATGTCGTGCCTGGCCACCCGAAGTAGCACTATGTGTAGAGCAGTGAAGGTATTGATCCCGCTGATCTTCACTGTGCGCCTTGTGGATCCGCCTAACAACAATAATTGTTTCAGCGACAACGGACGATTCACATTTCCCTTGAGCATCTAAGCCTTGGGAGAAATTGTGGAGGTGAAATTAGATGCTATTCGGGTGTCTGCTCTCTTGTTGGGGGCTGAGGATGAAGAGACAGGACAGGAAGGGATCCTAGATTGCGGCAAATCTTGCATGACGGTCGACCTCAGCTGACCGGAGTTCCAGGGTGTGGCTGTACACGCCCGCACGGCCTGCTCCATTGCCGACGGGCGCTCTTTGCCTTTGGAGGTATACCAGCACGGTCGTTTTCAAGTTTCACCAATTCCAAGGTTGCGCATTTGCAGCATCTTTCCAAAGCATCATACATCTCCGCACGCTCATAATGAGCTCGCCTAATCACCAACAGAGCATCTGCGACAAGATCAGAAGCACATCCACACGACGATTCACCGATATCTCTCACTCCTTCACCCATCCATCGCCTCTCAGACGACGTGCTCATCCTCATATTCGCCGAGCTCTTGCACTTGCTGCACTCGGGAGATTAATTCCATGCGCCCTGGGAGTGCAGTGCCGTTTGCAGCCGATGGAGAACACTCGCGATGAACTGTTCTCTCCTCTGGTCCTACATCGAATTGCATGACCATGCTAGCGAAGATACTGCAGTGGATCCGCTACTGTACTACTCTCGCATCGAAACGCAGCTCACCAGGACTACGAACATCCCAGATGTGGAAGGCGCGATGGGCGTGCCTTGCTACACATCGGATACTCTCGCCTCACTCCGCATCTGCCCCGAGCTCACCGGGCTGTCAATTTCGAGTGTGTTAGTCACCGCTGCGGTGGTCGTTGATGCGGTCAAGAGCAGGATACCTGCTTTTCCGGGTGATGAAGTAGATACCCTGCTTGCCTACTTCTTGAGCAGACTGGAGCTTTGCAACGTGTCCTTCAATGATGCAGGCGAGGACGCGGGGAACGAAGAAGACTCTCATCCACTCTAACAGCTGGCGGATGCCGCGGAGCGAGGGTTCTTAAAGTTCGACATGTACCGCGAGAGGGATGGAGACTAGTGCTAGTCGGGGAACTTGGCCTAGATTATGCGACATCCGGAAGTGTGGGTTTTGGGTGAAGGATCGTCAGCAAATGGGTGGATTGACTTCTAGTACATAGTACGAGACTGCCTGTTGTAATCGCCGTGAAATTTATAGCAGAACTCTTCCTGCAGTCTTCCTTCGAGCAATGCTACCAGTGGTTCTTGAGGTGAGGCCGGCGGCGGGGCGTTGGAAACGTAACTGCACTCCTTGTCTTTGACCCCCATCACGCCGCCCAGAGAATTCCACGACAATGTACACAGCTCTTTCTAAAGACCACAGTCGAGGTGTTCCAAGATCCAAGATCCGAGAGCTAAAACTCGAGTTAGAGCCAGTCATGCGTCTGTTCCAGCCGATAAGATGATAATTAGTGTCGAACTCTGGGATGCCTGACTCAGAGCACGAGCACGCAATCTTTCCATCCTCCTCCTCACTCCGCGCGAAACCTTGACCACCTCATAATGCCCCGCAAGGTCACTTTGAACTACGTCGTGCTGGATGTCTTCACTGAAATGCCGTACGTGGGCAACCCTCTGGCCGTCGTCCACATCCCCCCATCCACCCAGGTAACACAAGAACAGAAGCTTCACATTGCGCGGGAGTTCAATCTATCAGAGACCGTCTTCATCCACGACGACACTCTCCCCAAAGACGGCCTGAACCCAGATCAGCTCGCTGACTCTCCCATAACTATCGACATCTTCATCACTGAGGGCGAGATCCCCTTTGCCGGCCATCCCACCGTCGGAACAGGCTGTTATCTCCTCCAAACCCTCCTCCCAACCAAATTCCCCTCCACCACCTTCACCAAGCTCGCTCTCCAGACCAAGGCAGGCATAATCCCCGTGAACGCCGTGACATCGCCCACCCTCGGTGTCTCCCTACGCGTACCCACCGATTTCAAGATCCACGAGCCTTACGCGCACCCACAGCTCAAGTCGACTCAGAGCCAACTCACTGATGCCGACTTCGTAGGCGGCTCTAAGGCTCCCGTCCCCGTCGTCTCAATCGTGAAAGGGATGACGTTCCTCCTCCTTGAACTCGCCTCAGAGGGCGCACTCGGCAGGCTTCAGGGAAGTTCCAGAGCAGACACGCAGCTTCCGGAGGGGTACCTCGGAGCATGGGACGGGCTTCTCTGCGTTTATGCCTTCGTGCAGGGAAAGGACGTTGTTAGGACGAGGATGTTCATGGGTTCGATGGAGGATCCGGCGACGGGATCGGCTGCCAGCGCTCTGTGTGCTTATCTGGGCCAGTCGAAGGGACCAGGAAAGAGGGCGTTCCATGTTGTTCAGGGGGTGGAGATGGGGAGGAAGAGTGAAATTAGTGTGGTTGTGGACGTGGATCAGTCGGGCGCTGTGAGCGAGGTTTTGTTGCAAGGGCCTGCGGTACAGGTGATGAGGGGCCAGCTAAATATCTAGGCGGATATGTTGTACTAAGAGTTTCGCGACGAAGAAAGAAAAGTGAATAGTTGTCGTTGTGGTCCTTCGAGTCCTTGGCCCGTTTGATGAGAACCACCCGGAGTAATCGGACCGGAGCAATGCACTCACTTTTAGATGATCAACATGATCGCCTTTTTATCTTCTCCACCAAAAGTCCAAAATGTCAGGACACTCACATCGACCAACGCTCAAGCAATCTAACAAGCCCTTCAAGTCCAAGCATGCTTCCAAGTCTTCTTTGAAGGAGGCTGCGAAGGGCAAGGTCCAGCGCCAAACCCCAGTGCAGTCCACCTCCAACAAGGACGCCGCGACCACCAGACTGAACAGGCGGAATAAGGCAAAGCAGAACCAGTCGAAGAAGCGGGAATCGCTCATTTCTGCGACGCGCATATTCAGCGGCGTAGATGGTGCTCCCAGGATCGTCGCTGTCGTACCGCTATGCGACGATGGCACCGACACGTTAGACGCCGTCAAAACACTGGCGTCTGCCTTGGATGAGGAGGAGGGCTCCTACTCCAACGGACTGTTCAAAATCAAGGCATCCAGGTTCAAAACCTCCCTCCAATTCATCCCACTGGCGTACGACACCCTCTTTCAAACACTCGACGCATGTAAAGTGGCCGACTACGTTGTATTCCTCCTCTCACCGACCATGGAGGTGTCCGAGACGGGAGACACCCTGCTCCGCATCCTCCAAACACAAGGCACACCAAACGCCGTCTCCGTCATGCTGCCCACCCTCGACGCCTCCCGAAAATCCGAGAAAACCGGAATCCAAAAATCGCTGCTTTCCTTCATGCAGTACTTCATCCCTTCCCAATCCAGGATTTATGATCTCGAATCGTCGTCGGAGCGATTACAAGCCATTAGAGCTTTGGCGGAGGGTAGACCGACGGATGTAAGATCGAGGGAGGGGAGGTCGTATCTTCTTGGAGAGGAGTCGAGGTGGGAGGAGGAGGGAAGTATCTTGGAGGTGACGGGTGTCATTCGTGGCCCAGGTTTCTCTGCGGATCGGTTGGTACATGTACCGAACTTTGGCGACTTCCAGATCCAAAAGGTGCGTTGCCTCGTTCAGCACCTTTCGACTGTATTTGCTAATCGCCCCGTCTCTATCAGATCATGTCTGCTCCTCTCCCCCGTTCATCGCGCTCAGCTGCAATGCAAGTCGAGCCGGTGTTACTCTCCGAGCCCGATCCAGAGACCGCCGACTCCCTAGTGTCAACAAACGCACCCGACGACATGGCCAACGAACAAACCTGGCCCACAGAGGAAGAAATGCACGGAGCCAGCGGTCGCATGGACGACGATGACAACGCGATACCCGACGCCAAGGAGGGGACGACGCCCGTACGGATCAAGAAGATTCCCAAGGGAACGAGCGAATACCAGGCAGCGTGGATTGTTGAGACGTCGGATGAGGAGGAAGATGAGGGGGTTGATGTGGAGGCTGATAAGGAGGAAGATGTTATGGGGATGGGGTTGCGTATTGGTCAGGATGAGGAGATGGAGGATATGGAGGTGGAGGAGGATGACGATGAGGCGGATGGGAGGACTAATAAAAGTGTGCACTTCCAGGACTTGGACGATGAGGAGGATGCTCGACAGTGCGTTCATCTTCTTACATCTCTTCCACACCACATCCTGATCCCCCTCGATTTCTAGACTCGACAGCTGGCGAAACCGAGACCGCAACAACGAAGACGAAGAAGACCTGCAATTCCCTGACGAAATCGACACTCCTAAAGATATCCCAGCACGCGAACGATTCGCCCGATACCGAGGGATGAAAAGTCTGCGCACCAGCCCTTGGGATCCTTACGAGAACCTCCCTCGTGATTACGCGCGGATATTCCAGTTTGAGGACTACAAGAGGACGGAGAGGGGTGTGCGTCGACGAGCGGAGGCGGACGGAGTGGAGGTTAGCTATGGATATGACTCGCTTGCCTCGTCTTTTTGCTGACGGTTAACATCGTAGCCTGGTACCAGGGTGACCGTCTACATTAAAAATGTTCCTAGAGAGGCGGCTACTGAGAGGATTACACTCTTTGGATTGCTCGAGCACGAGCACAAGAAGACTGTCCTGCATTTCACGGTGCAGCGAAACACGGAGTACAACGAGTCCGTCAAATCCAAGGTATGTTCTCCTCTATCTTCCACAAATGAACTCATTCTGAACCCAATCCGCACCAGGATCCTCTCGTTCTCCTATCAGGTCCTCGTCGCTTGATGGTCAACCCTGTCTACAGCCAGCACACCAGAGGAGGAGGCACAGGCGTCAACAACGTGCACAAATTCGAGCGATTCCTCCGCGGAGGTCAGACTAGTGTCGCGTCTGTTTACGCTCCTGTTTGCTTTGGCAAGCAGAGCTGTGCGCTCGTTAGACTGGGCCAGGACGGCCAAGGTGAGTCGAGCGGTGTCATTCGGTGGTGTCGATGCTAACATGCTTTCTAGATCTCAAGCTGGTGGGTATGGGAACTTTCATGAGCCCGGATACGACGAGAATCGTCGCGAAGAGGATCCTCCTCACGGGCCATCCATTCAAGGTCCACAAGAAGACGGCTACGATGCGGTACATGTTCTTCAACGCCGGTGAGTTCCCTTCTCTTCTTCTCTCTCTTCACACGGTTCTCACATGTGCTGCAGACGACATCGCGTACTTCAAGCCCATTGCGCTCACGACGAAGCACGGACGAACAGGCCATATCAAGGAGTCCCTCGGTACGCATGGGTACTTCAAGGCTCATTTCGACGGGCCTATTAACCAGATGGACACGGTGTGCATGAGTTTGTACAAGAGGATGTTCCCGAGGTGGTCGACGTTGTTCCAGGACCCCAAGATGGTTGGTCCTTCCTCGTCGAATGGGGTTGGGGAGGATAAGATGGAGGAGTGAGGGTCACTCCTGTACTTCAGTTCACTTTACACGACCTATGCGTAGACACGCGTATCTCTTGTTATAACTGAGAGTTATAGATAAGCATATCGCCCACTTGGAACAGCAGGATGTCTAGTAGTACAGCAGAGTACGGTTGGCGGGATGTCGGTCGCGGTATCGTCGGGGTGTGACGGCTCTGGACCTCGGTGCAGCCTCATCTCCTGCTTAAACCGCCTGTCAAACTTTTAGACACGATTGCTACTCAGAGCCTCATACTGCTTGACGGTGTACGATTTCTAGAACATTTTGCGACTGTGAGACCAAGCCGGCATCCAACATCCCAGCTCACCTGAGAAAACGCATGCATCTGGGTGATCTGCTCCTTCAACCGTTCGTTGACTGCAGATCGCGAACGTCAGTCAGCCCTTGCTCTATCCTCCTCCTTATAACAAGCTAAGACGTACCCAGTCGATGTTTTGCCAGTGTCGCCTTCCCTTCGAAAGCCTAACGTTATCAGATAAGCTTAGCTCAGATTCATATTTCTTCTTGAAAAGTTGATGGCAAGGCGTACATCGGATACGATTATGACCGCGTACTTGGAGCCGCAGCCGCTGGATTGGTCCTCGATGACGACCTTGTGGAGGTCGGGGAAGGCGGTGCGTATTGCGCCCTCCAGGTCTTGGGAGGTGATCATGGTGTGTGAACGAAGGAGGCGCGAACTGGGAATCACGAGCTCTGGGACTGGTTCGTCTGGTCTTACTCACTCATCTCACGGAATTATTGCATCACCACGAACATCGTTCGGCCCACGCTCAACCATAGACACGGGCTGACGAAAGATTTGAGCATATGGTAGCTCATTATAGGTATGGTACACGTCTAGTATAAGTTACATGAATAGAAAAGAACAATTGCAGCATTCACAGTGGGTGTCTTGGAATAGAACAGAGTCACTGTCAGCTACATACGCCGGTCGATGCACTGACAATCCACAGATAAATAGTGACAACAAGTACAGGAAGGTCAAGAGTGGCGCTTTAGGCCACGGTGGTGTATTCCAGACTACTTAGACCGCCCGTGAGTAATCCGCTGGCGGAGGCTGAACGACGGGGGGTTATTAGCTCGCATTCGCCGGCGAGAGCCATTCAAAGCTCCTACCGGATACGTCTCTGACTCCCTTCCTTCAACAGCCCCATCGCTCTTCGATGATGACATACCGTAGTAATTCTACCACAACAACACATCAGCCCTCTGAGCCCCGACAAAAACGTGCACTCACCACATCGGCCTGTACCGGCTTCAACCCATGGTCTGTCGGAAACGCGCTGATGTCAAACTTATTCGAAGATACGGGGCCGGTTCCACTGCGTCCGAGTCGACCCGTCGCAAACTCTCTGTCTCTTCCGCTGCTGGAACCGGAGAGGTCGAACTTGCCTTGGGTCTTTCGGGCACGCAGGGCGTTGCGAATGTTTAGGGTTGCGAGGAGGGAGTTTGCGTAAACTGCTCTCGGAAGGTCAGAATACATTGGTTGGGATGTACGGAAAAGAGAGGAGGAAGAGAGGAGGGACTTACGATTCCCAACGACTTGGAATATTGCTAGATAGATGAAGTTGGCGGGAAACATGAGGACCTGGGAATAGAGTTAAATGGTGTTTAGTTCGAAGTCTCCTCTCCAGCGAGGACAACGCACCGTCACGAGAACTACGACCTCTACGGCTCTGTCGAGTTGGACACGAGATCAGAATGGTAGGGTAAAAGATCCAGGTTGGAATCACGAACGCCAGCAGTACCCCGTTGTTCACGATGACGATGATGATACGATTCACAATGCTGTCCGTGCTGGGAGGGAAAATGGGATTAGGACTCATGCGCACTCACCAAATACCTGTGGAAGACTACGCACTTCTGGACGCCGGTGCGGCTGGTAAACAGGAAATACGACAGCACGAGCGCGATGAGCAGGTCAGCACCCATTCCGATCCCGAGAGCAGCGTGTGTCGTGTTCTGCGTAATACAATAGGCCAGTCAGCGACCTGGTAGCAACGAGATATAGGTACGATCTACCCCGTACGCCAGCCATTGTCCAAACATAGGTAGCTGGATTCTGCAGAACAGGTTCGTAAGGCCGTACTGGAGCACATGTACTGAACAACGCACATTCTCCCAAAGATCACTTCGCGGGGTGGTAGGTCAGCTTCGAGTGAAAAATTGGCAAACGACACAATTACTTACTGAGCATCACAGCTAACAGCGAAGTTCTTTATCAGTTCGCTCTCTTGGGCACTATTGTTCACGCAACGCACCGAAATGAGCCACGGATATTATCCCCTACAACGTAGAATAAGTTGTTGAGATATCTTCGCAGATCAAGAAACTCACGATAGCGGCCGTTATCCACACAGACCTTTGACTGACTATTGAGATGGTGTGAATGGAACTCGAACGGTCTAGAGGAGTCGATGGAAATAAGCTCACCAATCCATATTCGCTGCGTGAAGTAGAGATGGGTGACCAGCATCATGACTCCCTAGATACAGGCCAGATATCAGATGTGCGAGGGTGATTCAGTAGGTGATAGGCTTGCCGTTATTGGGATGTTGACCTGGTCGCGAGAACTCCGTGTTAGACTGGGTCAAGGTGATCGACAGCAGAGTGTAGCTACAGGTATTGTCCTGCGCATGATGGGTTGAAAGTCATTATAAGAAGAGAATGCGTATCGCACCAGTGTGCTTTTGCCAGCTCAAGTGGGTTGAAGAAACCTGTGACCAGATAATGGTACGACGCCTGCATGCTGAAGACGCTCCGCACAAGCTCTAGGAGCCTATTGCGTTTGTAGTATCAGTATAGCCAGTTGGAAGGTAGTACAAGCTCCCACACTCACAGCAAAAGCCCCACCTAGCAAAAGCTCAGAAGATGAGGCACTTCCGCGACACTTCGACATGAGAAGCTAGCAGCTTACAGTCAACTTCATCGTCATGGTATCTTCAGGATACGTCTGATAATAATTGAAGCTCTGTAAAATTGCAATACCGAACAAACTAGACACCCCCGTGCTCGTTGATGAGCTTGATTCTTAGTAGGCGGATGAGATGGGCGAACATGAGTGACAGAAAGGTCCCAATCAAGAAAGCACCGAAAGTGTTGTCTAAGCTCGGGAGAGCTGCTGCTTCAGGAAAGGGCGCGCTGGGATCGGGGCCAGGGAGGGACATTCTGGCGATTCGGAGAACTTTGGAGTCCCGAGGTAAAGGTAAGGAAGACAAACGAGAAATTGGGCAGAGTCTGGCTGCACATTGTTATACTCATGGAAAGCGATACCACCATCAACGCAATGTCAAAGCCAGAGGGAGACCGTGGTGAACCTTGGCGCTTGCATCACCGCATAGCGTGCGTGCCATCTACGGCTGTCCGGACCTTTTTGGTGGCTTGATGTCGATGATGGACGATGTTTATTCATGATGACCCACGGTGATGAACGATCTAAGAGTCCAGGCATCACCTTCTTCTCATAATGCTAGCGATGTGTATCTGCTTTCTGGGTGCGTTGTCGTCTCTGGAACCTGTATTATCTCCTCGACTCCCCGTGAGAAGTATCATCACATACAGTTGTATCCGAGTACCGCCTACTACATTCAGCCGGAGTGAGTAGTAGTAGCTTGAAGTAGCAACGTAGAAGTGGGAGACCTAGGCGAAAGGGGGCCGCAGGGCTTCCCGGTAACGCAGAGCACACACTACGATATCTGCGAATTTGATGAGGTCCGTACGTACTCCAGGAGTCCACGGACGCTAGATGATTATCGAGATAAAAGTACAAAGTCAAGGTATAAAAATTAGTTGGTACATGCTTATCGCTATCCACGTCTTCCTTGAAGACCGCGAAGGGGAATATGAACGAGTACTTAGGATCCCTGATCGACATGCCCAGGATCCCTACCGACGGACCCAGGATCCCTAATCGACGTGCTAAGGATCCCAGATCGACAGCCCGCAATCCGAAATCGAGACCGCCGCTCAAAACGCCGTCGGCACCCCAATCGTCCCAATACTCCCCGAGCTCAAAAGGCTCGACGAATCACTAGCGCTCTTCACCGACGACGACCGCGAGCCGTACACTCCCTGGTGCGGGACCGGCGGCTGCAGATGCCCCGACATGCCTGGATGCCCCGATGCGAGTGAGTGCCCCGACACGCTCAAGTTCTGATGATGGCTCGTCCCATCACTCCCTCCACCGCCACTAAATTGCTGCGAAAACGCCGGATGGGGTGTACCGGGGTGATAGGGTGTTTTCTCCGCGGCGTACGCTTGTCGGACGAAGGCGTAGCGTTGGAAGTAGTTGAGGGATTGGATGAAGATGATTCCGACCTACTCTGCGTGAGAGACGGACTGAGAGAGGGGAAAGGGAAGGGAGGGGACGTACTGGGTATTGGCGAAGTGCGTTAAGGACTTCTATGATTGCCTGTCGTACGTCTGGCGAGGGGTGGAACAGCGTTAGCGAGAGCTGGCTCAGCCCGCCACCATGCGTTGTTAGGTACGCGAGCAGCTGAAACGATCGTCAGTTCTGAGGCTAAAGCAGACAAGGAAGGGAGGTGGAAGTTACCTCGATGACCTGCTCATAAGTATACAAATTATCCGCAATATTCCGCATGATACATTCCGTCTCCCTATCCGACATATTCTTCCCGTGCCTCAGCCTCTGCAGCTGATGCACCACATCGAACCCCCGTATCGTATTAAAGCTCAAGCTCTTCGCAAAGTCCTGCCGTCGCCGCCTCATTAGCCATCCAGTCCACCAACCAAAGTAAACGAAAAAGCGACTCACAGCAACGAAATTCCCATACGTATTCGTCCTCCTCCACCCCTCAATCCGCACCGCATTCAACCCCATCTCCTTCGCGCTCACCAGCTCGTCGCTAAATACGAACCCAGACCCCAGCGTCTCCCTCCCCCCTTCCCCGCGCTCAAGGAACATCTGCGTCGGATACCCAATCTGCGTCGACCCCGTCGTCTCTGACTCGTACCGCGCTGCGATGCGCACAAAGCGCGTGACGTACTCCGTGAATCGTGTCCTGACGGCGGATTCACCAAAGTGGAATTCTATCGCTGACCGGATCTACATTCTCAGCCGCGTCAGATCCCTTTCACCAAGTACTCAAGGGAAAAAAGAGAGTACGCACATCCTCAATAAACAAACTATCCGCATTGTCCCCCTTCACTCCCTCCCCTCCTCTATTCTCCTTCAAATCCTTCTCCCCCCCAATCGAGCTTTCCGCCTTCACCTGTCCGCTCCTATTCAAAAGCGGTGGAGGACCATAGGTGAAAGAGGGGGCGACGGGGCAATTGGCTAGGATGTCGTCGTGGATGAGGACCTTCCCGGAAGAGATGTTGAAGAGGACGTCCCAGGCGCCAGTTTTTTCGAATATGGGGTTTGTTACGCCTGCTATGTAGCCGGGTCTATTCGTCGCCAAACGAACAAACAATCAGCCCAGATAGGTTGAGGAGGGAGAGGAAAAGGACTAACACATTCTCCCAATCATCTTTACTCTTCAAATGCGCATACGGAAACGCGCGCTGGATGAAACCTCTTAGGACCTGCCCACACCCCGAGCCCAACGCACACGCCGACAAAACATAACTGGAGACCTGGCCTGCAGGCCGTTTGTGCCCTAGGAATATTATACGTTTGCCGGTGACAAGGGCGTTGAAGAGGATGATGATGGGGTGGGTTGTTACTCCGTTCGTATGGAGGTGGGGGTGTTGGGGGCCGGAGATTTGTTGCCAGGAGGAGAAGTTCTTGATGAGGGGTATCAGGGTATACTGCCAATTAATCTCGTCTCAGCACACATATCGAAGGAGAGACGGGAAAAAGAGACGCACATCGCCAACCTCCTCCGCAAACGTCGTCAGCGGCATCTTAATAGGCAACTGATGCCCCTTATAATGAACCGTCGTATTATAAAAATGCGTATCCTTCTGCCCAGTATCGTACGGATTCCCCGAAGCCGTCTTGCCCGCCAGCTGCACCTGGCTAGACGACTGACTCTCCGACGACGCATCCGTCGATCTCCGGCCCCTCGTCGACGTCGGTCCAGAAACCACCGTACTCGTCGTCGCATGCGATAACGAGCTAGAGCTTTCATGCGCTTCCGAGCCTCCGTCGACGGTCGAGTCGTCCCCTACCCAAACGGCGCTTCCACCGAGGTTGAACGAGTTATCTGCTGCTGGAGGGGAGGGGAGGACACCGTGATTCCGGCTTGGGGCACGGGAGGACATGGAGCCTGCGGATGTGGACGCTGAGGCGTTGGAGAGCTCTGACCGTGTAGGCAGGCTGGCGCTCTGGCTTGCTTCTCGCGAAGGTCGGAACATCCCAATCATACTCTCCGTCGCTGACCTCTCCCTCCCGGCGCGCATCGTCTTCAACAGAAACCCTTCCTCCAGTCCGGATTGAGACTCGGTCGAGAATGTGCTTCGGTGTCGTTGACCCTCTGCTTTGCCGGAGAAGCCATTGTTGTTGTTGTTCTGGGCGGCTTGGGTTTGTGGGTATTGCTGTTGTTGTTGTTGTTGTTCTTCGCGCTGTTGCTGGATCTGGGCAAACTTCTCGGCGAAGAGATCCTTGCGCTCTGAAGACCGCATGATGATCTTCTCGTGTCGCGTGAGGAGCGGTGCGCCGGATAGATCCATCGAGTTGACGGCGTCGAAGAGGTCGGCGAGACAGTCTTGGGAAGGGGCGGAGAAGTAGTGGTCCATCGCCATTAGTAGCACCGGCTACGTAGATGTTAGCTCCTCAGAGGAAAGTGGTATGTGGGCCCGAGGCTTACTTTGAAGATCTGGATGAACGGATGGGGAGTGCATATCGCCATAGCCCTGACAAGTGCACCTCTACCAACAGCGCGCGTCAGTGCTCTTCCTGCCAAATGAGCAGCGAAGAAAGAACAGACCTTTTCTCGTTCTTGTCATGCTTCGTCCGGACTAGATTAAGCACACACAACAACCCAGGCTGATCTAGGTCCTCTTGGTAATCTTTCCCGCTCTCTTCCAGCGCGAGCACGGGGGATATAGTATTGAAAGGGCATTGATTCAGGAAGAACATCGTCCAGTCGTCCAGCTGCGTTTCCGCGCCGTCTGGCAACATCAGCATAGCGAGCTGTCTACATGCACGTCATCAGATTTTCCTCTGAACCACAAGCAATTAAACGAGGAAGACGCACTCTTCATCTAGCCCGAGTGGTTGGGGAAACTGGTATTTCAAGGCGGCGCCTACATGGATGTCGAACTCGGACAAGAGGACAAAGGAGCAGTGATCCTGGCTCGTTGACATGGACCTGTGCTTAATGAATGTGTGGTGGGCGGTCGTGTATTTCGCCTCGTTGACAGATACGGCAGGTGATAAGATGTGGCTGCTGCGCGACAGGTCCTAGACAGATCTTCAACCGGTTATAAGAACGTCGTCGTCGTCGTGAGGGGTGGTGAGGGGAGAGGGTGAGATGGTGAGAGTGATGATTTCCGAGCCGAGGATGGTTGGAACGTTCAAGTTGACTGCACTGATCCGTTCGCCACGAGGCTCAGTGGCGATCATGTTCCTTCTTGGACAATCATATGAGCGCGTACTGAACTTCTACTAGTACTTATCGCTGAGCCGGTGTGTGCTACTTCAAATATCTGCTTTTATAGGTAAACGATGAAAAGATACTAGGTTACGAGTGGCATTTGCCTGAGGTGCATCAATCAACACGGCTACAATACGCGCTAGCAAGATTCAAGTCACCGTACGCGTCACCTTTGAGAATTGAATCTAGTTCTCCAGCTATCCACCCAAGGCTCTCTGAAATGGTCTTCAATAGACCTCTAGAGAAGTACTGGTCTTATAAATATGCTCCACGTCACCACGGCTAGCGTTGCAAAAGGGCGATCACTCATAGTTTGAACATGTAGTGCTATGTAGTTCTCTGGAGCTTGGTGGATCTGCAGGTTTTCGGTGACCTCAGCGCAGACGCACGCATCGCCTCATTGAGATATGCGCGTCTTTTTATGCTATGCGAAGAGACGCTCTACCGTCGACCGATTGAGGAGATCTCGACGAAACTCGCACCTCGTACAGTGAAACGCGCAACATGGGCGCCATTGTCAGAGATCGGTTGTAGCATGGAGTACGAGTGTTACCGCTACGTATGTTGCGATTCAGATTGGCATGGCACCCTCTGGCCACGTCGGACGTCCTGAAACTACATCTACAGCGCTTCGTGCATCATCCAGAACGCGTTGAGCCCAGGAACACTTGGAAGGTGGACGTCGTCCGGCTGACCGGGAACAAACTGACCAGTGACCAGTCAATGAAGTCAATCAGAGTTAGACTAGATTACATTGATTGGCATCAGAAACGGGTCACACATTGAGTTTCAAACTGACTTGCGTCCTGCCTCAATCACAGTCCCTCACAGACAGGCAGCACGAATGGTAACTTACTGTCGCACTGGTATACGCCTCTCTCAACTGACTTCGCATTCCCGTGAATCCTCCTAACGGAAGATAAAGAAGATTCTAAGCATCGCAAAGACTCCGCGTCCCCTGTTACCGCCTCTTACGGTCATGCCGCGTTACAACGTGCAACGGGATGAGCGAATGACCCCTTCGCCATGTGGCGCGGCTCCATGTTGAAATAACCGCCATACAATCTCGGCGTTGTGTCGGTGCACGTTGGCACATCTTGACACTGCACCGCGATAGAGGGAACCAGATCCTCTGTATATTTATCTCCCGCGACCAAAGAACCCGAACAGCTTCCGTTCCCTCCTCCTTTCTCCTCTTCACCGGGCTTGTCGACGTATTCGCTCCCCCCCCCCCTCCAACTTGGTGCTTACAGTCATGGCCTTCCGATCGTCTTCCCTCGTTGCTCTCCTGCTTTCCAGCTCTGCCCTGGTTAATGCACGATTCCCTGGATTCGTTCGCAACCCACTCAGCACCCGCCAAGAGAAGAACGAGACCGCTGTTGCTCCTCCAGACGTCGCTGCCGCCTGGTACGCTAGCTGGCATGCCGAGAACTACACCGTCGACCAGGTTCCCTGGTCGAAATACACCCACATGACCTACGCCTTTGCGTGAGTTTTCTCCATCCCAATGACTTGATTTCATGGAGCTAATTCTCCGACAGTGAGACGATGGAGAATGGGGGTCTGAACATCACCGACCCAGAAGTGTTACCCAAGTTCGTGGCTGCTGCTCAGAACCACGTCAGTTTTTCTCGTAATCGACACTGCATGGCGTTGCCTGACAATTCACATGAAACAGAGCGTCAAAGCCTTGATCTCCGTCGGAGGCTGGACAGGATCGCGTTTCTTCTCCACCAGCGTCGGAGACGCTGCGAACAGGACCGCCTTCGTTGAAGAAATCGTTGGAGTGGTTGACAAATACGGTCTAGATGGTGTGGACTTTGAGTGAGTACCGTCAAGTTCAAACCCACGCACGCCTCATTGGCTCAACCATCTTTCTCTTCCCACAGTTGGGAATACCCCAACAAACAGGGTCTCGGCTGCAACCTCCTGCACCCCAACGATACCCAACACTACCTCGAATTCCTCCAAGAGCTCCGTGCCCACACAACCGGAGCCAACCTCATCATCACCGCCGCCACCTCCATCTTCCCATTCAACAACGCCACGGACCAGCCCTCCGATGACGTGTCCGCCTTTGCACAGATCTACGACTACCTCGCTCTCATGAACTACGACCTCTGGGGCGGCTGGTCCTCCGCCGTCGGTCCCAACGCCGCTCTTAACGAGACCTGCGCTGCGCCAGAGAACCAGCAGGGCTCCGCCGTACGTGCCGTACAGTCCTGGGTCGATGCCGGGTTCCCGATTGAGAAATTGGTGCTTGGTGTTCCTTCGTACGGGCGCTCGTCTACTGTGTACACGTCCAACGCATACGTGGAGGGCAACAGCACGGAGCTCGCTCCTTACCCGGCGTTCAACGGGACGGATAAGCCTACGGGTGATGAGTGGGACGGCCCGGAGGCGCTCAATGCTTGTGGGGTTCTTGAGGGCCCCGGTGGGATCTTCCAGTTCTGGGGGATGATGGATAATGGGTTCTTGACTTATGAGGGAGAGGTGGCGGATGGGATTGGGTACAGATATGATAACTGCAGCCAGACGGTATGTGCTTTCTTTCTTTCTATGTCGTTTGAATGAGTCCTTACTTTTTGTGTGTGTTAGCCTTACGTTTACAACGCTACCACCGAAGTCATGATCTCTTACGACAACGCACAGTCCTACGCCGCCAAGGGCGAGTTCATCAAGACTCTTGGCTGTACGGACCATTCTTCCCTTCCCGTACAAGCCTAAACTGATCAACTTGGGTCTATAGTGAAAGGATTCGCGATGTGGGAGGTCGCTGGTGACTACGACGATATCCTCGTCGACTCCATTCGTGCTGCCTCTGGTATGCCCGAGGAGGTGTGGTGCGAGGAGGAAGATGACTTCTAGACGGTCCATGCTTCCTCTTCTCTTGACCTGGTCATCTGCCTGGTCTGCTGTAATACCACTGAACAAATCATCATCATCATGTACCACCTCTTGCCATCCACGTATGCTTCTGACTCATCGCATCGGGTGCGGCTGCAGTCGCGTTGTTGTTATTATTATAGGTCACTGGTTGACTGGCACTTGACGTGCTTTCCAGGTAGACCGATGTACATACCGCTGAGGATGGAGTAGCATACCCCTCACCTTGATGTCATGCATGTATCCGTTATCTAAAGTAGAGCGCCGTTCAGCCGCTGCTCGATATCGAATAGACACGAATTGTATCATCGACGATGTCCTGACAGTGACAGTGAAATTGGACTGGCGAAACTTCTGTATCGCAAGGTGATCGAAAGGCCTGGGGAGGTGCTGGTGGCGCCGCGGCTCCGTCACCTCTCTTCTCTCCAGCATGTTCTTCTCCCATCGCAGTCCCTCTGCCGCAATATTATTCACAACTCTACTATCGATGGCCTCGGACCCGGGTCCTCTCTGACACAATATGAAGCCTACCCCATGTTGGGGATTGCATACGCAGAATCCGAGTATACGCCAGGACTGGAGATTCAAACTTCGAACAGGTTGTCCGATGACCACATTCCGAGGAGCTCTGCCTCTACCTATGCTGTAGAGAAGCCTGTACTGTACGACGTGCTGAACGCACATATGATCTCAGCAAGCCTGCTGCAAGCGTCCACAGCATCATGTCGCACCTACTCCTCACTGAATGCATGGACGCTAACACAGCCGCTCTTTTTTCCACCATCTTCCACAGTTGTCTATTCGTCGATCTATTCGACTAAATCGTACCCTGGGCATGTATTGGAACCGGGAACTCCTCGTGTTATGGTTACCGTGATCTGCGGGTCCCAATAAAAGGCAGACCCGTTTGCATGGACTCGATAGGTTCTCTCCCTGTTGCTCGTAGCCCCAGGTCATTGTCATGGATGCCAACGCCGGACCAGTTGCTCCTCCCGGTGGTGCAGATGTATCACTGCTGTGGGTTTTGTCTCATCGCTGGCTTTCCGCTGTCCGTTCTAACTCGAGTTCATAGAATAGGGCCCGTAGTATGCTGAGTTTCACCGTTGGCGTGCAAGCGCTTACATCCACCAGCTCCTTGGGGTACATGCTGTCGTACTTCCTATTTGGGATTCTCTGCGTCCAAATCTGTGAGCCGTCTTACCGAAGTTCTAGCTGCCATGCACTGACTACTATCTTGACAGATTTCTACCATATCGCCTTCCCTCGCGATTCCATTTGGCTAAAGCTCTACGGTATTATCAACCTCCGAGATCCTTTTAATTTCCGCGACAACTGCTAATGCAGCGATTATCAGTCGGACTCGTCTTCTGTTTGGAACTGGTTCTCACTATTCTCGCTGGATTTGACGGCTGATGGAGCAATGTCAGCGGATTCGGAGATCTCTCGCATATGGCAGAGCAAGGAAATCCTACCAGCGCCGCCGAGGCACCAGTATTTGGACTCATCGGCATCAAGATCCATGGGTTTTATTCTTGGAGAATCGTGAGGCTGACCAGCTCTTGGTATATCGTCGTGCTGATCATGATGGTACGTTCAAAGAGCGGAGGTCCTTGTTTTACTGTTTAGGCTGACTGTGTTTCTATCGTAGTCTTCGCTGACACATTTTCCACTGGCGATCTACATCGCAGTCATGGTAAGAAATGTTTTTCCGGGTCTGGTACAAACATGCTGATGTTTCGCCCCAGCACGGTGTGAACAACGGCGAGCTTGGAAAGTGGGGGGAAATTTCCAACCAGTTTACAGTAGGCATACTCTGATTGACCTGACGCAGATTTACTGAACTCCACGTCCGTTAACAGGCCATGTTCGCTACGGGTGTAGCTGCAGACAATCTCATCACCTCCAGTACGGCGCTTTCAAGCTGTGAGAAACCCTAGCAATGACTGATCACCTCGAGTAGCTCTCGTCTTTGTGCTGTCCCAGGCCCTTGGGAAGACAGCAAATCGCGACACTTCGACTGTGCTCCAGCGCCTCATTGTTTTCAGCGTTGAGACCGCTCTGATCACCTATTGCTGGGCAACGACGCAGTTGGTCTTGTTTCACTACCGTGAGCGGACAGGCGTTTACTTTCTAAGACTATTCTGGTAAGTACTCGGTCATTACATCGTCCACCCACTTCGCAGGTACTAATGCCCTCATCGACAGCTTCTATGTCCTTCCGAGATTGTATTCGATTACCTTCATGGCAACACTAAACGCGCGAATGCACGTCCACGGACCAAGCTCCAGCCCTGGGTCTGCTCTCTCGGAACGCATGCGCAACCCAGGTCCTTGAGATAGACTTTGTAGCGACCCAGCGTACATTGTTTTGGCAAGATCTTGGACGCAGTCTTCGGGTTCTTCAGACCAAGTCGATTCACATGAACTGGCTGGCAGCGTCCTCAAACGAGAAGCAGCGATCCCGATTCCCATCAGCACGAAGGATCTTTCTCAGTGTTCGATTCGAAGAAACCTCGAGATGCACATTCGGTCCTGGTGAGTCGCCTTCGGGGTAGCCACTTTTCTGTCTGAAGCTCATTAGCTGCGCTGTACGTTACAGTCCGAGTCTGGAGACCCTAAGACTTACAAGGTCCCCAAAGTAACAGATAGAAACAACATAGATCTATGCTCGCCTGTAACACTAGATATAAAAGTACGCTACACCTTCCATTCACGGCATGCTTGAAGCATCCCCTTCAAGAACCTGCTTTTGAGCACACTCGAATGAAAGACCTGTGTGCGCTGAGATGGAACGCCAATATACCTGCACCATCCGCTACACCAATGTTGTGTAATTGAGAGGAGGAGCGTTGGTCGATCATCATGATCGAGGAAGGCGCCTGTTCTCCTCATGCATCCATGACCAATACAGCCGGCGACTTAGCAAGCTAGCGCCGAAGCAGACGCTCTGTCTAGCCCAAGTTTGCAGCCCATGAACTGCGGGCACCCTCTCTTCGAGATTAACTATCTTCGAGGGCTACACACGACTGGCTCATTTTCCCGAGCTCATGGTCATCGACAACGATGTACGCTTGCAGGTGCACCTTGCCTGAGGGATCCGACGGCCGTCGCGCAGAATCCACTCATCTGAACATCTTTTGTGTATTCAATCCGCTCTAGTCCAAGTAGGAATTTGTGATGCACTCGAATTCAGTCCTCCATCATGTCCATGAAGTTATGTATAAGAGCTACGCAGAGGCGTCTGTCACCACCAACTTCTCTCTTTTCTTTCTTTCGCTGGGACTACAACTCACTGCGGTCGTCCGACTGCCTTCTTGGTTTCTCGCCGCCCTATCTGAAGCCGAAAGAACCCGCTGGCCTCAAACTTGCCAGTAGGACCAGCAGCTCATGGATGAAAATGACGGCGTCTCCGGATCTTTCACTCCTCCGCCAGGTGGCACAAATATTTCGCTGCTGTGAGTAACAGTCATTCAACTTACACGAACTCACTTGCTTACCCGAGTTATCAGCATCGGACCCGTGGTAGGTGCGATTCCATCCCCCGATTACGATGAACTCATGGATTAGAACTGGCGTCCACAAGCTTCTGGGCTACATGCTCTCGTACCTCCTGTTGGGGGTCATCTGTGTTCAGATTTGTAAGTTCTGCTACCTACTCGTTATCGTCCTTCCGCAACTGACAATGCTCCACTACTGCAGATCTCTACCACACAGCCTTTCCTCGTGATCCTGTCTGGATGAAGCTGTACGGTACGAACAATGCTACTTTCTGAGGGTCCGCTGTTAACGGAACAAACAGTGTTTGCGGTGTTCTTCTTAGAGATGGTGCTCGCGGTATTGGTCGGACTTGACGCATGGTGGAGTATCGTCAGTGGGTTCGGAGACCTCTCGCATATGGGAGAACAAGTCAATCCAACCAGTGCGGCGGAAATGCCAATTACGGCTTTGATTGCCCTCATGATCCATGCTTTCTACTGCTGGAGAATCGTCAAACTTACTGGCAGGTTCTTAGTCGTGGGGCTCATCACCATTGTACGTCTCAAAGCTTTAATCCTTTGACTGGTGGACTGATCGCACTTCGGCAGTCCTCGCTCGCGCATCTCGCTCTGGCAATTTACATCGGAGCTGTGGTAAGAGATTCTGAGCCCCAGTTATGTGGTCGGCTTTGGTATGGACTAACTGACATCTGGTTCAGCATGGAATGAACAACGGAGAGCTAGGAAAGCTGTATGAAATAGATGATGTCTCTTCAGTGAGTTGCATTTCCGCCCAACTATACCCACTTTATTGATTCCTGCCTGTTCTGCAGGCACTATTCGCCACTGGAATCACCGGAGACGTTCTGATCACCCTCAGTAAGTCACTACAGGATGAAGCGAGTGGCGTCTTCTAAAGATTGTCGCAGCCCTGGTTTCTGTGCTATACAAAGCGCGTCAGCAAACGGAGTTCCATCATACCTCGACCATGCTGCAGCGGCTCATGGTATGCAGTGTCGAAACAGCCCTCGTCACTAGCTGTTGGGCAGCAGCTCAACTTATCCTGTTTCACACTCGCGAGCGCACTGGCGTGTACTTCCTGTTTTGGTGTTTCCCTTTCTTGTGCTCGCTTCCACACAGACGCTAACATTGGTTCCTATGTGCAGTACGTTTATCATCCCGAGGTTGTACTCAATCACATTCATGGCAACATTAAACTCTCGGATGAACGTTCGGTGGTCTTTCGACGCCTCTGCTGGGTCTCAACAAACCGGGCTGGATTTCCAGGCATGTCAACATACTGCATTCTGGCAGGATCTCGAAACACACGATCCGAGTTCACCGACCGCAGCGCACAACGAAAGACACGAGATGGCGGGTTTAGTGTTTGCGCCGATGGATGCTCGTAGTTCCCACACCGCGCACGACCACGAGGAGCGTGATGCTCCGCCCAAGTCGACATCTAAAAGCTCTCAATCCCAGAATACGGACCCAGTGGAAGTGAGTTGTTCATGAGCGCATGCGTCTCGAGATTCCGCTGATGCAAGAACAACTATGCAGTTCGAGTCCAGGGAGTTTACGGTATAGATGTTTTCTAGAAGTCGTCTCTCCCTGTAGCAGCAGCCATCGGACCAAACTATAGCTATCTCTAGATCTTCATCATTCGCAATCATACCACCCGTCCTCCAGCATACCATCTGTAACATAATGCATTCCATAATGAACTTCGTATATCCTACACGTACTCACGCGCACTGTGCAATAGTAATGATGATGACACAGGACTTCCCTGGAGGTGAAATCCCCCTTGCGTACTTGTATTGTCAGAGCGGAATATCGGAAAGAGAAAAATCTTGCAGCAAGAAGAGGAATGGAAGTTGGACCTTGCGTACTTGAACGTCACAAACAGGCGTGTGAATGTTTAGCGCTTAAGTAGCTGCCTGATTAGCTGCCAATTCCTCAATGTCAGCTTCATTCAACGCAGGCAGCAATCCGACGTGACTGTAAGGTGTGGAGGATGATAAATAAGATACATTTTTTTTCTTTACACCGCAACAAGTATGCTACACGAGCATTACTCCAAAGCAGGCGAGACACAGACATAAGGATAACAGGAGAAGAACGACAAAACAAAGCGCAGCTATATGAGAGTCCAAGAACGTAACGGTCGTAAGAATGGAAAGAGGAACCAGAGAACATCGCACGCCAGCGCAGACCAGAAACAAGCTGAGTGTCAGCGTAGAAGATAAAACAACAGCAAGTCGAGACAACAGGCAAAGATAGCTCAGAGTGCGAGCCATCGAGGGAGAACCATGTAAACAGGGCCAAAGAGAAAGATAGAAAGGGTGACAGTGGAGGCGACTAGGCCCGAAAGAAGTGTACACTACTCAAAAAGAAAATCTAGCCAGCAACGACAGATGCCAAGGTTCGTATCCAAGAAAACAGGAGCAGTTCGCTGCTCTACTAGTCCGCGCGTGAGTCAAGTCGTGAGAGAGAAAGATCGTCCGTTTGGCGAATTGTCCGAGGGTTAACAAGAGAGGAGAAGGGGAGACAGAGGCAGAGAGAAGAGAGAAACACAGCAAGGAATGGACGGGCGTAATGTACAAAGACAGCCCTAGCAGAATTAGGTCCGAGAGAATTAGGTAGGGATAAGATGAACACGAGCGACGAAAAACAGAAGAAAAGGGAGAAGAGCAGTCTCAAGTCCAGTCCAAGATCTGATTATCTTGAGAGATGTGTAAAGAAAATAATACCGTTAAGCAGCAGTCACAGTGCGATTGCTTTGTTTGTTGGCCTTACGGCCGAGGCTTCTTTCCCTGAGGAATCTTGAGGTGATGATAGCACGGTTTAGAGAGTGTCGTGACCAAGACGATGCTGGATGCGGGCGATGGCGTTCCCTGCCGTCGCGAACCTTTCCTGGAACCTCGTCATCGCGTAGAGCAGGATGTTGAGCTCGTTCGTGATTTGATGATTGTCGAGCAAAGGCCAGGAAGCGTTGATGCTGTCCAGCTCGCGAAGGAGGACGTCTGCCACGAGAGCCCAACAAGACTGTTACAAAACAAGATCATCAGCTAGAGCAAAACGAAGAAAAGATGTAAATACGAACTCCAGTGATAGGATCCAAGAACGGGTAGTCGGACTCTCGTAGTGTCGTGATGATTAGCACGCACTCCCTCGCAGCATCCAAGCGACGCTCGTAGCAGATGGCGATCTCTGACGCAAGTGGATGGTGCAGATGGATGATTGAGCATTGAGCCACGAGGTGACAGGAGAGGTGGATGAACTTGTCATCGGGGACAGCGACGGGCAAAGAAGCAACGGACGGAAGGGACGCGATGTACTGCTTGATCATCAACTCCGTGGTCTGGATACCATCGAGCGGGCTGGCAGGAGGAGTAAGTTCTGGGAAACAGCGAGGTCAGCGAGGTCAGCGAGGTCAGCGAGGTCAGCGAGGGACACGAACGGATGTGGAAAGGGCGACACTCACGAGCGTCTACACAAATCGACATTTGGTGGGTGTGATGTAGGAGAGCTGCTGCCTTTGCCCGCATGGCAGACGGAGAGAATGCACCATCATGCGAACCACCGAGGAACGTCCTGACAGAGAAGAACTCTGAAGCCGTGTTCGCGAGACCCTGAAAGCAGAGTCAGTTCAGTGGATCTTAACTGGAGAGGTAATCAGAAAGATGCTGACCATTTCGTACTCTGAGACAGATTGCGCCCAGGGTACGTTGATGGCCTCATATGAGCTGAGGTTATCCTGAATCGTCACCGGCTTCTGGAGGAGAACGCTGTTGCACCTATCAAGAATGAAGCACTGCCAGAACAGCAGTATCCTCTCGCCCTCCTCGATGCTATCCTGAGCCGGAGGCAGCGCGAATGGCGACGAAGCCGACACATCTGCTCCGTCCACCGTCAGAGGACGATGCAGACCACACTGAACGGCCATCGCAGCGGCAGCACTAGCGTGATATCCGCCTTCGAGGAGCCTGCCGTTAGCGAGGAAGTACGTCGCAATGAGGCAACTGCCTTGGATCACGTCGAAGAGGCGATCGCCTGACTTGAGCCCGTCGTTAACGCTCTGGAGAGCAAGGTCCAGGTAGTGTTGCTCGTTGTTTGACAGAGGTTGCGGACGGGACACAAAGCATGCCCAGAGGAAGAGAGAATTCATGAGCGCGGGGTGGCGTTGTTCGTGGGGTGGGAGGTACAGGCTGGCTCGAAGACGATCCATATGGAGGTCGAGAGCGCATTGGTGTCGATGGGGTGCGAAGATGTCTAGACTAAAGATGGGAAAGTAATCAGATACAGTAGATGATGGAAGGCAAGTAACTATGGGCCTACAGCATGCTGGCCAGTTGAATGGGAGTGCTATCATCGGTAAGATCGGGGAAAGAAGGGGAGGGGGAAGAAGAGGTGTGATGTGCCTGGAGACGCATGAGCCAGATTGTTCAGATGAAGAGTAGGCGAGAGACGACGCACGGGAAGTGCTGCCCAAGATTCTGCGGGGGAGTGGGAGTTGTCTGGTTACCAGCGTCGGTCAGTGAACTGAGCAAATCGGGAGACTTGAAGATCATACCAGAATGGTAAGGAGAGGTCTCAAAGCTTTCAGGCGAGCTAGGCATGAGCGCAGGGGAATCGGAAGATGAAGATGAAGACGACGTCGATCGGCGATGCGATCTGAGGAGTTCTGGAAGGCCAATGCTTGAAGATGAACCGTCGGTCTCTAGTTGTCGGACACGAAGCTCCAATTTCTCGATCGTCTCTCGCATGAGTTGGGTGCGAGTCTTTGACCTGCCGTCGTCGTATTCGCAACAGTCAGATTTGCCTGCTTTCAGACACTGTTGACACGAGGGGCGGATCCCATTGCACTTCTGAAAGGCGCGATTCAGGTCAGTTTAACACAAGACTGATCACGAGGAAAGGGTAGCTCACCATCTTGCGTTTCCTGCGAGAGCACGATGACGCTCAGTCAGCAAACATTGCCCTTTATCAACGTCAAATTTGCTGTTGAGCTTACCTGCAGCGTAAGCACGCCTGAGAACGCAGCAGGTTGAATGAGCTTCCGCAGTAATACCAAGTCGTGAGAATAGATTACCTTTCCGCGCTGTAAGGGGCTGGTCTCTACTTTTGCCATAGCTAAACGTAAATACTTTCGGAGGAGGTTGCGGAATGCGCAGTTGGGCGAGCCGTCGGATGGGGATGTGTCGGGTGCAAACAAGGGGCGGTGTTATTTCAGGAAGCAGTCGGAGTCGTCGAGGGTGGATAAAAAGAGATCAAGCAAAGAAAGTTTGAAGAAGAAAGAGGAATAAGGAAAGACAAATGCAAGCCGGAGATGGTGGTAAGAAATAAGAAGTCTGGTAAACAGGCGTAGGTAACAAATCCCAACAAATACACATGCTGCCCCTGACCGCGGTATCGGCACTCGGATCGTTACCGTGCCTTTTAGCGCTTTGCCGACACCACCAGCTGCAGTTCTCCTGGCAAGTTAAACAGCAAGGCAGGAATATTCATCTTCCAAACACTTCCTGTGGTATCTTCTGCGAGTTTTGCTTTTGCATGCGTGGGCGCAGCTCCCCCACTCTTGTCTTGCTTGAGCTTCAGCCAGAAGCGCTAGCTTTCTCGCTATCACAAGAGTTGATCAGCAAATAACGGGCAAGGATGCCCGTTCGTTTCAAACCCATCTGCGCAGCGTCTGATCACGGGTATCCCGTGTATTATAATCATTTCGACCCTGAAGATCGTCATCAGCGATTACTCGAGTGCCAATTTGCCGCCGCCGCCGACAACGGCAACGGTTCACGAAAACCCGGGCACCGACTCGAAGGCTTCAATGCGTCTATATAGTAACGAGACGAGTTGCTTGTCTACCGTTTACGTAGAATTGGAAGCTGTAGAGCGCCCTTACTGCGCACGATGCGATCAAGATTAATTGCTGGTCCTAGGGCCAGACTTATGCGCCTTCAAGGAGTAGCAGGGCGCCGACAGGATTATGATAGAGACGACAACAGGTTTATAGACTCGAAGAGATCCGACACGCATTCCAGTGCGGGTAGTACTTCTCGCATGAGGAGTAAGGAGGAGGGGAAACATAACTTTGAGCGGAAGTTTACAGCTCGTCTACTACAGTTACTACAGTAAATGGCAGTGGCACCTAGGCTTTACGACTCCACGGTTAGTTGCCTAATATGGAAAGCGATGATATCGCAAGAAGTCAGGATCAAGTCAGGAACTTCGGAGGCATGTTCGCTTCGACTGGAAGGTCTCATGGGATCCCTCCTCCCAATTCATCCTCGCCGCGAGCCCATCAAACTTGGGAGCACTCCAAGAATTCTTCAAGAATGCAAGGATAGAGGTGTCGAATATTGGAAGACTACCAAACACAAGAAAGGCAAATTGTAGGACCATGATGTGTGGCATCGTTCTCTACTTAAGAAGAGACCGGTATAATTGATGTGGGTAAATATGGGTACGGATCGTCCAAAGGGCGAGGGTTGTATGATGGGATGTACGCAGAGAAGTACGGAGCCTTCGCAGCGTACTAGTTGTTGCAAGAAGAAAGACGAAGGGACCGAGACGGAAAGTTAAACAGGATGGTACATGTGGAAACACAGGAGCCATAGGCAAGATACATGTGGTACAACAGGAATAAATGATCTAGATCGGAAATCTACATCGTCCGGTGAGATTGGACTGAAGAAGAGGTGCGAAATGGTGGCTTGAGGCAATGCATGGAGTGTATTGGCCAGAGAAAGGGCCAGGAACATCATAAAGTCAGTAAAGCAGATCCACGAGATGCGACCAAGTTACTCACCTCGTCCGCTTCAACACAACCCACCTACGTCCCCCTCGCAGCAGCAGCCTCCTTCGCGTCCTCTCCTCTCGCGAAACACCACTGCGCCAGGAACGCATGATACGACGAAACGCTGTCCACAGCGTTCACATCCGGCTTCGCGCTCGTGGGGAACATCACCTCTCCTTCCCCTTCCTCTTCTTCGAGCGTCAGTCCATCCAGAGAAGGCGGAGCTGGTACATCGGTTGTTGCTTGTGGGGCGGTGGAAGAAGTGTCTGCGTGGACAGCTCCTAGAAAAACGCTATTCACGGCAGACTTCTCTCCTACTGCTCCCAAAGCACCTCCCTGCACCAGCCCCGGTGGAGTCGTCGACATCCACGAGCCCTCCACTGGCGAGGCTAGCGAGAGAGCACCAGCGCCACCAACCCCATGTATCGACACGTCGTTCATCCCACTTGGAAGTGGTGTTGGCGCGACCATGACGAGGGCTGGTGCCGGCACGGGCATATCGAGCTTTGGTACCGGCGCGGGAACATCGAGTGCTGGTGCTGGCGCAAGCTTGTCAATTGCTGATGTTGTCGAGGACATCGGGACTGGTGTCTCCCCAGCCTGCTTCCGCGTCGGCATCGGCGTCGCCACGTCCATACTCGTCGCTCCTGAAGCCGATGACACACTGAACGTCCAAGGACCTGAAACAGCAGGGAAGTACGGATTATCCTCCCTCTTCATCGCTGGTGCTTCTTCGCCCGTCGCCCCATTTCCCGCCACATCGAGTTCGTCGGCAGTGACGGTGCTTCCTGGCGCGTCCATAGACAAACCGGCACCGTGGAGTCCCAAGCCGTTCACCGGCAGGGGTTGAGGGTATGGTTGGATTGGCGATGACACAGCGGGGGCAGCGATTCCGTTCGTAAGCACTAGTTTTCGCCCCTGCGCGTCCTCGGGTGACACAGCGGCCGCGTCATCTGTTCGCGACGACATGGAGGGCGTAACGAGTCCATCCGCCGTAGCAGGAGTAACGACCCCATTCGAAGCCACATCTGGCCCGCTTATCGGAGGAAGAGGTCGCCCTTCGGAATCCAAAGGCAATACAGAGCCTCCAAGGCCTATGGGCTGGATTTCGTCTCCTAGTTCGACTGGCGATGACATGGCGGGGGCGATGATTCCCATAGCGGGTGCGATGAGCTCATTTGAAGGCGGCGGAACTTGTAGACCATTGGAAGGCGGCGGTCCATTTGTGGGTGGAGAAACGATGGGCGGTCCGCCCATCGCGAGTGGTGGCGAGACCACGTACGTGCCATTCATCGAGGTCGAAAAGAGCCCATTCATCGGGGGCGAAGTCATCCCCCCCATCGGCGACGAAGCCACCCCACTGATCGGTGGCGAGTGAACTCCATTTATAGGAGACGAGATCCCCGCCGGTCTCGCCCAATTACTGAGCGTTAGCTTGGATGGCAGTTGAGTCGCGGTAGGTGCAGAGATGACTGGTGGTGTAGAGATAGGAATGGGGCTAGGATGCGTGACGGTGAGCGTCTCTATAGTAGGTGTGTTTGCAATCGGAGTGTTCGCTGTGGGTGTATCTGCTATTGGCGTCCTCATAGTCGGTGTGTTGGTCATTGGTGTGTCTGCAGTGGGTGTGTCTGCAGTGGGTGTGCTTGCAGTGGGCGTATTCATCCCCGGTGACCCAGCAGTCGGCGTCCTCCCCCCACCCTCCACCAACCTCGCCAACCTCCCCATCCCCATCAAATGCGCATGCGACTGCGCAGGGTACTGCACCGGCGTCGGGCCCGTTCCCATCCCAGCTACATCGAACAACAGTCGTTAATGTCATGATAATGGAAAGGGCAGAAGAAGGAAGGAACGTACCAGGCGCACTCGCCCCCCTCTCCCTCCCTACAGGCGGAGTCCGCACCGGACTTCCCCCGCCTCCACCGGCGGAATACCCCATCTTCGCAGGCCCCGGGCTCTCAACCAACTTCGTCCCCATCCCCATCCCATTCACCCCCGCCCCCACCTGCACGGGTAACGTCTGCACGCCCCCCACCCCCCAACTAAACCCGACCCGATAATCCCTCCCCCCATTATTATCCCACCACTCATCTCTCCCACCATTAATCGCATACCTCACCACCAACCAAAGCGTCTTATCCGTCAACTTTGTAGTCTTTGACTGGGGGTCGGCATACGAAGAAAGAGGAATGGAGAAGTGGAAGAGATCCCATGTGCCTGGGTTAGACGTTGTTTTTGCTACCGGCACCGGGCTGTGTGGGAGATTCGCATGATTGGAGTTGGGTCGAGAATTTGGGTTGAGTTTCGAGAGGACTGCAGAGGGAGGCGGACCTCCGACCCCCCTAAACCTACCCCCAACCTCACTCCTAGTCCCCCACTCATCCAACGTAAACCGAACCCTAACATCCTTCTCAAAGCTCAAATTCCGCACCCCCACCGTCCCCTCCAACCTCAGATCCAACCTCCCTCCATCGCGGTGCGCGGGGGAGGGAGCGGGGTCGGTGGGGAGGGTGTGGATGAGGGTGAGGGAGGCGAGGTAGACGTTAGTATGTGGGGATGTGGTGGGTGATGGGATAGGGGTGGAGGTTGGGGGTGGGGAGAGGGTGTAGCGCGCGAAATTTGTGGTGGGGGAGGAGGACATGGATGGGGGTAGGGCGAGGGAATTCGGAGGGGGGAGGAAGGAGGGGAAGGGGAAGGCGGCGTCTGTCGTGCTTGCGAATCGGCGGCCTACTCTCGGTCCACCACCAGTGGGACTGCCCATTGGACTGGAGGAGGAGGAGCGGGGCTTGGGCTTGGGAACGGCAGCGTACCCCGGCATCCCTTCCGACTCTGTCCACCCCTCTCCTTCATACACATCATTCTCCCCATCCGGCAACGAAACAGCTGCAGGCCTCGCACCGCGCTTGAATACCTTCACCGAGGAGAGGTTACTCGCGAACTTTACGTTCTTCGGCGTAGTGGGTGTAGTAGGCAATGATTCCGTCGATGAATTCGCTGACGACGACGACGACGAGAGCGGGAGTGGTAAAGTCAGATGTAACTGCTCCGGGGGCGCAGACGCCGTCCTCACATGCGCATTCGGCGACCTGAGCAACGACACCGGCGACCCCGCAGGCGAAGATGAGGTCGAATCCGACGAGTTCAGCGAAGTGATACTGGGCGACTTTAACGAGCTTTTGAGCGGTTTCCCATTGGACAAAAAAATAACCGGCGACGAAGACGTCCTAAGCACCTGCGGTCGTAAATGTATTCCCCGTGGGGTGAGTTCCGGGGCAGATGGGGTAGGCGGTTTAGGGGAGGATTTTCTGGTGTCAATGCCTGTGTCGTCACTGGGGAACGGAATCGCGTTCGTCGTAGGAAGTTGGATCTTCATATTCCTCGTCAACGTTGACCGTGAGTTCAGCTTGATGCGGGGTGTGTATTTATCTTCATCTGTACTCGCTTCGTCCTCGTCTGGACCTGGGAAATGAAACTTGCTAGGTTTGTTAGGGGAGGATGTTGACGTCATTGGACTGGTTGGAGGAGTGCGGCGGGGGAGAGAACCCAAAGGTGCGAATGCTCCGCCGCGTGTTCCATCGTCTGTGTAGGATCTGCGATGGCTTGGACGGCCTGGGGGCGCTGCGGGGGAGGAGGGCAGCGCGAATGGCATGGGGGATGAAAGTAGAGTTTGTAAAGTTTATGTCATGGAGCTGTGATCCAAATGTTTTCCCTGATAGACGCTGGTGCCTGTTATCACCGGGGCGCCGGTAATCTTTACCATCCCAGCGAGTGTGGGGGATGCAAGGGGGGGATGTGGGGAATGCTTGGGTATTACACCGCATGTACTTAATCTAGAGGATATCTCTAACTACTAAGGGTAACCTTCTTCATCAACACCGCCAACTTGTCCCCAATCGACTGGCTCTCCTGAGGCTTCTCCTCATCTTTCTTCTTCTCGGGATCCTCAACCTCCATCTCCTCCTCCTCCTCCTCCTCCTCCTCCTCATCATCAGACACATCTTCGTCCTCATCCGTCGCCAAAAACCTCCCCTTCCTCCCCTTCATCGCCGCTCTCAACCTCCCCACCACCTCCTCTCCCTCCTCCTCCACATCCACATCATTATCCATCAAATCCAACACCCTCAACCCCCCCATCAACCCGCCCTCGATCCCCTTTGCCAGAACCTCAAACGCCTCCACCCCAAGATTATCATTCTGCAACCACAATTTCCTCAACCCAGGATTACTCCCCTCCCCCAACTCCTCCACCACCCTCGGCACCTCCCCATCCCCATCCCCACTAGCAAGCACACAATCGCTCAGATTCAACTCCCGAAGTCCAGTCCAGAGTCGCAGCCCAGCGGCCCAAGCGAGGTTCCCTGCCTTGCCTCCATCATCGCTAAAGCAGTTATCTTGCATATCTACGATCTTGAGCCCAGGGCACTTTGCGAGTCCATGAGCGAGGGCAACGATCCCCTCCATCCTAATCCCATTCTGTGGCATCTTCACCTCCTCCAACGTCCCGTGCGCAGCGAACGCCTCCGCCCATGTCGGGGCGGAGCCGTTCTCCAATCTGTTTCGGCCGCAGACGACGACGCGGAGGTTACTCTTCACCCCTTTACTCTGGGAAAGCTGGGCGGAAGAGAGAAGGGCGGAAGCGACGACTTTTCCACCCTCGGGACCCATGCCGTTGTTGTTGAGTCGCACGACTTGGATGTGTGTATTTTGGGAGAGGAGGGGGACGAGTGGGTCGACGGAGCGTCCGCCAAAGGCGTTATCGCTCAGGTTGATCTCTCGAAGGGAGGTCTTGTCTTTCAGCGCGGTGCAGATCGCCGTCAATGCCAATGGGATCTCGGTGATCAGTCTCCCAGTAAAGATATCGGAGAGGTCCACGACCTGTAGTCAAGATATCATTAATACCTAGGAGAAGGAGAATGCGAGGAAGAGAAGAAAGAGACATACCCTAATCTTCTCGCACCCAGCTAACCACTCCCCCAACCCCTCACCCGCCTCCACACCAAGCGTGTTCCCCGATAAACAGATCTCCTCCACGTTCCTCTGATCCACCCCCTCCAGGAGTGGCTCGATATCCGCGCGTGTGTTGAGCTTTAGGACTTGGCCCTTGAGTGAAAGGGAAGTAAGCTTGGGTGCCGAAGTAAGACTTGGTGCCGAGTTAAGCGTTGAACTGGTAATTCCGGGGGTGAGAGGCGGTGGAATCCCCGCATCCGGTGCCTCAGTTGGTACAGTCGACGCAGGTGTCCCATCGGAGGTGGGGTTAGGAGAGGTGGGGATGAAAGAGGTGGTGGTGGTGTCGGGGGTGGGGTTCGGGATCGTGTTGGGTTCGGTTTTCGAGGTGGGTTCGTAGGTGTTGGTAGTGGGCGTGGCCATCGTTGGTAGTTTGAATTTGGAGGTGGATGTGGTGAGGGAGATGAGTGGGAGAGATGAGTGGAGAGATTGCAAGTGCGTAAATTGATCTGTAGAGATGGAGAGAAAGTGGCTGGGTTAAGGGGAAGGTGGTCATGTGTGGTACTACTCCCCGCGAGGCGTCGTCGATCTCGCGGCCAAAGTCAACGCGCAAACAGTTCGCTATTTCTCTGGCAATGTGAGTCATGTACTCTGCTGGTGCTGAAAACGCCGTTCTTTCACTGCAGCTGCTGAGCTGCTCAGTGTTATCCCCCTGGCCTGCGAAGCTCAGAATACGGTGAATTTCAAGGTGGCCAAGTTGACGGCGGGTCGAAATTATATGCCACTACAATCCCTCAGGCCTCAGAGTGCGATCATATTCTATGACTGTGCACACATATTTATTTGGAAAACGGTACAAACCATATGTGCTGCAAAGCGTCACCGCAGCTCCTCACAATGCCCTCTGCTTGTGCTCCCATCTCGGCTCCTCAATGCCCTCATCACCCATTCGACCACACCGAATTCAAAGTCCCCGCCGACTCAACAACCCATTTTGTTTCTGCCACAAAGGCCGCAGCCTCCGGCTCGCAATCCCTGCCTCACAAGACCACAGACAACACCAATTCGAGTTCATGACCTATAGCCGCAGGTAGGGCGTTTATTGATCATCTATACACCTGGTGCCACAGCGGCAGCAGCAGCCCCACCACCTCCTCCAGTGCCATAGTCGCCACCAAAGTACCCTCCATAACCATTACCGGAGTCTGAGGCGGCCGTCGCCGCCGCCGCGCCTATCCTTAAGTAGTCTTTGTTCAGAGGCTACGAGAGACGAAAAGTAGCTTCAGAGAAACGACTCTGATGAGAGAGAGAAGAAGCCGACATACGAGAAGGACTGGTGCGGCGTGGACGCTCAGCACGACCACAAGCAATGGTATCGCCAATGATCTCACGAGAAATTTGAAACTGCTCCTACTTTGCATTGTTTTGCGCATTGGGTGTGGTAGTCGATGGAAATGAGTGTCGACGAGGCGAGCTGAGATTTAGCTTAGATGCAAACAGCGTCCCTGGATCGCCTCCGTTATATACCTATCTGCGGGCGTAGTACGCTTCCGAGACACGCAACTCACGGTCGTGTCTCTGGAACGAACGCGATATACTTAGGTTGTGCCTCCGCTGCCGTTTATGCAACGTTTATGAGTCCTTGCGGATGATGGTCTGCTGAAACTGGATTCAGGGCTGCGCTGGGATCAACTGGGATTGTATCTGTATCCGTGTCGGTACCGGTGTGAGTTTGGGTGCCACGGCCGGTGCGGCATTGTTTCTAACGCTATAAAGCCAGTTCAGTGCTTGATGACTCGGTAAAATCTAAGAAATACGCACCTCGAAGTGCTTGGGAGGGGGGGGCTTCCTTGCCGGTCTCGCATTAATGCTTACAAGGCTGCTTAACAGTTTCTCAGTTGGGGCCTATAGGCTAAGTTTTAGCTGCGTAGTATCCGAGTGCTTGTACCTCAATCGTTTGTCGAACTGAGGATCCAGGAACAGCTTAGGAAGAATCGCAGACATGGCGGCTGAATGGTAGTTCGTGGCCCATGGGAGGTCCACATCGTCCGAGTTTTTATGCTATTCAGCCCTCAAGAATTGGCGGAAATAGGGCAGTGAGAACATCATTTTTGTACCTCTTGATGATCAGTGAGAGAGACCAAGCATGTATTCTGAGCAAAAGTGAACAAGCGACATTGGCGTTGGAAGAGAGAGAGGAAGGGTCGCTTGGTTGATTAGCCGGATTACCGACCCACTGCGTTAGAGGCGCGTCATCGGGTCGCACCAAGACTCACCACAAACTCTCACCATGCCTCGTACCGCAGACACCGCTAGCTTCAAAGTAAGGCCACCTCTGCGCTGAAGAGGTCTTTGCATGAAGCTAATATCGCGGTCGATATGTAGTTCAACCACACCATGATCAGGATTAAAGATCCTGAGGCTTCCCTCAAGTTCTATACAGAGGTGCGAAGTTTTCTCAGAGTTCCGTCATGCAGCATTAGCTGAACTACTTTTCCCCATATTGAAGGTGTTGGGAATGGACCTCATTACCAGTAAGTTTTCTGCCTGCCCTGCTTGACACCCTCGCCTCGCTAGTATCAGCATCTAATCTTACCGACGGCGGCGGCGGCGGCAATCTTATCTCCCATACGTACTGACTTTTTGCCATTCATCCAGAGAACGTCAAATCCGACTTTACGCTCTACTTCCTCGCCTTCGACAACGGCGACGGCGACCAGCCCGAAGAAGTACGCGCCAAAACCCGCTTCACCCGCGAAGGTCAGACCTCCCTCTCATTTCATCACATGCACGTCATCATCATCTTAAATCGAATATCCTTAGGTATCCTCGAGCTCACGCACAACCACGGCACCGAGTCCGATCCCGACTTCAAAGGCTACGCAAGCGGCAACGCCGAGCCCGGGCGCGGATTCGGACATATCGCGATCTCTGTCGACGATATTGACAAGGCCTGTGAGCGGTTTGAGAAGCTGGGGGTGCAGTTTAAGAAGCGCCCGAATGAGGGGACGATGAAGCATATTGCGTTCATCTTGGATCCTGATGGGTGCGTTTCAAGGTTTTCTACTTGGATGACGATGAGCCGAGCTGATGTTGTTGTGTCTTCGTTATAGCTATTGGGTGGAGATCGTTCCTGGGTCGTTGAACGTCTAGGATGAGAATGCCAGGATGTAGCTCTCGAAGCGAAAAGTGGCAAGAAGGAGAAGAGTGCATTTCTACTCTCGAACAGAACAGCTGAATAAGATGGGGTTCTTGCTTCCAGTTGCTCCTAGTGGAGCTCTTGCGCAGGCAGCTTCGCCATAGAAGTATGTGTGTGGTGCAGGGAGATGCGACCCGGAACGGTGTGAGTCGGTTGAGCATCTTCTTCGTGAGATCAGTTCAGCGTTCGAAGCGAGCTTCAACCCATTCGTGAAACCAGCTGCTTTGCACGGCCTAGCAGTTGGTGAGTGTGGGCGGAGGCTAGCGATCTGTTGAACTATCGTTTGATAGTTTTGAATTTACGCTACTAACATTTCTCGGGCTACACACAATGGTCTGTTATTAATATAAACTAGAGGGAAAATCGCTTGGAGCGCAGTGGAGGGAGAAATGTACTGTACCAACCCCGGCTATCCCTAGGTGCTCAAACACCTTTGGCTCCGTCCATCATGACCCTCTCCAGTATCAAATCGAAGCAAGCTGTTTGCCACTGCTGTGGACTGACCAAATTCTCCGCGTTCACTCTTCATCCTCCATACCAGCCAAAATCATACCGCCAGCCCACCAGTCATGCCGGCGTCGCCAACGCGCGGCGTTTTGTGCGGGAAGGTGACGCCCAGATCGCCGACATACAGAAAGCTATCAAGCGTCTTCAACGACACGAAGCTCACCTCAACACCATCGTTCGGCAGCACCGCTCTTATCTCTCCCCTATACATCGCCTACCAGACGATGTTCTCCTCATGATCTTTACCGCCGAATGGGAGTCGAATGACCAGATGCCACCGTGGACCGTCAGCGCCGTGTGCAGGCGATGGCGGGGGATCGTCAATGGCTATCCCCTGTTCTAGTCTTGGTTTGATTTCGTTCCAGACAGGACGAAAGAACCAAAGCTCGACCTTCTTCGACTCAACATACAACTGGACAGATCCGAACGTATCCCTCTTTCGTGGGCGTTAATACACACAAACTTCCGCGACCACTTTCCACACCACCTACATGAACGCGCCCACGGGACAGCGAAACGCCTGTTCCAGAATCTTCGCAGGTTCAAGAATGTAGAAATTGAAGGACCGCTGGATACCTAACTGCTCCCCCATGATCTAACGGCTTTCAACCTCCTTACAAACTTTACCGTCAACAGTAATGATGACCTTGGAACCATCCAACATTTGCTCCAGAATGCACCTGCACTGCAGAGACTGCGGCTACGCAACGCCCGCATCAAGCAGCCATTAATCCTTCAATGGAAGAACCTCAGGGCTTTGCAGTTGGCCGACTGCTCTATCACCACGGAGACCCTTCTTTCCATCCTCTCTTCCTCCCGAAACCTCACATTCCTGACACTCGATGGTGTTCCCCGCTCTAAGGATCAACCTATACCTACTCTCGATACCCATCCCACCGTTCAACTCGACAACTTACACTACCTCGATATCAGGATTGGGATACCAGCAAAAGAAGAAGGACTGCAGATAGACGGTGGATTCGAGCAGCGGCAGGCTTGAGAGATCATCAGGCATCTGCGCGCCCCAGCACTGCAGTATTTCCGCTTGTGCTTTCCCTATGGGGAAACTCTCCAAGCTACAGAGGACTTCATACGCCGCCCTGGCGCTGCGTCCAAAATTTTCGACCTGGTCATCCTTTATCCCTTTGCCAATGATTGCGACATAATCATTCGACTGCTGCAACAGCTGGAAAACCTGGTTTGCTTCACGTTACAGTGTTTCGACATTGACGATGACGACCCCCTACTCCGAGCGTTGGAGTGGCCGCCGAAAAGCCAAAAAGACACCGCCAACAGCAACGACGCGACCTCAATATCGGCACCATCTCGCATCTGCCCAGATCTCGGCACGTTGAAGCTTGGCGAGATGACCATGTCTGCTACTGCTCTCGAGAGCATGCTGAGGTCACAGTTGCCTGCGTACTTGGATGATCAAGGCGATGGCACGGATCCATGCTTCTTGGAGCACGTCGAGATTGGCGCTGTGACTTTCACAGACGAGGACTCTGCAAGAGGCGATGTGGTGCTCCAGTGGCTAGCTGACGCAGGCGAGCAAGGGGGCTTGAAGTTCGATCGGTGTAGCTTGGGGCCTGTCCGTTCAGCGTAGGGGCTGCACCATCCAGGTTAGAGCGCGAGTCGTTACAAACTTCAAGTTGTATATATTGATGTAGGAGCTACGTGTACTGCATTTCCTGTGTTATAGCTGATTTCTAGATGCGTGTCTATACAATGCATCTGAGTACTAGCACTCGTATATGCTGCGAACATCCACCGAGAATCCTAGAACAAAAAGACAGCCCGTCATGATTTACTCTTCCTTATTCTTTCCACGCCACGGCATACGCCGGTCTAGGGACGAGCATTGAGGCAGATTCCTTGACTCGGTGTTGTCTCCATGCAGATGCCTCTACTGTATAGCCCACGCTGAGCCCACGTACATGACTGGTTCACTCGAACTGTATGGAGAGCGCCTGTAACAGATCAGCATCTGAGAAGACGCGAGAGGATTTCGCGAGCCGCAGCTAACCCCAACAATCTTTTGGCTCCGCCCATCATCATACCCCTACCCGGTACCACCAGCAGGTCGATGGAACAAGCACCGTGTCATTGTGGACTTACCAGAGCTTCCTTATTCAACCTAAGTTCGTCACTTCAGACAAAAGCATACCACCAGCCTACCAGCAATGCCGATGTCGCCAACGCGCGGCGTTTGGTGCGGGAAGGTAAGGCCCAGATCGCCGACATCCAGAAAGCTATAAAGCGTCTTCAACAACACGAATCTCATCTCCACTCCATCGTTCAGCGCCTGTCTCTCAACCATCCATCGTCTTCTAGATGACATTCTCGTCATGATCTTCACTGAAAATTGGGAATCGAACGACCAGACACCACCGTGGATCCTCAGCGCCGTGTGCAGACGATGGCGAGGGATCATCAACAACTATCCCGTGTTCTGGTCTTGTTATGACTTCATTCCGAAGGATATGGAGAAACCGAACGCGACCTTTTCCGACTCAACGTACAATTGGACAGATCCGGGGATATACCTCTTTCGTCCGCGTTGATACACCCGAACTTCCACGATCGCATACCCCGCTACCTATATGAGTGCGCCCACGAGACAGTGAAACGTCTGATTCATAACCTTCACAGGTTCAAGGAGGTGGGGATTGAAGGACCTAGAAGACTTCATACATCGCTCCGGCTCCGCATCCAATATTCTCGACCTCCACATCTGTTATCCCTACGTTGACAACTTCGACGAGGTTATACAATTGCTTCAGCAATTGCGAGAACTGGAGTGCCTCGTACTACAGCTATTCGACGATCAATCCGACCCTCTACTTCGAGCCCTGGAATGGCCGGCGAAAGGCCAAACAGAGACCGCCAACGACGAAGAGCCGCCCACAAATTTGGCACGGCATCGTCTCTGTCCGGAGCTTCTCACCTTGAAGCTCAACGAGATTACCTTGTCTGCTGCTGCTCTAGAGAGCATGCTGAGGTCACGATTGCCTGCATACTTAGACGATCCCGGCGATGGCAAGGATCCATCCTTCTTAATGCACGTCGAGATTGGTGAAGTGCATTTCACAGACGAGGACTCGGTGAATGTCCACCGGGTGCTGCAGTGGCTAGTGGATGCAGGCGAGGAAGGGCTCTTCAAGTTCGAGCGGCGCAACTTAGAAGCTGACGATTCAGAATAGTGGGGCCGGCGCGGCGCGCTATCCAGGTCGATTCGTAGTGCAACACAGATGTAGAAGCCATCAACTCTTGTCATGTCCTGCATGCCAATGCATATAGAAGATCCAGAATTTTCAACGCAGACTACTGGCGGCATCCGTCGTGCATTAGCAAAATTCAGATTCAAGATCACAACACGGCGAGAATGCTATCAGTATAGGCTGGGACTCAAAGCATGTTGTGGCCGTCAAAATATCATTGTTGGCGCTTCGCAGAGTAAATCGGCGCTATCGGACCGTCTGCCTATCGTCGCCTTTCCGAGGTTACCTCCGACCACACTCTCGCGCGTCTTATGCCAACGCTTCACTGCTGAGCTTGGTCCCCTGCTACCCCGTCCATCCGATGCTCACGAATGTAGGTCAACCCAGCACCGCACGTCGCTTTATACCATCCCAGTTACACGGCCGACTAGCTCTGGTCCCCCGAGAAGGGTGTTTCAGCGCGCCGAGCTACAAATGGCGCTCACTCATCTTGCGAGAAACGCCGAGCTCCAGGGCCAACAACGGAGCGATTTGATTTTGATTCTGCTTCCGCTCGCCATGCATCTGGGGCAGCGGACTCTATTAGGTTCCCCTCGGGGTCCCCACAGTCTTAAACGGATGTTCTGCTGGCAAGCAGTGGTAACCCGTTAGTTTCCCTTTTCCTCCCCTTACCCACCGAGCCGCTCAGCACGGGAATGACTGCCAGGTGAGTTACTCGATACATGCTTCGACCACTTATACTAACCACGTTCTCTCCAGTCACTTCGCAGCCGCCAACCCTCTGCTACCCCCGGAGCTCATTCACCAGATAGTGTCCTGGCTACGGACAGACAACGAAGCGTTAAGCAAATGCGCCTTGTCATCACGGTACACGATGTATCCCGCCCGGGCTGTCCAGTTTCTCAAATGCAACATCGTCCCTGAGAACTACCGCTCCTTCATCTCCGACGTCGTCTCCACGGGTAGCATTTACCGCACGTTCCCGTTCTCTGTCGTCAAGAAATTAAACCTCAGCCGCCTGTCCACCGCGCAGCTTGAGGACCTGCTGAGCTACACCAAGAAATTCCACGGTCTTGTGGCGCTCGACATGCACCTCATTGATTGGGACGTCTCATCCAGCGCAAGGTTTCAGCTAGCCTCGATGAAGTGGGTTACGAAGTTGCACCTCTCCGTCGTGGGGTTCTCGACGCTGGAGGATTTCGCCAGCTTGCTCTATGGCTTTGAGGCCCTGCAGCATCTGAAGGTGTACATGCCGCGCTTCGACGTAATGTCCACTCCTCTCGAAAGTAACGATCACCACCATTGGGAGCCACGCCCTCGCCGTCAACTCACTCAGCTCCACCTGATGGACTTCAACAGAGAGTTCATGGGGTGCATATTATCGCTGTTTACCGCGCAGCGGCTCGTTATCCTCGGCTCGCTCTGGGATCATGAGGGCACCTGGGAACAGCTGCAGTCTCACACCCTCGCAGACGTCAAGGAGCTAGAGTTCGCAAGCTGCCAGGATATCCTTACCGACGCACGTACGTTCAACACCATTCTTGTGCCATCTCTTTACGCTCAACGACTCATCTCTACTACTTAGCCTTCCTCAACATACCCGTCCCCGCCCTCTTACCTCAAAGCATCCACTACAAGTTCACCATCGACAAGAGCACCGCGCACCACTTCCGCGTACCCGATATTGTCGCCAGCTTCTCTCAAGACCCCTTCTCCCCGCTCCCTCTACCGATCATCATCTCCTTCGACTACGACCTCTCTTTGAACTACCCTGAGGATACCATATGCGGCGCACCCTGGGCCGAACTGGACGAGGCTCTTGCCTGTAGGAACGTTGGACACTTAGCATTGGAGTTCAGGTTGGATCTGCTCTCCAACTCTAAGGAGGTGGAATGGCACGAACGGATCGAGAAGCGGGTCATTTCGCAGATGCTGATGTTATTGGAACGAAGAGTGTTGACCGTCCGCTCGTTCACTAAACTGCGCTCTGGTACCCCCCCGTGTGCGGGCTAGGAGCATCTTCTGAACCTTCCACCCCATAGGCGATCGCCTTCTCATACACCGTTAATGGCATACATACATCGTCCCTCCCAACACCAGATAATCTCTGGCAATGTGGCATGTATCATGCTCGACACCTTCTCGCAAGAAATTCTCTTCTTCGTTCTTTGGGCTTTTGGTAGCAATTACAATGTTTTTGGTATTTAATCTTATTATACTGCTTTGACTACTGCTGCATGGTGTGAGGGGTGTGTTTGAATACTACTGCGCGATAGAACTGAGGACCGAGGAGATGTGTGATAGGACTAGGAGTGCAGAGAGAATTGTTCATGAGACACATGAACAAGGGCGAACACCAGACACGGACGATGGAGAGGAGAGGTGCGAACGAAAGGAATAATGATAACCTACAACTACTGAACTTCCACAAAACACTCCTCCTCACCAAACCCCTTACCACAGGTCCTCGACGAGCTCACCACAAATCCTCCTCCCCAGGCCACGTCCTTAGCGTCGCCACCGGCTGATAATAATACTGCTTATACCTCTTCGTCACCGCCCTCTTTCCCGGCCTCGGCATCATACTCCTCAACAGCGTCGCGCGCTCCTGGTCCGCGTCCGCCTCGGGGTTATAGAACCACCGCGCCTCAAGCGTCCGGTCCGACGCGTCCTATTCACAAACAACACTTCAGTAGACAAGTCGGAAAGACGGAAAGAGGAAGTACTAACCTTCCTACTACTCTCCACCTTCCCAAACACGCCCCCATCCCCCTTCTCCAACACATCCCCCAGAATCCCCATCCACTCCGCCTCAGAGTGCCGCGCCTTGATCCCAGGGCGGGTAGACATCAACGACTTGTACGCCGTCGACAGGGTGAGGGAGGAGGCGCGGGAGGTGGCGAATGTTTCAATGAGCATGCCGACAAGCTCGGGGTCGACGGAGGTGGGGAGGGGAGGGGGTGGAGGTGGGGTCTTGTCGATTTCGGGCTCTGAGTCCGAGTCCGAGTCAAAGACAGGTGTTGGGCGTCGTTTGGTGGGGGCGCGCTTGGGCTTGGTGGGGCGTTTGTGGGGCTGTTCGTCCGTGTCGTCGATGAAGACGGAGCTGCTGGCATGGGGAGCAACGTCCACGGACGTAGAGCGAGCGCTGCTAGCACTGGGCTGAACATCCATGGAGGACGAATCAGGATTGCCAACACTGGGGCGGACGTCCACGAGAGACCGCTCGGAGGTGCTAGCTTTCACAGGAGCGTCCGCGGAGACAGAGCGCAAACTGCTAGCCTCCGGGAGAGACGGCTCAGAGCTGCTCGCCTTGGGACACACGTCCAGGACAAGCGACTCGGCGCTGGTCGAAGGTACGGCGGGGGCAGAGGCGGGTCGTTTAATGACGGCCTTGGTTGGTGCTTGTGGGCGTTTAAACGGAGTAGATTGGGACCCACTGGCAATAGGTTTCAACCCAGAAGCCCGACTCTGCGAAGGAGAAGACGGGCGAGGCGGAAGCGGCTGAGTACGAGAGCACGACGCTGCTGGTGGGGGTTGCTTCGCGCTAGCACTAGAAGAACCGCGTCGCTCGTCGCTCGACTTCGAAATGGGTTTACGTCTGATAGTCGTCACGACCTGCACGCCCGTTTTCTTCCCATGCGCGGGTAGCTTGTCTGCACTGACTTTCTTCACGAGAACCTGTACGCCCGTTGTTCTGCGCTTCGCATCGGATGATGCACCGGATGGGGATATCTTAAACTTCTCTTTCGGTGCTTTCGGTGCTAAGCTGTTATTGATCTCCGTCTTGGCTTTCTTCCGTTGAGCCTCCGAGCCCAGGTCCTCCTCGGCTTTCCGTTTCGGGAGTACCTCTTCTTCCAGCGGTGCAGGGGACTCCGAGGTAGGAGCAGGTGAAATAGGTCCGCTTTGGGAAAAGGATGCATCGTGGGCCGAGAGCGGGAGGGGACTTGTGGTGGTGGTGATTATCAGATCGTCCGAAAGCATGTCGAGGGCAGATAACGCAGGTGATTCGTTGAGAGGAGATATCAGGAGTTGGAGGTCATGGGGCACGTCATTCATTACTTCACCGGGGTACTGGTCCGGACTGCCTTTCATATGATCATCGTCTGGGAACTGAGGAATAAGACGAAGTCAGCATATGATTGTATAAGGCGAAGGGAGAGGGGAGGAACGCACGTCGTGGAGGTCAACGTCCATGTCCAGCGACTCTGAGAATGGCGAGGAGCTCCTCCGTCCGTCGGGAAGTTCGGAGAATATCATGGATAGTGGCGAAGAAGGTGGAGATGAAGGTGGAAGGGATGTGGCCGGTAGGAAGGGGGACGAGGAAGCGGGTAGGAGGTACTGGTCTTCATCGTGCCTGGTAGGAATGTGGTGTTCCCGCAGCAAAGGTGACGAAGGTGGTTCGGCCATGTTATGGGCGCTATCCCTAACTACCTTCGGAGGTTGAACTTCGGGACGCGCTGACAGCTTCCGAGCCCGTGCTTGGTATTCCCTTAAGGTTGTGATTGTCGTGATCTGGGACTTCCTGAGCTGAAAGGCGCCAGGGTCGGTTTCCCAAAGACCGCGTTCTGAAGATACGCCAAAGTACGTGACCCTAGCGTCCGTGGTAGGTTCGTCCATATCCAAGTACTTGGGCAATAAGGATACAGGTGGCTGATACGGTGGCAGGTCGAGATTTAGGTCATCGTGGTTGTAGATAGCAGAGGAAAAGGCGTCGCGAAAGGATGGCAGGACGATGTGCCGGTGAGCTTGTTCGTACATGGAGGTTGAGAGAAAGGAGGGATCGATCACGTTCTGACCAATCAGGGGAGAAGAGGCAAACTCGATCACCTGAATATCAACAAGAAACTTAATTGAGTTCATTGATCGAGTCAACAAAGAATCGTGACACAATCGTGACCAGACGCGTCGTTCCTCTTGACCTCCTCGACCTTGTCGTCATCGTCGTCCAGAATACATCTGCTACTCATCAACACCCACCATACTTTGCTGAAGCAACATGCGCCGCCATTCCACTCGACGTCGACAACACCCCGAACGTCGATCCTCCCTCGTCAGGAGCATACCAACATGTCCCAACATCGTTACTCCCATTCGTCCCATAATGGAACACGCCCGAACTCTGAGCACCCAGGAACGCTGAATACTTCGCAGTGCGCGCATCGTCCTTAACGTTGTCGAGATAGAACTGGACGTGTTTGGTCCAGATGCCCTACGGTATATTGTAATTGTTAGTCGGGGTTTCTCGCTGACAAGGTAGGTTGACCGTTATCCAACCTTGAAGATGACTTGATTATTGTCGCAGACGGTGCTGCCAGCGACGTCGTCACAGCTCTCTCTGAGGATACCGTTCTCTGTCTTCAGACTTATCGTCGCGTCCAGAGAAATCTCAGCCTCCGTCAAATAGCTCTCATCTCCCGTGATGGCATACAGCAAACTCAGGCCTGAAGCGACCACGACCTATGTAGAGCACCGTCAACACGGCTGCTAAGTTGATCGAAAGAGCCATTTACTTGGTTGTAACTCCACGTTTCCTACAAGCATCTCGTCAGTATCTCGCCATCGCCCTGAAAGCCATGTGCTCACCTGTCCATTATTCTCACAGGTATCCGTCAAGCCGTCGTTCCACAATCCCTCCGCGTTCCTCATTCCCGAATTCAGTACTACATTCCACATCAGCGACGATCCGCACAGCGATTGGGAAGACGTACACCACGTCCACGTCAACTTCGCATTCTCTAAGAACACTTCCTGCCCAGTCCGCAAATACAGTGTTCCAGAAGCCATGAAGAACAATTCGTTCGTTATCGCGTTCTTGTACGTGTGTGCAGTGGACCACCAAACTTGGAAGACATCATGGTGAGTGCCCTAGCAACAAAGTCTGCAAATTGAAGAACTTACGCCCTCCACCACAGGTATCATCCCACTCCCTCCCAATAATATTACACACCTTAATCGCGCTGTTCAAGAACTGCGCTCCTCCCTCTTCCCCCCGCGCATCGAGATAGTCCGACATCTTGATCAGCGCCAGGATAATCCACTACGAAGCAAAATCATCAGTCCCTCCTCAACCTCTTCAAGCCGAAAAACCGGTCTGGACGTACTCCAGCATCATCATTACTCCCTGCAATAAACTGCACCCAATCCGTCCCAGGGTCAGCACCCGCTTTCATCGTTAACGAGGTCAACATCGTTTCCGTGTACTCTGATGAGCCGGAGGCTAACATCAAGTTCAACAGCGTTTCGTACGTGTTCTGTCACAATGTAACTCCCAGCTGGTGGTTAACCTGACTCATCGACAGGAATAGGGACGTACGGCATCGCCCCAGAGATTCCCAGTGTTGTAGTACCCGGTGCTGGAGTTCCAGTAGTGGGATTGCATGCGCTCCGCGACGGCCTGCAGAGGGTTTTTCAACATCAACGCTTCAAAATTGACGACCAAGACGACGTACATGGGCCCGCTCCAAGTCCCGTACGCACTGGCCATCGTTCGCAGTGTAATCCCAGAGATGAAAAAGCTTTGGTGGGGGGTTGAACACGTCGAGCGCGCCGCTTTGAGGGTACGCTACCCGTTCTGTTTGTTCTACCACGTTGAGTCAGTATTGATACTATTGACAGAGCAGGAGAAACACGGTACCGGAGCCTCTGTTCTCGCTAGGAAGCGCGAACGTCCTAAGAATCAGTAGGGCGGTAGTCGCAAGGCTAAGTCTCATCGTAGGCTGGCGCTGTACAGAATCACACGACTACCGTCTTCTTATAAATCGAACGACCTATGATATCACCAAACCGAACTCGGATCCTACACACCCATCTCTCGCACACGAGGGCTCTGTGGATGTATCTACCGTGCCGTCGACATCTCATCCCGGTCATTCGTGAGCCCACAAGCCAGCTTCTTCTCCATCACACGGACGCACGCTCCACTGAGAGGGACCCCATGACTTGCACTTTGGCACATCCTTCATGTGAGAAGGCCTGCATGGTGGAATAGGCGAATGTACGTGTGTGAGAATGGTCTCGAGACCATCGCCGTGACCAAGATCTCATACTGCAGCTCGTGCCAGTGGAATATCTGCCTATCTTTGACTGCGAATCGTGATCCTGGCCCAAGTAAGGAGCGCCATATTTTTATCACTCTCATGGGGGTGTCATGTGTAGCAATGATAACATTGTCCAAAACGGCATACGACAGTGCTTCTCCATCTACAACACACTCGACACTACTTCCTCTCAGCACTGAGCATAAACGTAGTCCGGACGTCCCTTGGGCACGACAAGGTAGTCCCTCAACACGATCGAAATGTCGGACCCTCTAGCGCTGCAAGACGCGTCGAAGTTTGCCCGTGTGTACTCAATCTCAATGACGTTGCGCCCATACACATCGGTGTAGTCCTCGCACTCGTCCCACTCTTCACATTCCTCGGTGACGGCAAACTAAGGAAACGGGTCAACACTGTGCTCACCGGTCGGGACAAAAGACAGTGACTCACGTCGAACTTGGCCTCGTTCTTGCCCCTCACGCCGAGCCCAGCCGCGTTCTTCTGTCCCACGGCGAGACCTTTGTCGTGCGCGTACTGGACCAAGAGCCCCGCGTAGAGGAGGTTACCGTTGATGTTGAGGAGGTTGCCGGATCGGGAGTAGGTGTCCAGGTTGTCGATTTCAATAGCCTAACATGACAAGACACGTTCAGCATAATTTGTCGTAGCCAGGCTACAAAGACTCGCCTGGAATCCTTTCGAGGCACACCCGTTTATGTATCGGGTAGCCATAACGTCGACGAGGGCGGTGCGCTGGGCAGCGGTGCGGGTGTCCCTGGGGCGCACGGTCAGTATCCTGAAGAAGAGCGCATGACGATTAGACTCACAACAAGTATTCGCCAGGCCACTCCGGATCCTCGAACAGCTGTGCGTCGATATCCAGTCTTCAGCAAATCACTCTCATTCAAGGTTCCAGGCTGACTGACCTGTCCATCTGCCCTCCTAAGAAGAAGGTTAGGATAGTTCGTCTCCCAGAAGCTCTTGTCCTGCGGTTGAGTCTGGAACCCATTGACGTAGCAGATGTTGTATTTGCCGGCCAAAGCAGCAGCGCCGCTGTCCCGGGTGACGATCTGCACGTTGCTCTCCGGAGCGTAGGCTCCGCCGAGCTGATAGTCGAAGACTCCGTTCACGGGTGGTAAAGACCATGCGCGGCGCTCGAGAACGCCGGCGGAGACGATGGGGAGGAGGGCAGCGAGGAGGGAGAGGGATGCGGAGAACTTCATACTTGTCTTGTGTTACCAGGGACGAGAACGGATGGGCCGTGTTGAGAACCACCAGGGGAGTCGTTAGGCCTTTATACTAAACCTTTTCAATGCCCGGGCGGTCGTCCTGCATTGTGGTAACGACAGAGCCCGTGGTGGTTTGTAAGATGTAACATCTGAAGCTGAACTTGACCCGTTTCGAACCCAACTGATCATCTTTGCACTTGCTCAGAGGAGATCATCGTGAGGTGGATACATACCAAGTCGGATCGAGCATAGTAGGGTGTCGGCACAGAGAATGTTGAGGACATCGAACTTAGTGCTTGAAAGAGAAACAAGGCTAGGTCACCAAGACTCCATGATACCACTCCGAAGTCGTCTCTGGCTATTCTCTTGCCGTTGCCTCTTAAAGGAATAAAGCTTGAAGCTCGAATGCCGCACGATGTGAGTGAGTAGAGATCATCGAAATCCAGAGCAAGCGTCTATTCTGGTCTAATCCCCATTATGTGGCAACCCAAGGTTGTATTCCGACGGCGTCCTGCTGCGGCGCATTTGTATGCTCAAACTCCCGTGTTCTCTGAACAACCACTCGCCATCGGTTGCGCTCATGGATACACCACGTCATGTAATGCATTGTTACGTGAGTATCGACTATGGGCTAGTTCGAGTCCTGCCCGACTTTACCGAGCCCGTGTCATTTGCACCTCGTCAAATCTCCGAGACCGTGCTGACATTTAGCAAGGTAACCACACCGAGACCGTGTTACTGTGACATTTAGGATGGTACGCTCTCCGTCAACGTCTGCCTGGCTGAATCCAAAGTCAGGCTTGGCTGTGCGGCGACTTATTCGTCATACGGCGGGAGACCCCATTCTTCTGGCTTGAATTCGAGCAGAGACCCCAGAGTTGCATGAGGCTTGAAATCCGCATCACTTCCCGACTTCTCCTCCATCTCTCTCAGCTCCGGCTCGGGTATCCAAACCACTAATCAAAGAAACAAGTCCGTCAGCTCCGTCAGCTCCATATCCCCATCGACGATACTCTCAGTTACTCACCGTTCATCCCCGCCTTCAACCCCGCAACAGCCCCCAAAACCGCATCCTCAAACACCAAACCCCTCCCCCTCTCCTCCACCTGCTTGTCCGTCACACCCTCCGTACCCTTCGGCTCAAAACCCACCCGTCTCCCCAGCGCTTTCTCCGCCGCCACCAAAAACACATCCGGATTCGGCTTCCCCAGCATCTTCCTCAAACTCCCATCGGCACACGGAACATCAGTGTCATCATCCGCACAAACCACCCTCTCCCCAAACATCTCAAAAAGCCTCTGTTTCTCCGTCTTCTTCGCCTCGTCTGTCGCACCCTCAGCACCAGTCTGCGTCTTGATATAGAACTTTGACCTGCGCGAACCGGTGGCTACGGCGATGGGTATATTGTGTTTGATGAGGTGGGTGACGAGCCTCGTGGCTCCTGGGAGGAGGGGGACGCCGGGCCACATCTCATCTTGGAGTTTGTTTCGCTGGAGGAGGTATGATTCGATTGTGAGGGGTGGGGGAAAACCAGATGGGGGTGCGAGTTTCTCGGCAGAGAAGGAGCCAAGGAGGTGCTTGGATGCGACTAATTCAGCTGTAGGGGTAGTGGGGCCAATCAATACCATTCTAACTTATTTCTTGGACGGTTGAATGAGAGACTCACGAACGCCCATGCATCCCGCTTTGATATCCCACGTCATCTCGACGCCATAAGGCTTCAGAATAGTATCTAATAAACACACATGCATAAGAACACGGCAAGAACAGTAACTTGTAAATGAGACGAAACTTGTTGCCAGGGTATAAGCACGCTCAGAATCAATGAGCAGACCTGTGTGAACGCCGATTTCAGCACTAGAGCCACTAAGTCATGGGAGCGGGTGTCCATACCATCCATATCGAAGAGCACATACTCTATACGCGGGCGTGTCATGATGGCGGAGAAGAGAGCAGAATGTTAAGATATGCACACTGAGGCAGGCGGATGGACATTTCAAAGATTAGATCTCCAACAAAATTGGGGCGCTCGAGATCAACACAACCGTTTTATCTCCGCGGCGTCCGGACGTTCCAAAAAGGTCGGTGAAGCTGGCGAACGTGCGTAGACGGACAAGCAGCCAGCTGCAAGGCGCGCAATGACGAATGACGATATCTCGCAAGAGAACAAAGGAGGCGCAACAACCGGTGATAAATACACCTTGATACTACAATTGAGCGACCCAGAGAAAAAAAAGGACAGTGGAAAAAAGCAGAGAAGCGAGAGCCTGAGGTATGAGGCTCAATCGAGGTCGAAGTCGTCCAGAAATGATGTGTAGGAGAGTCCAATGAGGTCTATGGCGGGTCTATTGTGCGTGCGGATGTGATGAGGAGAAATGGAACAATCCCCTACAATTAAGAAAGAGAGCGATAGCATAGGCAAAGCAAGGAACAGGGGTCTACAGTCGGTACAGGTCCGGTCGTGAATCCACCAAGGCGAGGGAAGGCATGTCGAAATGGGGGTAAATGATCACCGTCTCCCCTTCTTCTTCTTCTTCGCGTCCTTCACCTCCGCCCCAGCCTCCCTCATCATCTCCTTCAACTTCCCATTCTCCAAAAGCCTATCGACAAGCTCCACGTCGCCCCCCGAAATCACCTTCCCGCCTATAAGAAGCGCGGGAAGCGGGAACGGGTTCAGACTTGACGCTGGCGGAGATGAAGCGCCGTCCTCCGTGCCGTCTGAATCGTGATCCGACGACGACTGAACGGCGAATACCGCGTTTATTACTCGTGCGATGAGAGGCATGAGGACCTCCGAGTCCGGCCTGACGTCCACCTCGAAGATAGTCGGAGGAGGCTGAATATCGAGTTTGGAGAGGATATTACGCAGCGACCGCGACTGGGGCGAGTAGTGCTAAAAATAGGCAGCATGGCGCTCATGATCAGCACAACTCGGACAATAACACAGCAACCTCCTCAACGCACCTTGCAATAAACAACAACGGGATTATGCTCCCACGTCTGCTGAACCAGGACCTTCAACTCCTCCTCCGACCTCTTCCCAGCAGCGACGTCAAAGTCGAGAACCAACTGAGGATCAATCATTCTCGACGGATCGACATGTGGTGGTATCACGTTCTGTGCCAGGGCCGCGAGATGGCTCGACACAGCTGCTAGCTCTTCTTCCGGATTCAACGTAAGAGGGGGGTTTGGCGATGCATGCGAGAGGAGGGCGGTGGCTCGGTGTGGTTTGTTCTTCTGCTTCGGCCGTGTCCATAGGTCTGCGTGGTGTTCGACCTGCCCTCGAGAATTTCCCCGAGATGTGTTGTACTCGTAGTAGTCGACCATCGTTGATGATATGTCGAGTAGGTACAGGGCAGCAGAGAAGATGATGAGCGTTAGAACGACTGTAATCTTTGTTCTGAGCCTTCGACCCGTGAGTTGTGGCGAGCTGAAAGAGAATGAGGATGGGAGGAGGGTGCTGGAGCTTGAGCTGGATGAAAGTGAGGTAGCACTTGAACTAGCTGAAACGAGTGGCTTGGAGCGAGGAAAGACGGGCTTTACGACGCTTGAATTCCGTCTGTGAACCATGATGAGGAAGAGGTGATGGTGAAAAGGAGGAGGAGGAAGAGGCGTGACAGGGTTAAAGGTTGTTATCTATTTATTGAAAATGCGGTCAACAATTCAGGGCAACAGCATCGAAAGTATATAATTAGGCCCCCGCCCTGTGGACAACTAATTTCGCTAAGGTTATTAGCTTCCCGCTCCTTTTCTCCCTTGCGTCCAATGGTCCATCCATCCAGGTTTGGCCTCTTAAAGTGCTCGTAGCAGACTAGTGGCGTGCAGACCTTCCTTGTATTCGCCAGCGCTATCCTTAAATAGACTTTACCATGTCCCTTCGGGAAGCAGAAGCGAGAAGTGATATCTGCCAAGGACAAATCATTGATGGCTCAATCTTTTGCTGTTCGGATTCTCGACGCACGACTTGACCAGGCATGCGAGGTCACTGCAAGCAAGGACTATGCAAGGGTCCGCGCGAGAAAGAGAAAGGAAAAAAAAAAGGGCCGTCGACGGACTGCTCGGACCTTCGCAGGGGCGCCCCACCAAGGCGAGAGTACTTCTTTGCAGCTGGCAGGAATCTGTAACGTATCATGGCTTGACATCTGCTACTGGCGGTGTTGAAGAACAACGCGAAAAGATTTCCTTCCAAGCCGCCAAAACTGCTTGTGCCTGTCGTTCTAGGCTGTACATTCTCATCGACCCTGGTCTACTGCACGTCAAGAGCACTTTGCGCGTGTTGTGAAAATTGCAGTGAAAGTGCTAAGATGCCAGGGGCACGAAATGCTAATGCCTAACCTCAGAGGCACATTAACTGAATATGGCATTATTTCCACTAGTGGATAGAACCTGAAGACGATCGTCAGGAGGTGTATAACCGTCGGATAGAGATGAAGCCTTACGCACCGAGACATAAACATTACTTCGTTTGAGATAAGGGATACAAATACAAGTTGCTTCTCGATCCACGTCAGAAATACGACCCCTCGCCAGCGTACGACCTAGGAACCGTTGGTGACCCAGATCCTGGAGGAGAAGCCGAAGAACCGCTATCGACTGCGGGTAGACTCATGTCATCCAAGCTGGCCTGGGTGTGCGAGAGCGAACCAGGGCCAAAGGCTGGCGCTGATGGTGTGTAGGGCTTTGAGGCGACTGCGATCTTTCCAGTTGGGATCCTAGCTTGTAGATCGGCCTGATTTGGCACAGGTTCGAAAGACACCTGGAGCAGTCATCAAGATAAGTGCGAGGAATGCAAGCGAAGCGGGACGATTGAACACCCACGGCATCGTTCATCTTCTTATAATTCTTCAAAAACGCGCCAATATCCTCCAACTCTCTCTTCACCTTTACCTTCCTCAGCTCCCTAAGATCTTTCTCCCTGACACTTCCACCCCCAGGCCCAGTGGCGCCCCCATCTTTGAGACTTTCCATCTCGCTCTTCGCCCATACCAACCACCCAACTGCCTCCCCTCCTTTCTTCCCACCCACCTCGCCGGCGTCCACACCCATCCATTTCTTCGCCAGCGCATTATGCAGCGTCGTTTCGTCGGTGAGATACCTCCTCAGCTCCATCGAAACTTCGTTTGTTCCGGTGCCTGTACCGAATCTGCTGCTGATGCTTTGTGCACCCCCGGCGGAGACGCTTTTAGCGAGCGACTTGGCAGAGGAGTAAAGAGCGACACATTCGAGATGAAGCTTTGCGATGAGGGAGCGGGCTTTGGGGAGGGGAGGACTGTGCGTGACGACGCTGTCGTACGAGGCTTTGGAGAGGAGCTTGCGTATGGACAGGGCTTGTGCGTCTGCCAGGGCCATCCTAGTTCTCCTCGTCAGATCGCAATTCCGTTCAAGATGAGTTAGCGTTACTTGGACAACGCAGTCGCTACCTCCCGACTAAGGTCCACCGGCCTCGTCGCCGGCAACCCCGCCGAGCTCCTCTCCCACTGACTGAACAACGTCTCGCCGACATACTCAAACGCACCACTGGCGCGACAAAGTAGTGTAACCGCGAACGTCAGCTTCTCGTCCTTTGCTCTTCTCTCTTCTTCGGAAATGCCTGGATCGAATTCGTAGTCGCCGAGTCCTGTGGAGATGACACGCGATAGATTGGAGAGAGCGTATGCGTAGGTGAGGAGGGAGTAGCTCTGATCTGCATAGAGAGATGGCGCGTCGAGGCGAGGCGATGTGTTGAACAGGTTGTTGGATAGTGTGGTTCGCCAGGAGAAGACTGGAAATAAGGTCAACGACACGCGAGGGATACTTGTGAAGATACCGTATACTCACCTGGCTCCGCCTTCAGTCCGATCTCATCGTGGTTCACAGAGGCAATGATACCTCCAAGCAGAGGTAAATAGTCTTCCACGATCTGTTCACAACCTCGTTCAGCACCGCCATTCGCTCAAGACGAAAGAACGGGTAGACTCTACCTTGACCAGTTTAAGATAGTCTTTCTCGCCTCTCTTTGCCTCCTTTAGAGATGCACGAAGGTTGGCGCGGGCCTGGGTAGCATCGGATATATAGATAGTGTATCTGTCGTGTCCGTTCTGGATGGCGCAAAGCTCGGAGAAGGTTATGGCCCCGGTGGTTGGGAGTTCGTAGAGGAAACTGGACATGCATCTTTGCAGTCAGGCACCGATCAAATGAACCGTCCTGGTGCCCACGGGGAAGTGTCCTCTGTCTGGTGGCCCGTCGCAAGCTCGTCGACGTCGATGCAGCAAACTATTTTGTTACGATTCATGCTATGGTTAGTTTACAATATCTAGAAAAGTCTTCGCGCTAGAAGCTGGCTGCAGTTTCTACAACCTATCCATCTAAGTATCCAAGAAATAACAATTGTCTGCTACAGCATGTACCTAGACCATAACAGTAGGTTTGAGAGAAGGGAGAAGAATATAACGTGGTGATACATTGTCTGTGTCTGTCTGTCGTAAGGGTATCCCTATCCGTCTTTACATTAATCTGAGATGTCCATGATTAGGCTGTCGAAGTCCTTGGGTCCAGTTTCCGCAGCAGCCTATCGTCCATAGGATCCCTCCTGTATGGGTGGTTGCGCAGAAGAGACCTCAGCGGCACCAGCGCGGGGCTGGAGTCCCTCTCAGCGCGACCTCCTTCAGATTGAGGGCTACGCGGAGAGCTGCCACCGCTTCCCTCCGAGCGGGTGCCACCCGACCTCGAGATAGATTCTGGTCGGTCGTGAAGAGCCAAGGTTGGCTGTGACCAGGAGGAAGGACGGTGTCGAAGGGATGAGCGGGGGTGTGAGAGATGATCCAAGCTAGTGTAATGGTGGTTGTAGGATCTGTCGGAACTCTCGCGAGGATGAATGGAACGTGCGGGGGAAGAATCGTGAGTGGACGAAAGGCTGAAGGAGAGCGCATGCCTTGTCACCGGGGTATCGGCGGCGAGGGCGGCAGGCTGCTCGTGAGCTAACGTCGATTGTGAACAGGCGCCGTACGCCCGCGTCGAGGATAGCGGGTTCACCATTGATGGCGATGGCGATCCGTGCCAGGCTCCCGATGCGGGCGACATTGGGGTTGGAGTGTACCATCGGGACCTTTGATCGTACGTGTTCCTCGGGGTGTACTGTGCCTCGTAGCTCGAGTCGGTGGGAGAACGCACAGAGTATCCATGGGTCCGCGTGTCGGCTAGCTGGGGCGTCTGCTGTGTCTGTGTGTACGAGACCTCGGATTCGAACACGGGGTATGCAGCATACGTCCGAGTGGGGTTCTGACCCGCTGCTCTAGGTGGGGCTCCAGTTCGACTTTCTCCGTCGGTTCTTGAGGAGCGAGGCACCCTGGTCGTGGCACGCGTGCTGGAGAACATATCCTCAGGCACCTCGACGTTGACTACGTCCGGCAGTTCGTCGATGGTTCCCAGACCGTCCACCGTTGGTTGGGTAAAGTACGCAGCTGGACAACATCACTGAGCATAGATAGTAGGAGATTTCACGGAGTTAGAACGCACTCAGGTGCCATTTGCGGCGTCCTTTGGGTGTTTCGATGTACACAGAGTACGTCTGTTTGACGAGTGGGTGCCAACCCTCCGGAGGTTCGCCGCGCTGGTCGCTACCACTGGAAGAACCCATCAGCGAACAAGTAGGGCAAAATATCGAAGGATAGCTGCGCTACGATCAAGCCCCGGAACATATGATGATATGCTTCGCTGCCGCAGCTTCTGCACCCGGTGTGCACCAAAGAGATTAACCCACTCACCCTGGTTGTCCCATTTCCACGGTTGGAGCCGTCCACTTCTCGTAGTAAAATAAGAACTCCTGTAGTGGGTCTGTCTGGTCAGTGGCGAAACACGACACAAAAGCGAAGGTCAACGCACGTCTCTAACCCTGGATGGACTCCATCTCCGTCCCTCTGTGAATCTCTCGATACCCAAACCAGTAACCTCGGTACTGGGGCCTCGTTCTTCCCATGCTAAAGGAGACCGAAAGGTTAAATTTAGGAGACCTGACGCCAACCAGTGTGAGAACTGACCGTAAACACATCCAGATCTCAGGGCTTGCCTCTCTTCGGTATCAAGCCGTCGAGTAACCAGCTGCAGGACACCTTGCCGAACAGCGTAGAAAATTTTGTGAGCATCTCGGCTGGACCGAATCTTCAAGTTGGTGCAGGTTGGTTGCTGCATGTCAAGGTGGGTGATTGAAGACTTGGAAACGTGTGCGGCAGTCGGCCGTTATGAGACGTGAAGGTGGGAGGTATCACTAGCGCAGGGGTCTGTGCGTCTTTCCTTCTGGTCGAAGCAAGGAAGAAGCAACGGTTATGTATGGTTGAAGCGGCCTGAAGTGGATAAATAAATTTCGCTGGGAGAATGATGGTCACCAGCAGAAGCTGAGGAATCGACTTACTTGGGTTCGAGCGCCGTACGAGGTTTGATGCAGTAGGGCGAGATAGGTGCTTCTGTTCCAAAAGTTCGAAGAGGACGTGGTGAAAGGGGAAGAGAGAGATGTAGCAACGCTGCTAGTAGCCCCGCAATCTAGCCCAGTCGTAGTCCACCGGGGAGATCACTCCACTCGCACTAGCATGCTAGCCCATACTTGATGAGATGTTGATATCGTGTGCCTTTGACTCAATAAGCATACGGGCCGTTTGGATGGCGAGAACATCAACTATTGAACTAAATCCCGATGGAATCAGGGCGTGATTAGCCTTGAAGCTTTGAAGATTTTAAGCATGTTACCGGCGACAGACCTGTGCAATCGGATTGTTGAAGGCCGATAAAGATGATGCGCTGTGTAGATTACTTTGCGTGTCAGCTTCCTCACACTCGTTGGATTGCGATGTCGTTCACAAGTAGAGGTCAAGCTTTCAAGATTCTATTCCGCTTAAACTTGAGCCACTCTTGCGATCCGATTGAATTGGCGGGCGATCAATAAACTAATAAATGACAAGCGACGCTTCGCGGGAGTCGTCGTGACTCGTGGAGTGCGTTCCACCAGATTTCTGAAGCACGCCTCGGTGTCAATCTGAGCTGAGGTTAGAGGTGTTATGTACATTGGTGGTGTACCTGATGTACATAACTGTAATGCACAGTACGCTGAGCACGATGCTCGTCGTGTGATTGGCTTTCGAACACCGGCTCAGCGCTCGGCGGATGCCGGTTCCATTGAAGCCCTTGAACGCCGCTGAGCTCCATTTACTCTTGGATCAAAACCTAAACTGCATGCTATCAGGGGTAAGAACACCGAAGTTGATAAATTACTGACAACTCGAACAAGGTTCACATGGTGCAGATGACCGCCGTCGTTCAACTGCCGCCACCAAGACTTTGAGGAACATGTTGAGAGCAAGAAGATGCTGACCCGCCACAACTGGCCTTTCTTCCACGACGTACAACGTGACATAATCTGTGCGCCCAACCGACGCTCAACTAATAGGCTCCAGATCCTCGAAGATAGCAACCAGGATTCTATGGATTATCCTTTGATTCATTCTTTGAGAACTTTGAAACAAGCTACTCGAATAGAATCTCTAACCTAGATCGAAACGCTCGCCCTACGTGGATTCACGAATCCGAAGAGGAGATCAAGTTGGTCGACTTCGAATAACCACGCGCTGCACAAAATCGAGCTTCTATCAAGGTTCGGGTGAACTCTGGGCGACAAATCATCATTACTTACTGGCATTGATACCCTCGGAAATTAAAACCATTCCTCTTCAAGCTTCAGCGGCAGGAGCTGCTGACCCCAAAACGCGTCTAACTAAAGAAGGAGAAGCAACAATGTTAACGCCACACATCAACCTACATCAACTCGTGTACCTCAGGCCGCTGCGATAATCAGTCTCATGAGGGGGGAAAAATGGAAGCCCGGTCACGATGTCGTCTCTCATCAACATAATGAGCTGTTAATAACCAGCAGTGGTTGGAGTGACGTACAGCACCACCTATCGCGCTCGTCCGTCAGTATTTCCCATCGAAGCCATCGAAGACCGAGAATTCGAAAAATGTAGAACATAGATTCGTGTATGTGGTGCAAAACCTAGCAGTTCCGATCAGAAGCTTCTTTCCGCTTCATCGTGTGCTTTGTGAATAGGTTATGGATGGGTCGGTGCATCCTGTCGTCATCCTCTACATTATCGTAAGACTAGGTGGGATTTGGATCGTGGATACCATTGCTGCAAGCTTAAGGATCCCATCCTAACGCAGTCCGAGCGGCTCGCTGACGACGGTCGCATATCCTCGAGTAGAAGCCTTGAAGACATGAGTGGGCTCGAATCGCTACATCCCATGGCCATCCAGAGCCTGTAGATCATCGAGCATACCTAGTGGTACCTCGATAGTCGCATAGCGGCTCCTATCTATTTGACTGCAGACATACGGCCCCAGTACTCCATAGCGCGCAGCGTTGACCTCGACGTCGTAAGCCGACGCACCCGCTGCCGAGAACAAGGCCACATCCGCCGAGTCAGACGTCAAAATTTCACCCCACCAATTGGCGAGTACTACCGGGACTTTCCGCTGAGCTCGAAGTGAGTCAACGTCGGCTGAAGCGGAATCACCCAAGCAGCAGAGTGGCTCACTGCACCCAGTCCGGATCAGTGAGAATCGTCTTACACCTCTCCATTCATCTGGAAGTTCTGGGGCTCGGGGTATCCGGAGAACAATCTCTATCTCTTGGTTTTCTGACAGCACTGTTGTATACTGTAAGCTACCGACAAGCACTCCCGCTGCGCCAGGTTTCAAAACTGTCGAAGAATACTCAGAAATTGGAGCCGCGTTTACGTGTACGTGGGTTGCGGACTCCCCCGGTGCAAGTCGGTCTTCTAACACTAATGCCACTTTTGATGCTCTTTATGGTCAACGCTGGGTTTGTTCATCGGAAACAGCGTTTGTGGGATGGCTGAGAACTGAAAGAGTGCGAGGACCGAGGATGTAGTGCGTAGTGCGTTAACTATGATCCAGTGTTAGCAACTAAGATCATGATGAAGGTATTCGAACATACCCACTCTGTCTATCTATCGAAGCTCGGAACATTGGAACTACCTTACAATTAGCTTATAGTAGTTAGCGACGGAAGTTCTCAGGTCGACGCATGGTTCTGGCAGTCAAAGGTCCTGCGAAAAGATTAATTGAGACCTGTGGGATAGTACCCGAGGCACCAGGGCGCCGGTACCTAATTCAGCTCGATAACGGGCCGCTCACAGCAGAAGGCACATATGGTTCGCACGCCCAATACGCGGCCACTAAACGTAGCTGGGTATATGAGCTCAGTCTTCAACGTTAACATAGATGGTAGTTACGAGGCAGCGAGGAGACACGGCGCCGAACGACCCGCCCTTGTTCGTGAAGTTGTTACAAGTGGCCGTCGTAAGTTGTGACTACTAGCCATCTCACCTCAATGAGTTGAATGTCGATACTTTCCGAGGTGTTAATCTTGACGAGACACGGCGGAACGGCATACATACTGGTAGCCACCGGTACCATGGTCACTGCGTCGACCACTGAGCGCCATGCATGAGCATTCGCCTCGGAGGTATGGGCTCAGATCTCAGACGGCGTCCTATATCGAATGAGAACTTTAGCTCTTCAATTGCAACTTATGATTGGTGGGGATCGGTGGGGATCCAATCTGCCTTTCAGGTTCTTCAATCTAGCTCCGATCGATCGCCAGCTCTTGTCAATCAAACATTTGCTTCGAACAACAGAACATTCAGGGTGACATATTCACCCACAGCGACAAACACGACGTTGACGCTGCTGCTCTGCTTCGAACTTATTGGTTGAGTAGTGGTAATAGACGGGCCTAGTACATTGGCGGTGCCTCGATAAGTCTAACTATCGAATGCGCATTCATTGCGCATAATTTATACTGTACTTGCCGTTGTAACGGACGAAGCCTACGTCGTGAATCATGACGTTGTCGAGACTTACCAGTATCCACGATATCATACAAACAAGGCCTGGAATGAATCTGTTCACCGGCAGCTTCATGATCAGGCCCTGGTTTCTCACAGAGTGCGGCGAACATCGATCAAAGGTACCGCCAACATATGTTAGATACTCTATCAATCCCGATGTACCGGTACATTTACCGGGCATTAGCGACATTAGGATTCGGTTGCTGGAAAGAGAACAGCGCGGACGTCGAGCGTTGACAAGTCATTGGTGACCTATCATCACGGTCATTCGCAGCTTATCAGACGGTACTCGCATTCAGAGAGTGCGTGTAAGAGTGTTATGTTAAGTCTATCCGATTATTTACATACATCCGAGGGTATACAAGAGGTATCATACGTGGAGGGCCAACTACAGACAAGAAGCTAATATCGTTAATGCATGTACACTTCACAGAAGAAAATACATATTCGTCGCGGAGGGCGAGTCAAAAGCCGAGTCGTGAGTCAACATCGTAGCATAGGAGCTTTTGTAGATCTAAGAAACATAAGAATCTGCTCGTCGTGAGGCTCCCGGTGAGGCGGGGTAAGATTTTGGAGGTACTCGAGGGGAGCGAGCAGAGGAGAACTGGTTTGCGGAGACAGAGACTGCTGGCGGTGGGTATCGATCATCATGGTAGGGTATGGGTGAGGCCAGCTCGTCTGAACAGACGGTCGACGAGGCGGAGGAGGCGGGTTCGTGTAAGGGGCGTATTGGGGTTGGCTGTTGGTCTCGTGGAAGGGCAAAGGCCCCCTGCGCTCACGTATGCGACCTTTTGCAGATCGGGCGCTCTTGTACTTGCCGGGAGGTACATGGAGGTTCGCCAACTGCGGGATATCATCGATGTTCCGGAGATAATTCAACGTGTTCTGCGTAAAGTACGCAACTGTGATCAATCGGAAGATGTCAGATGGCGGCTTCCCACAAAGCGGTAATAAAGGAACACCGGGGCTGTACGCACTGAGATGCCATTTCCGCCGCCCTCGTGGAGTTTCGACAAACACGGAATACGTCTGTTTGATCAGGCAATCTCGGCGAAATCCATGGTTGGGCCCAGGTCGCAGAAGAGGTGAGCTGGAGCGCGCAAAATGATGAGATCAGCCACGATGGAAGCTAAGCTCGAGACCAGAGACGCTTATGTACATGGAATCCGAGTCCGACGAGAAGTCCATCTCCAGCGGCTCTTGCTCTTTTTCGTGGTAAAACAGAAACTCCTGGAAAAGCAGTGAGCGGCTGTACCGTCGGCTCGATGCTACGAGAAAAAGTTCACATCGCGCACACGGGATGGTCCCCAGCGAATGCCCTGTGTCCGGGAACAGTCCCAATATTAGACAAGCTGTACTTCGGTAGCAACCATCGGGAGAACCCACGTCCGTCCACTAAATGTAGACCGCAATCAGAGATTAGTGATGATTCGCAGAGAAGATAAGCTTTGACTTTGACTGACCCTCTCTATTCCCAGCTACAGTAGCGGAAGGAGAAGCACCGAATGAGTACTGTGGAAGATTGTGTGACCGGCACAAAACAGGACGTACCCCTGTGGCTTCTGCATGAGGACCACGTTCCTCCCACACGCTGTCGGGGATGAACAACATGAGTTCCTACTCGCGCTAAGACAGTGCATGCACCAACAAAACAGATCCAGAAGAAATAGCACGTCGTTCTTCGTTGTCGAGTCGTCGGGGAATCATGGGCACGATACCAAGCGCAACGGCATGAAAAACGGCGAGAGCATCTTGGGTCGACCTAACACGGAGGCTGCTGCATGTCGGGGGTTGCATTGTAAAGAGCGAAAGAGATGGTGGTCGTAAAAGTACGAGGGCAGAGCGCTAGCCAACCACTGTGAGATCTGTGGAGGGGAGGGAGACGTCAATAAGGATGGTAACTCCGAGAGCAGCCTCTTTTATAGAGTCATACAAGTACCCTGCTGTGGGACCTCGAGACGCGCGCCAATGCGATGATGGGTTGCCCTGCTGACGGCATGAGTATGCGGTGGCTCTTCCGAACGGACAGGCACTAGCGTCTAAGATAGAGTTTTACAAAAGGCCAGACGGCTTTAATTTGGTCAAAATTTAGCCTTACAAGGAGGGCCAGCCACGAACTCTGCAATCAGCGTTTATCATATCAATGCGATCTTCATTTCGGTTTCTCGTCAACTCAATCCGGCTCCAGGAAAGAAGATTTACACTGCAAGCAGCGCACAATGAAAATTTGCAGATGATTTTGTTACTCAACGGAGGCGCTGTAGAGAGCACATCCGGAAACCCGTGGGTTTGGGTACCATACAGTCGCTTTTCATGCTGGGCAATCACGGCAGCTGATTGTGGGGCCCTGCTAAAGAGAGGTTCTTCCAGGATTCTTCTTCCATGCCACGGTGTGAGACCATTGGACCGCGCGCCGTAGGAATATTCGGCAGGACCACCCCTGACAGCCACGACTGAGAAGCTCTCTTCTCTGCGCAAGGAACACAAAATACGTACCTCGTTGCGTGGCTTGCTTAGGGCCCTTAGTCCGCCTGCAGATCCCTCGTGTCCCTGGATCCTGGTCTAGAAGAAGAGGAGCAACAAGGTTCGAAACTCGTGGTGCTTTGGGGCCTATGTTGAATGTGATTCTGAACAAACGTGATTCTTGAGGATTGGTTCACTGCTGACTGTTGAGAATATGATCGCTCCAGGACGCAGTGACAGCTTACTTACTGACTGCGACATACTCTAGATCACCGGCGTAGCAACGACTAGCTGGACGAGCTGTTGACTGTGCTGTGTTCACAAGTATCCGCGGTCCTTGGTTTGACATGAGCGTAAGCATCTACGCAGCAAAACTAAGAGAGAAACATACAGTTCGCATGTCATGATGCTGTCCCGGACACTCCGAACCAAGGACAATTTACGACAACCCGGAGAGAATGTCGATAAGAGCGTGTGGGGATTCGTACCAGCCGTTGGGGGCCCCTTAATCAAAACATGTCAGCTCGCTCCGGAGACATGAATGAACATAATGGGTTAGTGACAGAACTTGAACCATGCGTATAGGGCCACCAAGCGAGATAGAGAACAATCTATACCCAGAGTTGAGTTACACGAACTCTCGATGGAGACAAGCGTGGCTGTACCAAGAAGCTAGAACATGCAAATGAAGTTGCATTAAGGTTCCAGAAAGTCGAGCACCATGCGTGTCTTCCCACAGGTGCGCCATTGATATGTTCTGTACGCCACCACACACGGTGCGACGAGAGACCGGCGGCTTTGTGGTTTTATTAAAGTATTGGCAAAGAAGAGGTACATGCGCGTGGATCTGCAGCTGCAGATCAAGTCATCGAGAATCCCGGTGCAGAACCTTCTTCGAATTCCTCCGAGCTGACGGGCGATCAAGGGCCGAATCCCAGGTGTGGTAAGTCCGCGATGAGAGTGCGGTCAAACGCCAGCGTCTCTGCGGTGGAAGAGCGATAGTTGTGGAGATTTTTAGGAGGATAGATTTGGGACGACAAGTTGCCAATGGACGACGGATCAAAGCAAGGGTGCAAAGGCTGTGCCTCTGCCTCTGCGAGAAAGTTGGAAGCACGCGCATGTGACCTCTAGCTTGACGTGACTCGGCTGGTTTTTGGCTACATTTGAGGAATTTGGCAGGACGGTTTATGATCAGAGCATCTCTTATTCGTCTCTTTCCTCCATCTGCGTCCCCATCTCGTCACCGCTCCTCCCTTATCTTGACCAGAACCTTGACGAGAACGGCCGCTATGGACCAACCGCAATGGGCTACGCCAGCACGGCAGGCTGAGGAACCCGTTCTCAAGCTCTACAACTCCTTCACGCGTACCAAAGTCCGTTCACGCAACAGATGACAGCTGCACTACCCTGATCGCGATCATCTCAGACAGAATTCGTCCCCACAACCGGTCGGCACGTCAAGTGGTATAATTGTGGACCAACGGTGTACGATGCATCTCATATGGGCCATGCAAGGTATATTGAGTAGCCGCTCTACTTTCGCCGAGAAGACCAGGCTGACGCCCTCGCTCTCCACCTAGAAACTACGTGACGCAGGACATCCTGCACAGAATAATGTCCGATTACTTTGGTTACGATGTTCATTTCGTTATGAATATCACCGATATAGACGACAAGGTGAGCCCACTCTAATTACCTGACGGTGTGAACATGGACTCATGTGTGTTCCGAATAAGATCATCCTCCGCGCGCGACAGCAGTTTCTCTTCAACAAATTCAAGAAGGAAACGACGGCGCTGAACTCTGAGCTGGTAGACACAGTCCGTCAAGCATGGGAAGCCTACATTCGATCGGAGCTAGCCAGAGGCCTGGTGGAGGCAGAGCGACCGTCGGAAGGAGAGGAGGAAGCGCGGTGGGCCAACCTTGTAGAGCGCTTCGCCGACAAGACGTGGAAACAGGAGTGCCTCCAGAGGAACGAGAAGTTTGAAATGCACTTTACCGCCGCAGTGCGTTGCACCTTTCACATTCTCGAGCTGTACCGTGTGCTCACCTTGCATTAGAGGCGTTCCATGGAAGCACTGCAGAAAGCTCGAACGCAACTGTCTGGCCAAACAAATACCAGCCTCGAAGCGGCTCACGCTCTTATTGACGCGTCACAAGACATACTCTGCCTATCATTGGACAAGCAGGTGCGTATTACCCCACAGTACTCTCTACGCAGTTAATTTACCGCAGAGCTCATGAATCTATCTCCTAGCTAAAAGCTACTGTCACCGACCCGTCAATCTTCCGCTCATTAGCTGCTTTCTGGGAAGATGCGTTTTTCAAGGACATGGATCGCCTGCGTGTCCTCCGACCCGATACCCTCACGCGAGTAACCGAATTCGTTCCTGAGATCACCCAATTCGTAGAGAAGATCATCTCGAACGGCTATGGCTACGAATCCGAAGGCAGCGTTTACTTTGATACGCACGCATTTGACGGCTCGGAAGGCCATTTCTACGCTAAACTGGAACCATGGAGCAAGGGGAACAAGAAGCTGATGGAGGAGGGCGAAGGTGAGTTGACGACCATTCATCCTGTGGTTTAGTTGCCGTTTCCCGAGCAAGACGTATCTTACTTCTATCATTCAGGTGCGCTGACGAGCACGACGACCGGCCAACGCTCCAAGTCGGACTTTGTGTTGTGGAAGAGCTCAAAGCCGGGAGAACCCTCGTGGCCCTCCCCATGGGGTCCTGGGCGCCCTGGTTGGCATATCGAATGCTCCGTTATGGCGTCTGCGATCTTGGGCGACAATATGGACATTCACTCTGGTGGCGTTGATCTCGCCTTCCCCCATCATGACAATGAGATTGCTCAGTCGGAAGTAAGCGTCGTTATCTCATGTTGCGGCATCCAGCGAGGACTGAGCATTACCCATAGGCCTACCACGGATGCGACTCTTGGGTGAACTACTTCCTCCACACCGGCCATCTCCACATAGAGGGTCTGAAGATGAGCAAGTCCCTCAAGAACTTCATCACCATCGATGTGAGGGCCTCCCGTATCTCCGCGCGCCTGTTTTCGTGACATTGACTCGGTATCATTAGGAAATCTTGCAAAAGTATACAGCCAGGCAGCTCCGACTCGCATTCCTGTCGCAGCTGTGGAACGCCAAAGTCGATTTCTCCGAAGGCTTGATGACCGGTGAAGTCCGGACGATTGAGCAGAACCTTAACGTTGGTCCCTTCCTTCCTTTCCTTTTCGCGTTGAGGTGGATGAAGTAAGGTTTTATGTTTGTGTTAGAACTTCTTCACGACCATCAAGGCTTTGCAGTCGAGAAGCGACGGTACCAAGTCAGATGGTTACCACCATTATGAGAAGCAGGAGGCCGAGCTCACGTCAAGGTATGTATATCTCATCATGGGAAGAAGTAAAGCACACTTCAAACCAAACTTTCCGTGCGGTGTCTCTCCCGCGTTTTCAGCTTCCACGAGAGTCAATCAGCGTTCAGATCCGCGCTCTGCGACTCATTCAACACCCCCTCCGCGCTTCTCGTCCTCCGCGAGCTGGTCTCCAAGACGAACACCTACATCGCGGGGAGAGGCAAGGACATAAACGTCGATCTTCTTGTCTACATCGCGAACTGGGTAGGGAGGATGTTGCGCATGTTTGGGCTTGGAGAGGGGAGTGCGGCGAGCAGCGAGATTGGGTGGGGGCAGGAAGACCGTGAGGGTGGGAGTGGGAGTGTTAACGTTCGTCCATGTCTATTTGCCGTTGCCTGAACTTACCGAGCTGACGGATCCATCTACCTTTTCTTATTCTTGCCCTTCTGTAGCGGGAAGAGGTTCTGATGCCCTATCTGCGGACGCTCTCTACGTTCCGGGATGGGATCCGCCAGCTCGCGATCGGGGGAAAGGATGATTCGGAGACGGCGCTGAAGGAGATTCTCATGCTCTGTGATAGACTCCGCGATAGTGATCTTGTGCCCCTCGGAGTTGCATTGGATGATCAGGAAGGTTCGTCTTTCCTCCCTTTTGCCTTTTGCCTTTTGCCTTTTGCCTTTTCCCTCTTCCCTCTTCCCTCTTCTCTCTTCCCTCTTCCCACCTCCTCTTTCCTTTTTGTGATGAGATGTGATTCAGGATCCCGGTTAATCATCCCCTACATCTAGATGGAAAAGCTCTCGTCAAACTCGTATCCCCCGCCGAGCTCATCCGCGCCCGAGACGAGAAGCGCGCCATCCAAGACGCGAAGATCGCAAAGAAAGCCGCTGCACTCGAAGCTGAGCGTCTCAAGAAAGCCCAGAAGCTGGAGAAAGGCAAGGTTTCCCCTAAGGAGATGTTTAGGCCGCCGAATGTGAAGGAGGGGGTGTATGGGACATGGAATGAGGAGGGGGTGCCGCTGACGGATGGGGAGGGGAAGGAGTTGAGTAAGAATGCGGTGAAGAAGGTGATGAAGGATTTTGCGGCGCAGGGCAAGGCGCATGAGGAATATTTGGCGTCGACGAGGACGGATTAGAGTGAGATGCCGGTGTGTACATAGATACTTAGAGGATGAGGGAACCGGAGGGTGGGTTCGTTCTCACGTCTACCCCTTGTGGATAGATGGACGTGTTGTTGCGTGTATGATTGTGGTTTAGGATTTGATCGATTTCGCATGTTCTACGTTGTGTCGTCTCTACCGGCGTCCTGGTGATAGGGTCGATTCTGCTCGACCGGCGTCCTACTACCAATCACACCCCTCAACAATCAACCTCACGATCCTCTCCAAACCCTCCCTGTCCTCCTCCCCAAAGCCCTTCTGCCCAACACAATCCAGATCCAAAACACCCAAATGAACATCCTCCCCGCTTTCAGTCTTCAATACCATAGGACACACGATCTCGCTTTGAGTTTCTCCGTCGCACGCGATATGACCGGGGTAAGATTCCACGTCTTCGACGATGAGGGTTTGGTGCTGGTTGTGCGCGTCTGCACAGACACCACGGGCTTTGCGGGGTGGGGAGACGGTGATGAATTGGCAGGCGGGTTTGCCGCAGAAGGGGCCGAGGAGGAGGAGTTGGGTGTCGCGCGTGGGAGGAGGGTGCTTGGTTCCGAAGCGGGGGAGGGGTAATTGGGACTCGTGGAGGTAAAAACCTGTCGGTACCAGCTGAGCATGTATTTTTGGGTAGATGTTGAATGTGAGAAAGACGTACCACACCAGTTCACCGCTTTTTCCTCCGTCCCGAAGTGTGATGGGAATGCAGCCAGGGCGTTGAAAATCAACGAGGACGCATTGGAAAGGTTTGATACCTGCAGCAGTAGCACCGTTTAGCAGACAAGTTCCTGCTGCTGGAGTCAAAACGTAGCGTACCCAATTCCGCTGCCCTTCGAGCAGAGCTTCTAGCTGACTGTAGACATGCTGCCAGAAGTCGACTTTGGTTGTGATCGAGGAGGGGATGAGGGACGAGTCGGCGTGTGGCATGTTGCGATGGAGGGTGGGGATCAGATTAGATCAACGGTTGCTTGCTCGCTGTAGGCTTTTGTGTCCGGCCTCGTCGTAATTCTTGTATTCCATTGCGATTGCGTGATTGTTAAGAGGGACTTGTGGACCTTAGCGATGAGTGTAAGAATAGAGTGCGGGAGGTAGCTTCACCGGATCAACGGACTCTGGAATCTGGATGGCTACCAGCTGCCAGCAGTACATACTCAACTCTATCTTCTACAACCACAATGCCACCTTACTTCGAATCCATAAAGGTATTACACACCCTCAAATATAGTTCATGAATCATCCCACTCATCATCCCACCATCCCAGTCCTTCGAGGACGTCCCGATCACCGACAAGGGCGTCGACACCGTCACCTTCCTCGAGGCTGCTGAGGGCCTCGTCAAGATCTTCGGTGCGCACCCACAATCTTACCTCGCGATGACACTTGCTGAACTAGCATGAACTCCAGTTCTCCTCGGATCCACCGCCTTCGCCACCGTCGTCTCCGATCTCAAAGGAAACATCGCCGTTCGTCCCCTCCCCTCCATCATCCCACAAGTTAATCTAATCACTCCTCCCCTCTCCCCCTTCTACACATAGAAAGTCCGCGCCCGCTACGACGCCGCCCCCTCCAAGTCCGGCACCCTCGAAGAGCTAGTCATCAACGAGCCCGCCGACGACAAGAAGCGTACCGCAACCCAAGGTCTTCTCTGGCTCACCCGTGGCCTCTCCTTCACATGCAAGGCGCTGCAGAACGCACAGAAGAATAAGAACGAGGAGTTGTCGGTTGCGTTTACGAAGGGGTATGAGGGGTCGTTGAAGCAGTTTCATACCTTCGTGGTTAAGGGGGTGTTCTCTGTACGTCCGTTTCCTTTGTGAAGAAAAGGGGAGTGATTTGCTGATTTGGCTTTGGGCTTGGGGGTGTAGCTGGCGATGAAAGCGTGTCCGTACCGTGCGGCGTTCTACGAGAAGCTCGCGGCGGATCCGAATGGTGGGCCTCCGTCCTCGCAGGATAAGGTATCGCAGGATATGGACAAGTGGCTCGCTGCGCTGCATAATATCGTTACCAGGCTCGAGGGCTTCTATGAGGCGGGTGGACATGCTAAGGGATTCTGATTTCGAGATTCTAACAACATCTTGGATGATAACCACCATCTCATCTCATTACCGAAGGAACTTTTATGTACAAACTTGAATACTTGATGAACAACCTATTTTTGGGATTTGCCTGCGTGTGTGTGTGAACAGCGGTACCACAACCAACTTACCGAATGCTCCAGTAAGACTCTACGCTGATGGAGCCATGAACGAGATCCCCGGCGTGTTGACGAAGGAAGGGCATTAGATGACTGAGAGCTACACCCCATATAAGACGTTGAACTCACCTTCATATTCTTCAGCTGCAAGGCCGACCCATCGACATGCTCATCCTGTACGACATCCCCAGCCTCCACCCCGACAAAAACTGGTCCCCCAACGTCTGCAAACCACGGTTCGTCACCCCTCCCCCTCCCTCGTTCTCCCCGCAGCCCCGTCGACACAACATCACCACAGGTTAGCATTGAACTACAAGTCCATCCCCTACCGTACCGAATGGGTCGAATACCCCCAAATCGAGTCCCTAGCCCAACGACTCGGCGTCAAACCAACAAGTCTCAAAGCAGACAGGGTGATGCCGGAGTATACACTCCCTATCATCCACGACGAGTCCACAGGTGTCTCAATCGCAGATTCGCTGCCTATTGCGTTGTACTTGGAGGAAACGTACCCTGGCAGCCCGAGGTTGTTCCCCGAGGGAAGTAAAGCGTTAAGAGCTGCTTGGGATGGGCGTGGGAGGAAGCGTTTTGTAAGAGGGGGTTGAAGATCTTACCGTCGAACGTGAAGATGGGGCTTGGGAGTGAGGAGTATTTCAAGAGGACCAAGGCTGCGAAGTTGGGGAGGGAAAGGTTTGAAGATATAGCGCCGAGAGGTGAGAAAAGGAGGAAGCATTTCGAGGCGTGGGAGGAGGACTTGGGGAAGGTGGCGAAGTTGTAGCAGCTTAACGGTCGAGGGGAGAACATGGGGTATGTCATGGGCGATGCGATATCTTACGCGGACTTCATCGTCGCTGGGTGGGTGGGGTTGGCGATGTTAGTGTTGGATGAGGGGGAGTGGGAGGGGGTAAAGAGTTGGCATGGGGAGTTCTGGGGGAGGGCGTTGGAGGGGACGGATGAGTGGAGGGTGATGTCGCATAGTACTTGATGTTTTCGAGCGAGGAGTTGGGGACGGGTAGAGTCATAAGTCACGGCATGGTATCATATCGTGGATCATCGTTTCGGAGTAGATGGAGCGGCCGTGTAGAGAAGGTTCGTTTTGGCGGTAAGGTTTCGGAAATCAATCTGTGAGAGATGAGCGTTGTCGGAGGCTTCACCTCGTTGGTTGGAGATGGAACGCCTCTGGAACGATATTTGCAGACGCTTGCTCTCCCTGGGATCCGACAGCATGAGTATCAATCAGCACATGTGCATGGTTATTCGACGAAATAAATACAGCGGTTCATAAGAGAGAATACAGCCTCAGACCATACAAGAACAGAACAGACATCCCGAGAAGAAACGAAAAGAAGGACCCTGCGAAATCTCCATGAGCCTGGAATAAGAGTGAACAAAAGTCGTACTCACCTAGTACATGCCTACCTCCCCGCCAATTTGTCACGCAGCTCGCCACGTCCGTGGTACGTGACGATGGCTGCCGAATCTCCTATGGATTTGCCATGCACGACGATGTTGGGCACGGTGCTCAGTCCTGTTAGACGGCCAAGGATGGCTTTGATTTGGCCTCCGTCGGCTGGATTCACAATATCAGTCGCAAGCAAAGGGGTCACCTCAAGAGGACGCACGTCGTTGATCGAGTTCGACGACCTTCAGTGGGGGGCTCAAGCTGTACTTCTGGAGGACATCCTTTGCCCGCTTTGAGAACCTACAGAACGCTTGGTGAGACAGAGCCTAGCCGTGAGCTTCTTTGCAACACATACGGGCAATACGACTAGAAAACCGTCTTCAGTAGGGGACCACACGAACAACACCAGACGTTGGAACACACCTTGCTAAACGCGATAACCGGGAACTCCGCATCGATCCTCTTCTTCTCGGCAACCCAGTCAATCTGATGGTGGATACTATATCGAGCTAGATCACTCTGATTGATGTTCCAATCCAGAGCATCGTTCAGGACCGCGCCCTCTGTCGTCACCACATGTAAGAGGCCGTAAATCTCATCCACTGCTCGTCCGCCTGAGCCTGTGACGCGGGCGAAGATGTCGTGGTCGAAGTCTTTGAGGTATTCGGGGAGTGTTATGTATGACCTGAAGAGGAGGAGGAAGGAGAGGGAGAAGATGGAGAGGAGGACGAGGCGGATGCGACGGGAGGAGGAGACCATTGGTGTTGAGTATAACTTGCCGTGGGAATGATCAAGCTTGGGCTTTAGGAGTAGTTTTTGATCCGCTGATGCCAGTTGTGATCCGGAGTCCGCCCTGAATGGACCAAAGGACGAGCTTCACTGTTTACACTCATGGCTGGTAGTCGACAAGCTGGCTTTATACCCGTACGGCGCGAAGACAGCGACGACGACACACTTGAACAGATACGGTCAGATCAACTTGCCAATTATCCCCATCTATCACATCACTCAACCATCCCAAAACTTACCAGGAGTTACGAAGATTTCACGACCACCGGCAAGTAAACTCCACCAAATGAGATCATTCGCACACGTTCTCCTAACCGTTTCTCAACAATGTAGATTGGATCCAAGACTCGATATTAGAACGTAACAGACGGATACGCGAGGCGAAACGCGCACATTATGGGCCGAGGCGGTTAAGGGGACAGGTGAACTCCGAATGGCTATGGGCGCAGATCAAGAGTATCCTAGAAACGACCCAGAGTTGGTTCGTCGTCATTCTCGTTGGTGCGTACCAGTCCATTTCCTGTGTGTGATGCGTAGCTGAAAGAAGATGCCTAGGTGTACTCATCGGCTTCATCTCCGCCATCCTGAGCATCGTTGCGAAATGGCTCTCTGATATAAAACTGGGATACTGCTCGGACGGCTGGTGGCTGAACCACCAGTTCTGCTGCTGGGAGATCGACGATGAGGACGAGAGTTGTCATGTTTGGCAGCAGTGGAGCTCTGCGTCGCCGGTACGGTACGTGGTGTATGTGTTATTCGCGGTAAGTTCTTCCCCAGGCGCTGGTTGTGGAGAGATACTGAACCTGGCTACGCGTCCTAGACTAGCTTTGCATTCGTCGCAGCGCACCTGGTGAAGAATGTCGCGCGGTACGCTGCTGGATCAGGTATCTCGGAGATCAAGTGCATACTGGCGGGCTTTCATATGAAGGGTTATCTGGGAGGAATAACGCTGTTGATTAAGAGCGTTACACTCGTGAGTTCATCACACACTTTGCTGTGCGTCGACATATCCTCACTGCGCGTTCGTCTGTTAAAGCCCCTGGTCATTGGCTCGGGTCTGTCAGTAGGAAAAGAAGGTCCCTCCGTCCACGTCGGGTGCTGCGTAGCATGGGTCGTAGCTCGGATGTTCACGCGTTTCGGTCGAAGTCAAGGCACGTCAGAATCAACTTTGTTTGTGAACGCGACCCCTCAAGTTCAATAGGTCAAATGCGCGAAATCATCACAGCAGGCAGCGCAGCGGGCGTCGCTGTCGCTTTTGGTTCTCCCATCGGAGGCGTTTTGTTCTCCATAGAGGTGAGCGAGTCTACCACAAGTGTCTTCGCTAGTCACTCAAGGGTGAGTAGGAAATGAGCCATGGTGTTAGCATCAACACGATGTGGAGGAGTTTCCTCTGTGCCCTCGTCGCCGCATTCACACTCGCCGTACGTCCCCCCACCCCCTTTCCTCCCACATCCCACCTCTCACACCACGGCGCACTAGGCCATGAACCCCTTCCGCACCGGCAAACTCGTCCTCTTCCAAGTCACCTACGACCGCGACTGGCACTTCTTCGAAATCATCTTCTACGTCGTCCTCGGGATCTTCGGCGGTCTCTACGGCCATTTCGTAGTAAAATTCAACATCCAGTACGCTGCCTTCCGCCGCAAACATCTGGCAGGGCATGCGGTGGCGGAGGCGGTGGGGTTGGCGGGGATGACGGCGTGCATTGGGTGGTTTAATAGGTTTATTAGGATCGATATGACAGAGAGTATGGCGATTCTGTTTAAGGAGTGTGAGGGGGGTGGGAATACGGGGAATTTGTGCGAGTGAGTCGGTTCATCTCCTCCCAAAACTAGTTTGTCTTTGTTGACCGGTTGGTGGGCAGTACGGCACAGCAGTGGCATATGGTGAACTCGCTGCTTTTGGCTACGGTGCTGAGAACGATGTTGGTCATCGTGTCGTATGGGTGTAAAGTCCCTGCTGGGATCTTCGTGCCGTCTATGGCTATCGGCGCGAGCTGTGGGAGGATGGTGGGGATTATGGTCAAGGCTCTATACCAGTTCGTCTTCCCAAGTTTCTCTCCCTCCCTCTGTCCCCTTCTCTGACATCTCACTCCAGAGCGTACCCGAAGTCCGGGATGTTCGCGTACTGCAAGCCTGATATACCGTGTATCACACCGGGGACGTACGCCTTCCTGGGGGCCGCTGCCGCACTGAGGTGAGCTGCTACACCCCCTCGTGTATCCTTTATTCTGGTCTGATGGATGGACGGTTTTTTTCAAGTGGTGTTATGAGGATCACCGTGTCTGTCGTGGTGATCATGTTTGAATTGACGGGGGCCTTGACATATATTTTGCCTACCATGGTGAGCACCTCTCCTCGTTGTCTGCGGGTTGGTCCTTTCAGTGATGCGGGGTTCTGACGGATGAACTCCACCCGCAGATCGTCATTCTCGTGACGAAAGCGGTGGGGGATATTATGGGGACGACGGGTATTGCGGACGAGATGATCAGGTTTAATCGGTATCCGTATCTGGAGAGCGAGGAGTTGGATTATAGCGTCCCAGGTGCGAGAATATTCCATGAGGGAGGAGGGAGAAGCAGCTCGCTAACCGGATGATGGATCATCTAGTGTCGACGGTCATGAGGCAGGACCTGACTGTATTAACGGAGAAAGGGATGTGTGTGCGCGATCTAGGTGAGGCAAAGGAAGATTTCACGCCTGTTGAACGACCCTGTTTCGGCTCCACAACCTCGGACGGCCTGGGATAAGTTGTACTTATCGCTAACTTCATTATAGAACATCTCTTATCGACGACGACGGTGAAAGGATTCCCGATCATCGCTCAGGGTACCGCGCAGATACTAGTGGGGCACATTGGCCGTACCGAGTTACGCTTCGTCTTGGGTTCGTCCATCTCCATCTTTCATTTTCCCGTTCCGAATTTCATTAACGACGGGGGGCGGCACACAGAGAAGGCGACAAAGCTGCAAGTTATCAGGCCGGACACGCCTTGTTCGTTTGCCGTGGAAGCAGGCCCTGAGGTGGAAGACGCCGAGGAATTAGAGCTCGACCTGGTCTCTGGCCCCGCAGCGGATATCGAGGAGCCACTATCGTCGACACTCATTCAGACTGCCGCGTTAGAGGGAGAAGCGCTGAAGTTTTGGCCGTGGGTTAATCAGGTTGGGACCATTCCTATTTGGTTTTGCACCACTCGGTGAATAGAGGAGAACTTGGCTAATGGGACGATTCTATTCGCAGACTCCGATGACGGTATCACCACAGCAGCCATTGGAGATCGTGATGCAACTCTTCAAGCGCATGGGGTACGTTTGGCCTCGACTTCCACCACGCTAGCGGTGACGACTGACATGCATGGACTTAGGCCGCGGGTGATTCTGGTGGAGAGGCACGGTGCCCTGGCAGGGCTCGTGACAGTCAAAGACGTGCTGCGGTTTATCGCGACGAGCGAAAAGGCGTCGCATAGTGGTGATCCACTTCCGGGCGAAGCGGGAGGATTGGAAGAGTTTTTGGAGGAGCTGTATACGTCGAGCTCGATGCTGGTGGAACGGTTTATCACCCGGTGTAGGGGAGTACTGACGTCCCGGCGGTAATTTATTTGCTGTATGAATGTGAAATCTAATGGAGTTTTTTCGTTTGCCTTGCTTCGTTTGGCTTGCTCGGAGTGAAGCTGTAATTGAAGTCGTTTGTCGACCGTTTTCAGTGGGGCAGAGTGCACCGTATGGCTGCGGTTGATCAGGGACGACACCCGGCCAGGGAAGGAGCTGAGTCTGGAGAGGCATGTTATGTCAGAAGGGGTGTCTGATCGATGACGAAGTCGACCCCAAAAGTGGGTATGCCCCCGATCTTCAATGTCATTCAAGGTACTCCACAAGTTATACGTCACTCGTCTGCGCTCACCCAGCTCCTCCCCCACAGGCCAACCTAATAAAAAGCCAACCCGGCTCGACCTATTTCCCTCAACAACCCAACTACAATTTTTCTCGCCAACCACCTCTACTGCGCCTCTCACCCTTTCACCCACTCATCAATCTTCACACCATGACTTACTCCGCATCCGCCTCTGAAGCTCAGCGCAAGCGCTACTCTGCCGAGCTTGCTGCGTACACTCTCCGCCAGTTCAACGCCGCACGAGCTTCCACCGACGACGCACAGCGGGAAGAAGGGAGTCGAACTTCGTCGCCCTCCTCCTCACCCTCCCGTAAGTCAGCTCAGTTGAGTTAATCGTCATTACTCGTTATGCCGATTCTGATCACCCTTTTCCTTCGAACAGACAAACAGGGGGAGTCCTCTCGAAGATCGAGAAGGTCTGGAAGGGCCAGTGGGGCAAGCACGATAACGCCTGACCAGCAGCAATCCATCGCCGCATAAAACCTCGTTTCACGTCTCCTCACACCTATCAGTATGTGCCTTTCTCTGCCGCTGTTAAGTACCGCTGTCAAGTAAACTCCGAGCTTATCGTCTTGTTTCGTGCAGCGCTATACGATCTGGTCAACGTCCGTGACGTCACCATGCCCTCTACTGTCGTCGCATATAATACTCTCTGCATCCTCACGAACTCTTTCTTGTTCTCTTTCTCTCTCCATATCTCTCGCAATGCCCTCGAGCTCTCCCTAGATCATCATCCTCTGTCTGCTATGTTTTGCCACGCTTTCCCGACTGGACGGACACCTTGTACGAATCGTATAGGTACCCAGCCAGCTTTCCTTCTCTCACCATTGATATTCCCCATAGGGTATCTGTATATCACACCGTCCCCCTGCCCTATTTCACCGCATTGTTCCGTGGATAGATGCGTAGGCGACGTCCGGTCCATACATACTTTCCGCATACTGTTGTACTGTACATGTATTTATCCCATAATCCTGCGTCCTCCCAAAATTGAGCGTAGTGTTTTTCCGAATCGTTTCTTCGTTGCCCCAGTGTGTTGATGCGATAGGACCGCGCGGTGCTGCGTTCGTTAACAGGGACACCAACAAGTACCGTTGTATTCTGTTCGTTGTACGTTCCGTAGACAGCTAGCCTCATTCTCCTTACTCTCTGCGCTACTTATTTCATAGCTCAAATCCAGCTACTACACGTCCACTTCACATCATCGCCTCGCTCCGTCGCACAATTTTTTTTTCTCCAACATCGCCGCGTCATCATTGATATTGTCCGTCGTGAAACGGATAGGCAGAAACATTTCCGAGCCAAGAGCTTCTGCTCCCGGTGGGCTGATAGTACTGTTCATACGCATTGGCAGAACTCTCCAACAAGAGCGACGTTGCGCCTTGTGGGGTAAGCACCTGGTAGCACAAGGTAGCACACGACGATCATTTGAGAGGAACGTTCGGATGGAAACTGGAATTCATTAAGCGTTCCAGCGGATCAAACGCCTCGGTGCCTGGCGGAGCGGAGCGCTAGCCACGCGATGACATCACGAAGGAGGTGGAGTTGGGCTTGGCTCTTCAGCAGAGGCGGCGAGCGACGGCTGAGCGTGAACTGCGAAGCTCTACAGTATGATACAGGTACGTGTCCTCGGCAAGGTATTCAATCACATCTATGGAAGCTGCTACGAATGGTGATGCGAAAACACAGCTATCGTACAGCACTCGCCAAACCAGGGCCAAACGCAACTGGAAACGCCGGTGCTATCTCGGGGTGTCAGAAGTCCGTCATCTCCTCTACGGTCGCAGGCCGTAGATAACCAGTCTCCAGTCTCCGAGCCACGTTGAGGGTACGTGGTGCTACGTGTCGTGGGGGTGGAGAGCCGACCAGCTCAAAGGTTCCACTGAGCTGGACGCGGGAAGGTCGCCGCCCCTCTGAGCCTGGCACTGGAGCGCAGAGATCCGCAGATGACCCCAGCTATCTCGACTTTGCAAAACGCTGCTCCCCCTCAAGGCGACGCTGAGCGTCATCAGCGTCAGCGCCCAGAAAGTTCATCGTCATGTCTGGGCGTGGCACATGAAGCGTTGCTGAGATCCTAATATTATCCGGCTGATGAGATGGCGAATTTGTCCAGGTCGCCATGGTCCAACAGATTCTGATACACTGTAAAACTGAATATCAGCCGACTGAAATAGTAAAACATGAGGAAGCGAGCAACTTGCCGTTTTCACGAGCGCATCATTAATAGGCTAGCCGTCGTCTGCCAGCTCGTCATCGTCGTCACTGAGGCCGGACTCCCGTTCCAAGGCTGCTTCAGCTTCAGCCTGTGCTTGTGCGGCAGCAGCGGCGTTGAAGATTGCTTGCTCCAGTATCTTCGCCTGCTCGTCTGATAGCCCATATGGATTGGCCGCCTGACCGTTTGGAATAGTAGGCGCCGATAAGGGAAGCATAGGCTGGTCTGTCGCTGTCGAAGGAGGTGTCGACGAAGCCGTCGCCGTCGACTGAGCTCTCGCTAGTACACTAGCCAACGCAGCCTGCCCATACGACGGGTCGACCGCCTGCGTCGCTCCAGCCGCCGTGCCAGAGGTATTCCCGACGAGAGATTTCAGCAGCCCATGCAAGCCAATCACGATCGTCTGAGTCTGCACCAACTGCCCCAGGTCCAGCTCGCCCTCTTCGTGCGCGTCCAGATCGCTCGATATCACGTCGGTCGGCCCGTTGTTCCATATCCTAGATAACCGCTCGTCTCTCGTCTGGTCCCCATCGTTCTCCACCTCAACCTCAGTGATCTCCGCCCCGTCGCACGCTGCCCCAGACCGGTTCATGTGTCGCTTGATAGCATCTCGCCGCGAGAACAGCTTCAGGCAGTTCCCGCACCGCCAGCCTTTCCGATCGTGCAACTTGGCGTGCCTCTTCAGGTCGTGACTCCGTGCGAACGCAGCAGGGCAGGTAGTGCACCTGTGCGGACGCTGGTCGGAGTGCGAGCGCTGGTGCAATCGGAGTTGGTGTAGCCGTTCGAAGATCTTTTGGCAGCCTGAGTGGAGGCAGGGGTATACGGCGGCTTCGATATCCATGGGGGAGGATTGGTAGGTGTTCGTGCCGATGGATATCCCTGCGAGGACGCCGATGACTTGGATGAGCCCGCTGATCTCTTGTAGGACGTGTGCGTAGGGGCCTTGTCTGGCGGACATGGTGACGGAGAAGAGGAATAGCTGGTGAAGTGGAAGTTGGAGGGAAGAGACCAGGGCTGGGTCTAGGACGGACGCGGTGAAGTTGGACGCGATCGCATGGGCGGCAGCTGCGATTTGCTGGTGGAATGTGTCCGTCGTTCGCGGTCGCTTGGCCTGCTGGTGCTGGTGCTGTTGTTGTTGTTGCTGTTGCTGCGTTTCCTCCTCGACCCGCTTCCGTTTGCTCGAGAACAGGATTTCCGAGTTCAGCAGGGACTTGATAATGGGATACACCCGCTGGACGACAGCTTTCGTGATTGTTCCACTACGCATCGCGTCTGTCAACATCGCCATGAGGTTCTGCCCCTCGATACTAGTGTGCGAGAACACAGCGCTCGCGCCAGGGTCGTGCTCAAGACATCCCAAAATGAGCTTTATCGTATCCAACGCCTTCTGCTTCATCCCCGACGCGATTCTAGGACCAACTTGAACTGCGTCAGGCGCCGGCGCCGACTCTGCTGTAGAAGCTGCGACTTCTCCTCCCTGCCCACCCTCTGCTTTTGCTTTATTGATATCCGCCCAAAGCATGTCTCCGAGCTTTTTGGCGAAATCGCCGTCGTCGTCGGAATCGCTGTCATCTGAGCCGGACTCTCCGTCGGAGTCGTCGGACTTTTCTGCATTCGCGGGAGGTGGGTGCACGTTGTGTGCTGTGATGGACATGTATGAGGAGTGGGAACGTCGAGGTTAAGAAACCTCGACTAAGTCAAATGAAAGTTCGAAGCAAAGGTGGCACGGTCACATGTACCAGGTTCGATGTGCTGCAGTGCGGATTGCCATTGCCTTCTGCGCTCATAACGGACGAGGACTCCCTACGATTGCTGCAAGTTTTATTACAGCACTGGTCTCTACTTCTTGCCTTGGCAAAGGTAGTCTTCAATTCGCCTACTGTGGTCACCTTTCTCGAAGGTAGTGGGAGAATCTTTCGCGGTTGACAACGAAAATGGGACGCAAGGAGACTAATCATGAATGGCTTTCTACAGTATGTCTTATCGAGTAACATACTTCCCCATGTATATTAGGCCCACCTTATGCCTGACCGGCGGTTCCGGGCGGAACATAGGCTGAGTATTATGCTATGCTACCCGGAACAGACTGTGCTCGCGTCTGTTTCGCAAACGAGTTGCCACCAAGTTCAAAATCCATCATTATGAAAGTATTCTCATAATGATACGAGGGTCTACGTACAGTGTGTGGATAACATACAAAGAGATAGAAGTAACTTATAAAAGAATATAAACGAAGGAGAACCAATACTACAGCCCTGGTTTTCAAACAAACAGTACATTCGGCATCCCGACGCTTCTGCGCCTTCGTAGAGTTCTCCAGCATCGGATTCGAGTTACCCAGCACCCTCAGCGCCCTCTTCGAGTTTTCCAGCTTCTCCACAGAGAGATTGAGATTACCCCGGACTCTGAGTGTCCACGGATGAGTAGGACTGTAGAACTGCAACCCATATTGCAAGGCCTGGCGTAGTATTGGCTCCGCTTCAGAATAGCTCCCACTGACGCACAGTATATAGCCACCGGATTCATAAGCCTGCGCCCATGACAGCAAAGAGGTCGCCATTCGGAAAAGTTGAGTCCTGCCAGATCCGCGTTGGTTCTTTGCAGCACTGATCTGCACATCGCGACCCCCTCAGAGAAACGCCCCATGAAACCGACTGCAAATGCCCATTCTACTTGTACGTCATGTCGCTGGTATTCCCTTGAAATCGAACTTAACGCTGTCCTGAGTATTTCTTCGGCCTCACCGTACCGTCCCACCCTTCGATGTGTACCTCCAAGTGTCAGCATTATCCCGATGTTATTGTCGTGGTGCATCCCCTCGAATGCCTATGATTTTCGGAGTGCTTGCCGCCTAATTTTCTCTGATTCATCGTAAGTCCCTACCCCCTGCAGGCTGGATGCCAGTCGACTCATCGCGGTAATCGGACCTTTGTGGTCTGGCCCAAGCGTAGCTCGCCGTCCCTTCAGGATAGCTCTGTCCCATTCAACAGTTTCTTGAAAACGGCCCTGGGAGTACAGTGTCAGTGACACTTTTGTCATAGAGGAAAGGGTCAGGGGTGTTCGTAGCCGTGAGCTTCTATGTGTCCATTAACCGCTGACCTGCCTTCCGTCTCAGCGTCCTGATATCGACGTAGATTCCAGAGGGTGAGCGACAGGCCATCCAGACAACGAATGGTATCCGGATGATTCGGACCTAGCCCTGCTTGACTTTTCTGCAGGGCTACACGATACAAGTCTTCCGCCTCGGTTTAACGCTTCTGTCGATACATATCCTGTGCCAATCCGTACGGCGCCCGGATGATATCTATCTTATCGACTATGGTGGGGGTTGGAAGGGTAGACTGGGAGTTGGATTTGTGAGCTTCATTTGGTACTGAAGCTAAGGGGAATTTCTCAGACGCTGCGACCTAAATAATAGTAACGGGGAAGACGTACAAGAGCCATGGTAGGCGTAATTATGATGTGTAGTGCACCCTGAGTGGATGTGGTTATGCAAATGACATGACCCCCGGCACCTGAGGGAACAAGAACGTCGCCGCGACGAGTCGGTCAACTCCGGATCGCATGATTGAAACAAGCCAAACATACTCATATGGGAGAAAGAACCGTCGAATTCCTGACCCATAATCCAGTTCAGAATGAATATTTGTTCCGTAATCGATTATTGGAGCAGCCGCTCAGCTCGAAAAGAGGGGTCACAGGGAAAAGAGCGACGAGGTGGTGGTGGTGGAAGACAAGAAGCCCACCGCTGGACGAGTGGGAGGATTCATCTTAGCGTTTAGGGTCCTCGGAGCATTGTGGTCACTTGATGCCGGCTGATAAAGGTACACAACCGTGCGAAAGGCAAGCCAGGGGTGTGCGCTTGAGTGTGCGTCGTGGCCAGGAATAATTTCAATGAAAGTTTGAGGCAAGGTATTGACTGGCTGGAAGCTTAGTCTTCTTGTAGTCTTCGCTTGAGTATTCGCGTTCGTTGTTGACATCGACCTGCAGTCCTGTCGACCTCGCGAAAGGTTTGCATCAAAGAGTAGAAGGGCATTATAAACCTGCTCGAGTAAAGTATGCGTGTGCAGGGAATAAGTAACACCAAATCAATCTTTATGGTCCGCAACCAAGCCCGCATCCTGAGCTTCCATCTCTTCATCGTCGCCTTCCTCGTTCGTCGTTTCATCGACACATTGCTTCATCGCATCAACATACGCGCTCAGCTTCTTCATGTCACCAAGCCGTATCCGCGATAGATCGAAAGCCAGTCCAATGTTCGGTACCCGTCGGCCTTCTCGAGGTGAACCGCTCCCATTGTTATCTGAGGATTTGCTCGTAATCTGTGGGGGCATCTTTGGATAACGCGCGGAAAAGTGTGTGAGCAGGAGGTTTTCGGCGCGCATTCTGTCAGCGTGCGGAGATCTTTAGTGAGCGAGGAAATAAGAGGCTCGTGAAGAAAACCCACCTCGTGCCGATGTCCACTGCCTGTCCGACCGTGCTGTGAGCCTTGACGGCGGCGAGATCCGCCTCCTCATCAGCCATCGTAGCTTCGTGAATCAGCAAGGTGGCACCTTGCCCAGCCCGCGCCAGGTTGTTGGATGGTTTGGTGTCGCCCGAGTAACTATCAATACAGTTAGCGTCGACCGCTCCAACATAGCACAAGTAGCACGAACACTACTGAAGACCCATCGCCAAACTTGAGCACAGCTCCGTACGCCTTCACTCTGTGATCCACATCCACAGTTATGAAGTCTTTCAAGCCGAGTGCCCTCTTCATCTCAGAGGCATACGTCTGACATCTACCGGTGTCGACCCGTCAGAAGCAGAAGCTTGAGATTCGAGTTAAAGCGACTCACCGCTTAATATCCGTCCAAGGTTCGTCGCCACCGAGGCTCCATTTGCCCCACTGTAAGTACGAGTGCGACTTCGTGAAGTGCAGCGCTTCGCTCATGATAGATTTCACGCCAGTCGGTCCTTCTACATCATCGCTAATTCCTAGGTCTTCTAGGTCGTGCCATTCTCTGAGGTACAGGTGGATCAACCGGGGTGCGATGAGAAAGAGAGGTCGTTGAACGTTGAGCTGCAAGAACAAGATAGATTGAGCCGCAAGAGCGCAGTGGATGAAACGCGATAAACTGACCTTCCGTCGCTTGGACAGAATCTTCGCAAGCCCACAATGATGATCGGCGTGAATATGGCTGATGAAGATGCAATGTAGGTCCCGGAGAACGTCGTCTACGCCACTTTGGAAGAGCCTGCAAAGCTGCCCATACGAGCCCTCGCCAGCATCAAGGAGAACATTCCCATGTTCCGGAGTCTGCACAAGTATACTGGACACTAGAAGTCGTGCACAATCAGTTATCAAGCTGACGAAGGGACGGCGTTCAGACTCACCATTGCGATACTTGGTAGGCAGCGCACTAGCTGTCCCCAAAGGGCAAACAATAATGTCGTCCCCTGGTCGAGGAGCATCCGGCGCCGGAAGCTGCGAAGCAAGCTGCTTCGCCAGCTCAAAGAGTTTCTGGCCGTTCTCTGAGAGTTCCAATGGTTTGTTCTCCTCCAGAAAGGGTACAGCTCGTGGATGGAACAGATCCAACTGGGCGATTAGAGGGTCCTTGTGGGGGGGAAGGGCCGGCTTGACCTTGGTGACGAGGCCGGACTCAAGCAAGTGGAAGAGAGGTGGTGTGTTAGACAAGTCTGTATCATGGTGTAAGCGTTTTGGAGTGCAATAAATAGGGGATGGATGGGGTACCTGAGACGTTCTTGGGGGCTTTGAGACTGAAGTGAGGGATAGGGAACATCTTCGAGTCAAGCTGATTGAGCTTCAGATGATTGGAGGCGGCGCTAGTAAACGTGATCGGGTCGGTCGAGTACTCTGGGGCAGACACAATATGCTGCGATACTAATGTCAGCTATATTCCACTAGGATCGGAGAGCGACATACGTGAGCACCGGGGTGGAATCCGTTCATGAAATCAAGGTAGGCCGTGTCTTCCAGGACACCAGGTCCAAGAAAATGGTAAACCACACGAACATCATACTCCTGGGTGTCCTCCGCCTTATCTGACCTCAATCGACGGAATAGCCCTGTATTGAAGGTGGCTTGAAGTGACGGTATGTGGTCCCGGGTGGGAATGTCGAGAACAACGATGACACCGGGAGGGGCCGCCTCTGCGACGCACTCTTCTGGGCGTACGGTTCTCTCGACGGTTTCCATGCGCTCTTTGCCATCGTCGCCAATAACTTTCTCCTGCGTCTTGAATGTAACGGCGTTACCTTTGGTCAGCTGGCCTCTGAGGCGACCTGTGACTCCCAGCTCCTCTGCCCGCTTCGCGTCGAATTTGCCTCGTATACGGGGGCCTACAAGCGCGTAGGCCAGCTTGCACTGATCGGTGGGAGTAGTGAACTTTGGAAGAGGCTTAAAGAATCCGGCGGGGAGGGGGGGGCGCTGCCAGAAGTTGTCGATCTACGAGCGCACTAGCGTCAGTTTACAAGGACCATTGAGAGTTGGACGTTGGACGACTGACACTATCGGCATCCTGACCATTGTTTTTCGCCCGGGCTTTACTCGTGCCAAACATGCCACCGATGATCGTTCTCCGATACTCCTCCGCTGATGCTCCAGATAATAACTCGGGGAGGAAGTCGGTGGCCTTCATGAGCTCTTGCAGGCTCTTCTCCTCGCCAGTGGCTACTGTCTGTAACCTCTTTGCATCTGCGTCGGGTCCGTCGAAAGAGGAAGGGAGTTTGCGCTTCAGCGAGTGTGGTTCGGTTTCGGGAACGGTGGACGCGATTGGAGAGGTGGGTGAGATGGGAGCGGTAAAGACTTGTATGTTTTCATCCTGGTAGAAAGGTGCGTTCGCATCGTCCGAGGGCTTGCTCTCCAGTGGTGTCACTGTCATTGAATCTCTGTATTTATTGATGGCGCAGTCGAGCAAGAATAGTCAAAGATTACTTACCGGAAGGTATACGAGCGCATTCCGGCGAGGTGATGTGTTATTCCAGGTGGACCGGCGACGGTCAGCGACGATATTGAGGAGTCGGATAGAGACATCAAAGAGCCTGCGACATCGTAGATTAGTCGTACACACGAAGCAGAAACGCACACCAGGAGGACAGTCAAGACTCACCAGTCAGTCCGCTCGTCCTGTCCGAGTCGCATCCTGTCAGAAATATCCCTCTGGCGCGCTTGAGCGTTTGCCGGCTCTGTACCACAGCGCGATTCGTGTTCTCTCCGACGTTGAACAAGTACTTCGCATTCTCAAAGGTGACTAGGACCGTAGGTTGAGTGTCCGATGTGAGCGAAGTGAGGACGGAGGTGGACCAAAGCATTTTGCTGGCGTTGCCCGCAACTACGGGGCGTTGGATGGTGGAAGGGGTAGTGTATGAGCGGCACTGGAGTAGGTTCGAAAGCCAGAGTCTGCGGCAATGCTGCACGAGCTGGAGTGTGCTTGCCAGTTTTATAACGATGACAGTCGCGGTCTGGGGAGCCTGTCGATGATTTGAACCCGACTCGGCTCGCTCGCGTGCAACTTTTCAAGGGGCTGTGCTAGGGTTGGCCATCGCATAGCGAGCGATTTCTACTAGTTTCTCACAAAGTTGAGTTAGGTACTTGGCAGGAAAACTTGACGTTCAGGGATGGAAGGCCTGCAGCTAAGACGCCAGTAGAGGCTTTCGAAAACAATGTAGATCCACCGCAAAAAGGTAGAATTCCAAGATGAAGTACTAATCAGCCATTAAGACCAAACAGAGTTGGTAAACTATCCCAATACTTTTGTCGCTCTGCCTTCACCATCGCCTTAGCATGAGACACACAGGCCCTGCAAGCCTTGAAAGTCGCCCAATCAATCTGTACGCCCAACGGCGACGTGTCCTGAGCCCATATGCTCCTCATGAGTCGGTACTTTTCCAGCACACAAACCGACAAGCCAGGATCGAACCCTTCCTCCCCACCAGCGGCACTGTACGCGCATCCTTTTACGGGCGTTTCATCGCCCAGAAACGCATAGGACTGTTTCACGGCCTGTGCGAACTGCGCCTTCGCAATCACACATCGCTGAACGTCCATTGGGTCGGCTATCCGGTGCCCGGAGAACCCCTGCATGAGGGTCCGGTACGCGCAGAAACGCGCGCACTGGTACATCACCGTGGGGAGGATCTGTTTTATTTGGTAGGCGCGAGCGAGATTGAGGATCTCGAGAGAAGCGCCATGGGTGGGGACGAAGGTCCTGTATCCCTGGCGCTTGGACCAGGAGGAGAGGGAAGATGGGTAGGATGTGCAGAGAGTTTTTATGGCGAGGCGTTGGATGGGAGGGACCTGATAGCGTGTTCCGAGTTTGAGAAACGCGCAGATTTGACGGAGGTCAGAAAGGCCATCAGGAAGCCTAGAGTATACGGGGAGGAGGTGATGTGAGTAGGTTTACATACACGATCCAAAAGCAGCACATACGTAAGACAATGAAACGCCTCGAGAAAATAGCGCATGTCTTCGGCCGCGTCATCTGTCCTGATAATTCTACACCCATCGACCTCTTCTATCTCGATGTCCTCAAGAATCGCAGCGAAGACGGGCGAGTGGGACGTGAGGACGCCTTGAAAGACCTTGAACTGCGTGTTCTCGGCCTGCATTATGACGTTTCCGTCGGCGTACCACACAGAGCCCTGGATAATGCTCTGGTCGCTGACGATCTGCCAGGGGTCCTCTTCCTCTGCGCTGCTAGAAGGGGTGCTGGGAGTGCTACTAGAAGCCCGATCACTCGGTTGTGCTTCAAGTTCGGCGGATAGCTCTAACTCCAAGTCGTCCTGTGGTTCACTGAAGGGGTGACGCGTCCCGTCGGATATGGGTGAAGCCATTTTGTCTTTTGAGTTCGTGAGTTGGACGGTGTAGAGGTTGAACGTCGTGGATCAAGGGAGGACTGGGCGTCTTGTTCGCAGGAACAGAAGACTAAACTGGACCAGGCTAGACGCAGGCGAAGAGGGGTCGGAATGAAAGTTGAAGGAAAAAGCAGTTGACATGCCCTTGCATGCTCTCTAGCGCTCGATTGGATCAATGAATTGTGGCTGTTGGTCCCATTATATCTAGGCGCCTGGCCTAAAAAAGCTCAGAAATCTCCTGCTCTGGAAAGTGTGAAAGCAAGGCCGATCTTAGTGTCTGCATGGCAGTCCAGGACGCACGGATTTTTCTTCGTTTTGGTAACACGATGTGTACCGCAGATTTTGACTCTGCGCAAATCAGATCTTCGGGAGTTCGACTTGGGGGCGCCACAGTTGGTGCAGGCCTTCAAGTCAAAGCAGGCTCAGGAGACAAGCACGCAGATCGTGTGCATGCAACAAGAGGGTTCAATTTTGTAGACCCTCATTCAAAACCGAGTCCTTGATGTGCGCAAATCGAAGTTGAAGAAGAGCGTCAAGAATATTTGGTTTTTGTGTGGCGCCGCACTGAACCGTCGAGTCTTCCGAGTCAGGGAAACAAGCGAGCTACCGAAACGATTCCAGAGCTCTGGCAAGATTCTCTGAGATCCAAGCAGGTAGCCCGAGCGTTATTAGAACGCCAGACCAATCGTAGAGCGAACGAGCAAGAACGAGCAGCATACTGTAAAAGACACTCCGAGTCAGATAAGATAGTCACTGTAAAATCACTGAGGCGTGTCAGTGAACGTCACGCCGGTCACAGACGATTATTGATCGACGCACGGGCCCAGAGTATATAAGCAGCCTCTTCTGACTCCTACCCTCATCTTTGCGCCCGTCGTCGTCGTCGCCCTGCGTTCCACCTCGTCGGACACGCCGCAAAAGCTTTGATTAGGTTGTGGATAAAAATTGAAAAGCCTGTTTCCTTTCCCCGAAGACGGGCTCGCTGAACGTGAAAACCCGGTCGAGCTTGAAAAGAAGACAGACAGACGCAGAGAATGTCGAATAAAATCGTGGTAAGCTAGCTTGTATTCGCCGCGCGGATAGATGGATGATAATAACGCGGTTGTTATCCCCGTTGAGCCCACGATATACCGCACTGTCATCGACGAGGTTATTGCTGCTATCAAGCCCGAGTTCGATGAGTACGGCGTCGCTGAGGACGTCCTCGCTGAGCTGCAATCAGTGAGTTATTCTCTGTTCCACTCCGAGGCTCCGTATCTGAATGTTGAACTCCTTCCGCAGAAATGGGAATCTCGAGTGATTGCCTCGCATGTCGCTGAGTTCGAGACTCCGGCCGCTGCTCCCCCTCCACCCACGCAGCCCGTTCAGAGTCACCAGATAGCTCAGACGCAGCAGGCCTTGCACCAAGCAGTCCAGTCCCACGCCTATGCTCAGCCGGTGTTGCAGATGCCTCCCATGCCACACGGCACGTATGCTGGCTTACACAACCCGTACGCCGCCCCCGGTGTAGGAGTCAAGGCTGAGCCACTCGAGAGCAGGCACCTCCTCAGCGGCTCTATCTCCCCGTCCACCCCGCAATATACCCTTCCTCCGTTGAACCCTGCACTTGCTGGACGACACCTGGCTGCGGGAGGTGTTCTGCCACCAGGCTACGCTGCGGCTGCGTACCAGCCGATGCAACCTGTGGCCCAGGCTCGTCCTCCGGCGCAAACGCAACAGACGGCTGGCCAGAGCAGCTCGAGGATACCGCAGGTGGATGGACCGTCGTACTATGACGGATCTGACGACGACGAGGACGACCGTGCACCTGGTGGAAGTAATGGCGCTCAGTACCCTCCGCGGACGTCTCATCCGTCGGTCGCTGCCCCACAGGCTTCTGGTGCAAGTACCGCCGGAAATGGCGGTGGGGACGAGGCGATTAATAGTGATCTGGACGACTCGGAAGAGGATCTGGATGAGGACGTGGACCAGGGCACTGCAGGAGAGACGGACATCGTGTTTTGTACTTACGACAAGGTCAGTCTCTTTCGTCCACCGATGTCTGTTTTCGTCCTGACTGTTATCTACCTGAAGGTCGCCCGTGTTAAGAACAAGTGGAAGTGTGTTCTCAAGGATGGCATGGTGCACGTCAATGGGCGGGACTACCTGTTCGCCAAATGCACTGGGTAGGTGAATCACCTTATTGCTCTAACAGTCACGCTAACCTGTTCGCAGGGAGTTCGAGTGGTAAAGCATTGAAGAATCGCCGGTCGTAGACAGCCCAAGATTCATTTCCTTCTTTCTTGTCACCATATTTTTCATTCCCCATCTCTCCTCTCAACACGCATCTTCCTCAGCATCCATCTCACAATACCTGCAACACATCCATATCTAGCATCCCTCTTTCCTAGCCTCGTCGTCCAGTGGCAACTCATCGACTATACACTGTGCCTGTAATAAAGTATTGAAAATCTATCAATCCTAGAGGAGAGCCTGGTCCTAGTGACCAAGGGCTCCATATGTTTTTTTCCGGTCCTCTCCCGGTCCCTGATCGTTTCTAGCTCAATACAGCATAGCTAGGAGCATCGCCGTTGGGCACAGTGGAGTGTTGCCCCTGGTGAATATATTGGGGAGCGCATGTAGCGCCAGGCGATAGATTGCAGATTATTGAGTTTGGGGCTCTGTGAGAAAGCGATTGCCAGGAGGCGCACGAACGTCACAGGGGAATGACGACATCATAGTCCTCACTTCTGCTTATAACCTCCATCCACCGAGATGGCTCTCCTCATCAAACAACAATCCACCCAACCAATCTTCCTCGCTATCTTCAAACCCAAACACCCTCTTCCTCTCACCTCCTCCTCACCCACATAAACTATCATGCCTCTCTTCAAAAGCAGCACCCCCAAGCACGACGAATACGTCGACTCCCACGGCCGCACTCGTAGCACCTCCCCCGCCCGCAAGGGATCCATGTTCAGCCGCAACCGTAGCGTCACCCCACCCCCACCCCAGAAGACCGGCCTCTTCGGAAGCAGCACTAACGGCAGCTCTCTGAGCCGTCGTCGTTCGTCCGGCTCGTCGGCCAACGGCTCCACCCATCGCCGCAACGGGTCTATGGGAGGTGGCCTGTTCAACCGCGATAGGAACGAGGATCGCTCGATTCTGACTGCAAGGGAGATGGTCGGGTCTGCGGAGGCCGCTGAGAAGGAGGCGGATCGCGCGTTGCATCAGGCGAGGCTTGCTGTTAAGGAGGCGAGGAACCATGTTAAGACGCTGGAGAGAGAGGCGGAGGAGGAGTATGTGTTTCTCATTTCATTCGTCTGGCTTTGATCTGTTTACTGATGATATTCTCCCTTCTCTAGTGCTCGTCGTGCAAAGACCAAGCAGATGGAGGCGAAGGCCATCAATAAGTCTGCCAGGGGCCTCGGGCGTCACGGCTAAATTCCCCAACGACATTCACGAACTACACCAACGAATACACACTCACACACTGTCATGATCTATACTTATATCTGTAGAATCTCGTAATATTCCCTCGCTCGAACTGGATTCCCAACAATGCTCGGACTTGTACCTGTTTCGTACTCGATGTCGACGATATACCTATCTTTGTTGCCATATGTTTTCTGCTTTGCCTGTGTACATTGATAGATATTGTATTACCCACCCAATATTACTGCTTGGATATCTCTTGTGCTGATTTGTGAACGTCCTGACCGCATTTCAATGGAAACGATGAGCTCGAAATTGTTTGCGCCACAATAGCTCTGAGCATGAACGCGCTTGACGAACACATGACCCCGACACCGGGTTTCTTCATCCACCTCCGTCGGGTCCATCCATGGCGTCGGATACGTTCTTCTCCTCATGCGCGGACGTATTGTCTCTATGCCAGTCAATCAAGGATGACCTCTCTGCTGTTCTGCATCCTCAAACTGGCTTTGCACCACGGCTCAGAGACCTATGCACCGAGCAGTACGTCGTAACCTATATCACCTCCACCTTATGATGTCCTTACACGACGTTCAAGGTTGCAAGAGCTCGAAAACTCTATGGAAGATGTCGTCGTGACAGGCATGGACAGCCCTAACCAAGCTACGATCGATCTACTCAAGATGGAACGCAATACCTGGTCACTCCTCCAACATCTCATGGGGTGCGCTTCCTTCCTTATTCTCCTCCTCCCTCACATAACCCTCAACTCATCCATGTAGCCACCGTAAAATGGAACGCCACCACCGCCCCACCGCGCGCCAACTCCTCGCGCAGAACCCATACACACCCACCGCCGTCCTAGCAGGCGCCATCCAATCCAACTCGGACCTCCTTCAGGAACTCATCATAGTCAAAGAATGGCTGCATGAGATTGCGCCGGATCCGCAGCACCCGGAGGCAACGACGGGGTATTGGCGGTTCACCAAGTACGCTGTGATGCAGGCGCATAGGAGTGGGGCGGGGAGTGGGGGTGGTGGGGTCGTTAAGGAGATGGACCCGGATGTGGTGGGGAGGGGGGAGGGGAGGGGGGCTTTGGCGGGGGATGATTCGGTGAGGGACCTTCATGCGTCTGTGGGAGTTGTATTTGACGAAACGACATATTCAGGGGCACGAAAAGAACTTGATGTTCGCGCTCTACGCGTACATCCGTGCGGGTCGATTCACCGAAGCAGCAGACTTGTGCCGGAATTCGCACCAGCCATGGCGCGCAGCAAGTATTCGAGGAGCGTACCTCTTCCGGTGGCGGGCTCTCTGTATGCTCCCTTCTTCCCCCCACTCCTCTCCTCCGTGTCGCTGAAATAGACTTGTCAGCTTTAGAGCCCGAAGAAGATGATGACGACGACGACGCGAGCGAAGTTGGCGAGTATGATATCTGGGAAGGAAACCGGCGACGACGGTTATGGAAGACCACCTGCACTCGGGCTGCATTGAATGTACCATGCCTTCTTTCCCTCTTCTCGTGGCGAACCAACTAACATATCATTCCCAAGCCCAGCCTATCCGACCCCGAACGCACACTCTTCGCCGCCCTCGCACCGTCACCACAGACCTACGCCGTCCTCAAGAACGCCTGTCGGACCTGGGAAGACCACGTCTGGGCGCACCTCAACGTCGTTTGCGAGGAGAAGGAGATGAGCGAACTCGCTTCTCTCAAGGGGATGAGTTGGTGGGAAAGCAACGAGTCTCTCACGAAAGACGGGTCGGCTGCGGCTGGCAAGGGGGCTTCCACAGCGGAGGCGGAGGAGGAGGAGTGGCAGAGAGAGGTGATTGGGGTGTTGGAGGGGTTGAGCGATATTACTGTTGAGGACGGGTGTGTTGTCCTCCTGTCAGGCAGTTCGCGTTTTGCAGTGGCTAATGGGTACTTTGCAGCCCGTCGGCGGACCACGCGATGCATTTTTCGCAACTACAGATCATTTTGGACAGGATACCGACGCTTCTCGAGGCGTTTGCGATCAAGCTGAAAGACGGGTCGTTTACCTCGCAGACGTTCGAGTACGTTTATCTCTCCCTTGTTGTGAACGAGGCTGACCTTCCGTCCCGCAGCTACGTGCACATGTGCCGCTTCTTCGCACACCTCTGCCTCTTCCTCCAGCTCATCGACGCACCGACACCACCACTCGCTACGCAGATCATACTCGAGTCGTATCTCCAAGTCCTCGAAGTCCGTCCACCCTCTCTCTCCCCTCTCACACCTCACTAACAAAGTCGTATCAGGCCTCAGGCCAACGAGCACTCATAGCGATCTACGCCTCCGCCCTCGGCGAGAACGCCGTCGAGCGCTATGCGCTGTTCCTCGTATCGCTCGAGCTGTCTGCGAATGTGGCAGAGAGGAGAGAAGCGCTATGGAGAGCGAAGGAGCATGGGTTGGATGTGGAGAGGATCGCGGTTGTTACGGCGGAGAGGACTATTGAGCGGGTGTTCAAGGTACGTCCATCCCATCATCCTTCCTTCACCGTTATCATTCAGGAGCTGATGGTGATCTGGTGTGTTTTATGTTCTGTAGGCGCTTCCGACGTTGAAGGGGCCGCTGCCGGTGTTGGTAGACGGTGGATTGCAGGCGCCGCCGTCGGAGATGGAGGGGCTGTTGTTAAGATCGATAGAGTGGACTGTGTTTAGTGAGGCGACGTATGGGACTGCGTTGGAGCAGGCGAATGTGACGTTGAGGTATTTCTTAGGTACGTCTTCTTGTTCCCTTCCTCCACTTCCACCTTCTCATCCGACCCCTCGTTAACCGACACCGACCCCTGTTTAACCGAAACTGACCCCTCGTTGACAGGCTCCGGACGCATCGCCCTCGCGCAGGAGCTTCTGGGCATGTTACCCGCGGCTTTGTCCTCGATTGCGGAGCCGGAAGAACACGCAACGGAGTACATGCATTATCGGCAGTTTTTCATGGTATGGGATGTGCTTGAGCGGGTGGTGGATGTGGGGACGACGGAGGAGCCGAGGACGAGGGATGAGAGGGAGGGGTGGGAGGCGGAGTATAAGGTTTGTTTCTTTCTTTGGTGATAACCAAGTCTGGCTGACAGGTTTGTTCAGGAGTCGATTGAACAGGCGTATGATCTGGGGACGAAGTTGTTGACGTCGGAGTGGCTGGTTACGGATGTGGAGGTGCCTGGTGGTGTGTTACCTCTCTTTTCCTTCTTGTACTGTTGGGCGATACTGATGCTTGAGGCTGATAGGCGACGCGAGAAGGAGAGAGCTCATTCGGATACGACAGATCTTCATCCCTGAGCTGGTTCTGAGGATCCACTTCATGCTCGTTGGGTCGAGGAGGCAGATGCCTGGGTGCGTACATCCCTCTTTTCATTCCTTCTCCTCTCACTCATTCATACTCGATCGTAGGAACCTCAAACGCGCACTGCACCTCGTCAACGTCGTCGCTGACTCGCGATACAAGCTGTACGAAGACTTTATCGGCATCGGTGTCGCGCAGAGTGGGGGAGGGTCGACGAGGCTGGTGGACTACTTAGAAGCGGTGAGGAAGTCGGTTTTGTGTGGGGTGGAGGGGGGAGGGACGAGTGATTTGTTCAAGGCGGTTGTGAAGTAGATCTTGTACGGAGGTGTTGTGCTATTGCTGCTGTGATTGTGTATCGATATCTTCTCTTTCCATGTCCCACTGTTTGAGACCCCTCCTGCTCCTGCAACAGACTAAACTCGAGTAAAACGGAGACGGCAGCTCGGGCTCCCGCCGTAAGCAAAGCTGCGTCGTAGCGTTCCTGAGTGACGCTCACTCCAGGGGGTATCCGTGGTCTCTTTGCCAATGGAGCAAGATCTTGGCAAGCTCACAGCCACGCTCCCAGCACTGAACCGACGTCATTGAGTTCGGTGTCTGGAAGCAGATTGCAGGGAACTCTTATTAGAGCTGTGCCGGTCACATCTAGCCTTTCTTCTCACCTCCATTGCCATGACAGAACTTAACTCAGGATATACTAACACGAATACCACCACAAACCCAGCGACTACCGATGCAACTGGTAACGCACCACCGGGTACCTGGTCGCCTCCCGCTGCTGCTGCGACGAATCCGTTCGATGATCAACATGGTCAATCGTCGACGGGGCTTCCGGCTTCTTTGAGGCCTGCGGATGCAGCGAGTGCGCCTGAGATGGGGCAAGCTGAAGGTGCTGTGCCGTTTCGGGGACGATCTGAGGAGCAGACGATCCCACGGCAGGAGCAGTCGTTCGCGCAGCAGGAGCAGCCCTTTTCGCTGGGGCAATCCGTTGCGCAGGAGCAACCTTCGACTCTGCCGGGTCACCAGTCGAGTCTCCCGCAGCATCAGTCGAGCCTTCCTCAACAGGACCAATCAGCTTTCCCACAGGACCGATGGCCTACTCCACAGCTCCAGCCGAGCCCCCCTCAGCAGGAGCAGTCCTTCTCGCAGCAGGATCAATCTCTCCCTCAGCAGCACCAATCGACTCTTCCTCAGCAGGATCAAACTACTTTTCCACACCAGCAGTCGACTCTGCCGCAGCAGGATCAAACGTTCCCACAACAGCAGTCGTTCCCTCAACAGGATCACTCCTTCTCGCAGCAGAAGCAGCCCTTCCCACAACAGGACCAATCCTTCCCCCAACAGTCGTCTCCCGTTCGGGCTGCATCCCCGCCGCAGTTCGCGCCGCCCACTTCACTCCCACCTACTGCGGCTGCGCCTTCTCAAGCGCTCGGTTCTCAATCTCCAGTGGTGACTGGCCCCAATGCGATCCCGTTGTCCTCTGATCAAGGACATGGCGCGGCGCCGAATTTACCACCACGGACAGAGCGGCAGGATACACCCGCGTCACTTCAGCTAGCGACCTTGCGTGCTATGTTCCCTGACTTTGATGATGGTCTTTTGTATGTTTAGCCTATGCACTGTGCGCATGGATCGTGATAACTTATACCTGCAATTTCAGGCAATCTGTGTTGGACTCGGTCGGCGGTGACGAGGGTCGTGCTATCGATGCTTTGCTCGGTATGAGCGATCCGGATTACAGACCTGAGCAGCAGCCTGGACAGCAGCAGCAACAACAACAACAGCAGCAGCAACAGCAACAGCAACCAATGGTACGTTCTCTATCATGAGCTCCTGTGATCGTCACGAGGCTCACTCGCTGGTTTAGTCGCAGACGGATCTCGACGAGCAGTTCGCTCGCCAGCTGATGCTGCAAGAGCAGGAGCAGGCGGAACAACAGCAAGGCCAGTACCAGGCGAACCGATGGCAGTCTCCTGGGCAGGGCGGCGGGTACCCAGCTGGACAAGGGTATGACCCACGCCAGCCACATCAGCCAGGACAGCAGGGGGACACCATGGCGGAGATTACGACTCAGATCAACAAGATGGCTGAAAGTAAGATGTCTGATTCAGATTATGTATATCGACCATGCTCATCAGTGATTGTACATAGCTGGAAAGAAGACGTTTGGAACGTTGTTCAGCAAAGTGAAGGCGAAGTTGAACGAGATGGATCAACCGAGGTACGTTGCGTTATCATGCGTTCTGGTACAGTGTTCTCATTTTCAATAATCCTTAGACCGAACCAAGGCCAGGGTCCGTCCAACGTGCCCCACCGTCACCAAACGATGCAGCAACAACAGGAGCAGTTCGACTACCACCAGCAGCCCCAGTCCCTCCAATCCCAACCACAAGCTCAGCCGCAACCGCGCCAATCGCGCTCCCGAGCCCAGCGTAACGACGACAACCCACCCTGGATCGAGCAAGCTGAGCACTACGGCCAGCCGCAGCACTCTCTCGGTGGTAATACCCAGTCGCACGACATCGATTCTTCGTACCAGCCGATAGCGCTCAACAACAACAATGCACCTGGAGGCTACGACATGACGTCTGGGTCGGGAACACCACCACCACCGTCGACGAACACCGGTGCGCCTGTTGACGCTAGTGAGTTTCTCTTCGTGAGGTCGTTTGTGCAGTTGGGTCGGGGGGCTAATGAAGTGCTTTTCCCTTTTCAGGCAGGATCGGAATTCTCCCGAAGAATCCTGTGTCTTTGGTTGGAAGCGGCCCTGCTCAGCGACGTCCGGACTCGGATGATGAACTTGAGTATGCGGAAAGTCCGTTTGATGATAGGAGGGCTGCGCCGGGTCCTAGGTAGATGTGGTGGTCCTGAAGTGACGAAGTGTATGAATGAAATGTTACTGTAGTACATGTATCTGTGAAAATATGACTGTCCTGTATATGTTGTTTCGCTTACATGTATGTAAGTAACTGTGGTTCGCCTGTCTGTTCTGGAATTCTTGACGTTTACTCCTGTGAAGGGAGTCATTCGGTTTCTGGCCGAAGAACAAGGCCATAACGGCTTCTCTACGTTGACTTCGCACCTCGAAACGTTTCCAGATCGGCGGAAAGAACAAAAACGGGGCTGTGGCGCAAGGTAAGCGGAGGAGTACAAGACCATCACCGGCCATAATTGAAAGCTGCCATCACCGATCACTGGGACCCTCAGCAACCAACGTCCATTGTACTCCGCTCTTTTGTTCTTCGACGATGCACCCTGCAAAATGCAAGTTCTTGGTACAGAAACAGCATGCTCGTGTCATATATAAACTGCCCAGAAGCGTGCTTGTGGTCCCCAGCTTTCTTCTCCCTCTCACTTCTACCGTTTGTGCTTTCTCGAGTCTGGTCCTCGCTCTCTTTCACGACACACGTCCTCACGATCTTTCATCTCCACACGACGCTCTAGACGGGCTTTTCTGTATCGCTAACACCTAACGAACAACCTCTTTCCATCTTATCACACCAACCGCACCACTAGACAACATGATTGCTGCACTCTCCAAGACCATCACTCTCTACCTCTCCCCCATTATGGGTCTTACGTCCCTGCTCCTGGGCCTGTTTGCGTTCCTTGCACCATCTATCATGCTCGCCGGCAAGGTCGCGATGCTGACGGTCACACCGTCTGATGCGCTGTTCCCCGCGAGCCCATCCTCAGGAGGGATTGACGGTCCGACTTTGATCATTGGCCCTCTTGGTGAGTCCTTTGCCGGCTTTCTCGACTACCGACAGATCGCTAACGTCTAAATGCAGGATCATGCTCCAAGCTCAACAACGACGCTCCTCTCGTCTGCCTTCCCCCGTCTTTCAACCCAGCCTACGGTTCGTCTCATTCACTATCACCTCCAAGTGACCGTTTAATCTAACTTTTCCACCAGACCTAAGCGTCTTCTCCGACGAACTCCCCACTCTCCCCTTTTCCACCCCCCTCGCTGGAACCGCTCTCTTCATCGCCGCTTCCCTCGTCCTCTCCGTATTCTTTCTCATCTCCTTCACCCTCATCACCCTCCGCCACAAGCTCCCAGGCAAGTTCGGCGCGGTGTTCGAGAAGCCCGCTGTCCAGCGCACGAGCGCGTGGATCGGGTTTGCTGGGTTCATGATTGGCCTCACTGCGGTGCTGGTGATGAGGATGTGGTGGGGAAAGGTCGTGGGCGATTTTAACCTTGGTGTTATCAGGGAGGGAGATGAGCACAAGGTTATCGCGCAGACTAGCAATGCGTTCACCAGTCAGTCTATTCGTTTTCCTGCTTGGACCCAGATTACTGATTTTATCCTCTGAACAGTGTTCTGGGTTGCGTATGCGTTCCTTGGTGTCCCGTTGGTCATCTCGATGGCGAAGTTGAACGTGCAGGCTACCAAGGCCTGAGCTTCTCCGTGTTCTTGTGTTTTTTTCTGGTTGGCTCTTAGATGGACCTTTCCTTACTTCCTAGTCATGCGGACCTCGACGGGCCCTGCATTCTTTTCCCGCACAAAAATACTTGTTGCGCCTCGCTGTTGTGTATTTTATACCCTCGTAATACCAGCTTTCTACAAACTGCTCGAAGTCAGACCGATTTCTATTTTCTCTCGGCAACAGTACGCTCGATCCGACGCCTTCGCGCCGTGTACGAGTGTGTCTTCAAGTACGAGCACCATGCAAAAACGAATTCCACAGGGCGCATCAGCCCTGGCAGAATCCAGGTGGAATCCGTTGAATGCTCAGAAGTCGAGATATCCGTAGGGACCGAAGCCTCGAGGATGTTCGCCACAGCGAGAACAAAGGAAGAGGTTTGATGTACTGCTCATAGAACGACGGATCGTGGTATACGATCCTACACGCATGGTCAAAGAACTGAACAGACCATCTTCTCTTCGAGTGGCTCAAAGGATACCAGTGTTCATCGGAATTCTGCCAGGCTGATGCCACCTGTGGAAGAACACTCGCGCATGCAGTGCGACGGCTGGATTCGCAGATCATGTCTGGCAATACATCTAGTAATCTACAGTTGTCGATCTACACAGTACTGAGCGCAGGCGGAAAGGAGTCAAAATGTCCAATCAGAGTTCGTTCACCCTAATCCTAAGTATATAGATAACGAGACATCCAGAGAAAACAAGGGGATAAGTAGGTCAGTAGTTAGATCCTCGATACGAAATCTGGCATTCTGAAGTGCCGCTAATGCTCAGAGCAAGATCATCTCCCCTAAAACCTGTTAGAGGACGAATTCGTAACGAGGCGAATCCCCCCGCCCTCCAACGGGCTACTCACGTAGTCGTCCTGGCTCGGCCGTTCAGAATAATCATCGTCGCTATCCTTATCCACATCCCTCCTCCACAACCCCACGCTCTCCTCCACATCGTCAGCCTTCGCGTCTTTGAGCTTAGGGTACGTCTTCTTCTTCCCACCCGTCGCTGTGGACGCCGTCGACTCGGTCCTCCATCGCTCCGCTAACGGTGTATTATACGGTGACCCTGAGCTCCGCGCCGAGTCCGTAACGGAGGGGAAAGTGAGCAGGGTACTAGTCGATGGGGAATTGGCGTAGAGGTTTTGATTCCGCGCTCCCATCTCACCTAGGTCCATCTGTAGTTTATCAGGATGGGACGTCGGGGGCGCGGTCTGGGGCATTCGGTTCTGGTTGACCGTTGCGAATGGGTCGTAGTCGACAGGCGAGAACGGGTTGGAGTATGGCGAGTCGTCTCCCGGTGTGCCTGCTGGACTGACGTTCGTATCTATTCTAGACCCGGATTCGGCAGGGGGTGGTGGGTATGGCATGCCACGGAGGGTACTGGAGTTCATGTTCGAGTTACTCCGTTGTTGGGTATGGAAAGCGGTCTCTCCTGAGCCAGGGGGTGCGTATTTGTGGACGACGTCGTGGTCGTCGAACTTGATCGTCGTTCGGTGTTGGAGAGGCGAGCCTTGGACGGATGGAACCCTCGCGGGGACGGGGGCGTCCCAGAGCTGATGACGCTTCATCCCAGCCAAGCGTGGGTCGTCTTCCTCCGAGGATAGATGATGTCGGGCAGGACCCCATTCGCCATCCTGCATTCGCGAGCGGTACGACGTCGTACGACTCGATTGAGACATCCGCTTAGCGCTTCTCGCGCGGATGACGCTGCCGATAGCGCCAAAGGATCCACGGAGGGTGTCCATGCCCGGGTCTTCGACGGCCCCGATGTCCTTCTCGTCGACGCCCTCTGTGTTTTGTTTCGAAGCCTGCAATAGCATGGTTGATCTTCGGTCGAGTTTCGAGAGCTGGGCTGGGTCGACTTTGGACATCTGGAGGATGGTGATGCCCACGCAGATGATGAAGAAGGCGAGGACTATGGTGATGATCTGTGTGGGTGATGCCTTGAGGCCTTGGAATAGCACCTAGTGAAGACACGTCCTTGAGCATGATAGAGTGGTGTAGGAGACGCGTATGGGCTGAACGCACAATTGTCGTGACCATAGTGAAGAACGTGACTGGAGGAGGTGGATGAGACCGAGGTGCCAGATAAGTCAAGAAGACAGAGAGGTATGCTCACATATCACGTAGTAAGTGGGTGTAACTGGGCAAAGGTTAGAGATGTTGATGCAAAGCACTTATTCGTCGACGTACCCATGGCTGACCGGCAAGTTAGAATCGTTATTCAGGAGGAGTTAAGAAATACTCACCTGTGTTAAAGAGAGCTAGAGCCATGTTCAGATAATACACTTCAGTGACTGCAAACAAGGTGTCGAGCGTCAGCGGCTTTCAAGATTCCAGTACCTCATTCCACTCACGGAGAGTTACGATAACGAAGATGATTAAGAAATACATGAACCAGTGGTTGAACTGCACGGGAATGTCAGTATCACAATGCAAGCAGTGGGTAGTTTCGAGAATCATACCTGGTTCTCCCCTTTCGCAGTAGTAACGATGGACGCGCCCAAACCAGTGGTGACGCTTACACTGATACCACCAATCATGCTGCAAACCATGATATACCAAAACATGCTGTCTTTGCCATACCTGAAGAATGTTGGTTTAAGTGTGTGCTTTGCTTGTAGAGCACGATAGATGACAAACTTGGGAGCGAAGAAGATGACAATAACGATGGACGCAGTGATGAGGACGCCGATCCAGGTGAGGAAACCAGGTGCGATGAAGAGCTTTTGGAACTCCCTGATCTTCCCCACCGACTCCTCCTTCGGACCTGTGTGAAGATTAGCATCCGTTCGTAAACCAGGTATGCTGAGAACAAGTACCGTTCAGGGCAATAACCACTGATCCCATCTATATATAGGACACGGTTAGTCAAGGAAACCAACGGGCGACATCCGGTGATCCGAGCGGCAGTAGCAGGATACAAGCGTGGTGAACGGGCAGAACACTCACAATACAAAGAGCACATCCTAGCCAGCCGAAGAACGATAGCTTCTCGTTGAGGAATATCGAGGATAGAATGGCACAGACGACAACCGATAGTGCACCCAGGGGTGTCTGCACAGAGGTGTAAGCGATGGGCGGTGCTGAGATCCGTGGGAAGGACACGCACAACAACAATAGCTTCCACGAACGCGTATGCTTGGTCCACTAGTCAGGTCTTCGTTCACTTCCCAGAGGGATCCGCAGCTCACCAGCGAAGTTACATATCTCCCCCAGAATCATCACTGTCAGGGCAATGAGCGTCCCACTCCCCTGGTTCCAACAAGCACATACTGATCATTCCGAGCCACCATAACCACTATACGGATGGATAAAACACGTCAAGAGTGGGATCATACATGAATGCAATTTCACGAAACGCACCGACTTGAGATACGCCACGCCCTCTCCAGCCGCCCCGCCCTCTTGCGACTGAAGTAGACCCTTCTTCTTGAACACAAAACTTGAACCAATAAGTAAACCGCTGACTACGGCCAAGATAATGCCGACGATCTATGTTGTTTGCCCTTCAATGCTGGAGAAATACCGAAGGTTGTCAAGCTGCGTACTTTGAGATTACCGCCGCCGGCTGATATCGAGCCATCGGCAGCTGAGGACGTGGCTGACTCGACGGCCGAGGTCGTCGAGGACATCTAGAGTGTTGAAAAGGTGGGAATGTTGCTCGTGAGCGTTGAGGGTGACGGTATAAGTGCAGTTGGTAGCTTCCTCGGCATCGGCTAGAGCGACGGCTTGGAGAGTAGGGTGGAGTGATGGCGTCAGGAAGTATGAGGCTGGCTACCCCGCGCCCGCCGATCAAATAATACGGCTATGATCATCACAGGCCCCTTCTCCTTCCACCGTCTCCATGCAGGCTCTGAATGCACAATATCTTCTCTGAGGTCTTCTCTGTTACCATCCCATCGCATAGACGAGGAAGGCCTGCTGCCCTCATGAAACGAGATCCAACGGTCCTTTAATGAGCTAGTTTGCAAGTTTGACCGACTGTTGGTCTCGTGTCCCAATAGCAACAAGCGGTAACTCCAAAATAGGAACTGGTTGCTCACCCCATGAGTCGAGTTTATATCTCCAAGATGTCCCCGAAGGTAGCTCATTTTTTTCCCTCTTACCCTCATGTTCTACTCCCTGCAGACTGCTATTCTTCTATCCCTCTCTTTCTTGCTCTCCTACGGTCTCGCCGCGCCTCCTTCGACAAAGGTGGCATCTGCCTGGTACGCAGGCTGGCACTCTGAGGCCTTTCCGCTGTCGAAGGTCCCCTGGTCGAAGTACACCCATCTCACGTATTCCTTCGCGTGGGTAGTCTTTGTTTCTCTCATCGTCGCCTCTCGTCATTAATCGCGTTGATCCCAACAGTGTCACCACTCCAGACGTGCACAAGCTGTCCTTTGAAGGATCAAATGAGGCCCTCATCCCCGAGTTCGTCGCGACTGCCCACAAGAATGTACACATTGCCGTCCAGGTACCTGCACATCATCTCATTCTACCTGATTTAGGGCGTTAAAGCGAGCATCTCCATCGGTGGCTGGACCGGATCCCGTTTCTTCTCTACCGCTGTAGGAAACGCGAAGAACCGGACCGCATTTGTGGAAACCGTCGTCAACATGGCCACCAAGTACAAGCTCGACGCAGTCGATTTTGAGTGAGTTCCATCTGCTCTTTCTCTCAAGCTTTCCTCCTGACACTCCGCTTTTTCCTAGCTGGGAATACCCCGGAAAGCAAGGCCTAGGATGTAACATCGTCTCCTCCAAGGACGTTCCCAACTTCCTCCTCTTCCTTCAAGAACTCCGCAAGAACGCCGTCGGCTCCAAACTTATTCTCACCGCCGCCACATCCATCTCTCCCTACGCCTCTGACGTCAGCGGCTTCGCCAAGGTCCTCGACTTCATCGCAATCATGAACTACGACATCTGGGGCTCCTGGTCTCCTAAAGTAGGCCCGAACGCTCCCCTCGCCGACTCATGCGCGGGGTCAGGGAATCAGGCTGGCTCTGGTACCGGTGCCGTTCAGGCATGGTCCAACGCGGGCATGCCAGCGAGCCAGATCGTCCTCGGCGTTCCGTCGTACGGGCACTCATTCACCGTTCGTCCGAACAAGGCGTTTGTGCAAGGATCGACTACACAGCTCGCCCAGTACCCAGAGTTCGATGCTGGTAGTCCACCGAATGGTGACGCATGGGACGATGGTGCTGGCGTCGATGTTTGTGGGAACCAGACTGGACCTGGAGGTAATTGGAACTTTTGGGGACTTGTGGATGGTGGATTCTTGACGGCGAAAGGCGAGCCGGCGCAGGGCATCAACTATCGGTTCGACGAGTGCAGTAAGACGGTGAGCTATTCCATTGTCGTTCGAGGGCGTAAGGAGACTGATTTGGTTGCAGCCGTACGTGTACAACGCCACTAGGAACCTAATGGTTTCGTTCGACAACGCTCAATCCTTCGCGGCTAAAGGCGGCTTCATCAAGCAGAAGAATCGTACGTTCCTTCACCCACTCAAGTTGTTATTCCATGCTAAACTATCTGATACCAGTACGAGGCTTTGCCACCTGGGAAGCAGGAGGCGACCCCAACAGCATCCTCCTCGACTCAATCCGTAAGTCTGCCGGCTGGTGATCGATAATCATCCACCAGAGTGAGATTGGAATAGCGACGAGCCGAGAGCCTCTATCCCCCAATCTTCTAACTCTTTTCATGACCTTAACGATGACAACCCCATGCTATGGTTTAAACTCTTCCTCCCTTTCTTCTACATGTAACATTGAACGAACATTGTATTGACTATATCTCCTCTAAGTGGAAGGAACGGCCAACGGAACGTACGAGGACCCCGCACCATCTGAATCTAACTCAGGAGAGGAACGTTCAGATCCAGGAGATGAGTCGAGCGCCACGCGGTATCTGGAACAACGAGATACGATGGTGAAGCTTATCCCTGCGACACTGGTGCTGCTCCTCGCTGGATGGCAAGGGAGTAGCCTTCTTGGAGGTGGTTGGTGACTCAGATGACCTCGTGTAACAGCTGGATTAGGCTTTGGCTGGGGAGGAGGCGAACCACCAACGGGCTCTCGACCGTTATCTAAAGTGCGTGCAAACCTTCCTTGTGAGCCATACGAGACTGAAGCTAATCTTGGGTTTAGGGCCGTGTGCTGCGTCTAGGTGGACCGTCGCAGCTTGGGACGCCGATGTTGACCACGTCCGATGTGCGTGCGTAGTGATGGTGGTGGTACATGGCTTGTTTTTCTTGGGGTTTTTGGGGGGTTCACAGAGGCGACGAATTGTACTTTCTTGACGAGCTTAGAAGTCAGCTTGTCGTAATACACCGGACTTGAACTCAACGTACATATCCAGAGGATCCGGAGTGGTCGAGTTTACTGCCGTCTGAGCGAATTCGCCGTTGGTCCTAGAGTCGGTCCGGTCACCTCCACAAGATCGAGACTCACACCACCATCAGCTCTCGCTCTTGCTACCACAATCATGGCTGAATGATTTCGCTTCTCTTTCCTTGAACCCTCAACCTCTTCCTTGCAATGAGAACATGCAGCTTTCCGACGAAGACACTCAAGTCTGGAATATGATCCTCCAAGCCGAGACCACCGCCATAACCGAGTGTTTGGACACGACGCGTTCGAAGCAGTCGCAGTCTATGATCATCGCAATTCGTGTAGTTGGTTTCCTATTCCTGCTCTGTCAATACCGCCAAGCTACTTTACCATTCTCCGGTGCTTATCGACGGCTCGTCGGTGCTTTACTCCAGATCGGGGAGGACTTCCCTGGAAGGAATATAGATATCGTGAACTGGTGGATCTTGGGCTTGGGTTTCGCGAGTTTATCCTGCGTCCATGTGAGCTAAGTTTTATCTTCTGCTATTACAGAATAAGAGGTTCTGACGACGTAAATCCAGTCGCGTCTAATGCAGCACAAACTCCAGAATACACTCCCGAGTCTGAATCTCCACCGTCGTTCGAGGCTCACATGCAAGCCATTCTAGCTTCGTCCATCGACGAAGCCAACGACGGCCCCTCGACATCGAGCTTGAAAGACCAAGTGAGCTAGCCCTCTGATCTCCTCTAACATGCGTACACGCGTACCGTAATGGCCTCTTTAGGCGCTACTCCGAGACGGGTACCGCTGTGTCGTGTCTGGCAGCGTTGACACACTTCTGCCTATTGGTATCCCGATGTGGCCGCGTTGTTGGGCAAGGAGGGAGTCGTGAACACTGAGGTTGTGCACCTGTTTTACCAGAGCGCTCAGATGCAGATGAATCAACGGGTGTGTGGTGTGGGGCTCCACACGCCGGCCGTTGCCTCTTAATCGTTCACAGGGGTATAAAGCTTCAATGCCTCAAATCTTTGGGATGGAAGAGGCTGTTGAGCAGCTGGTTGGGAACAGTGCAAATACGCTTGTGAATGGTCTCACGATGTGCGTGGACTCCCATATCGATTTTGAGAACTTGCGGTTGTGACTGGAGGAGGTGGAAGGCCAGGTTCGTTCTATTGCAAACCGTTCGACTTTCAAGGGGATCTCATGCAACTTCCTACTGTAGGAAAACATCTATAATGTCGTCGCTTTCAAGCCACTCACCTTCCAATCACCACCAAGACCGCGTGAACAAATCACCCTAGCGCTCGATACCACCTTCCTCGAGAACCCGACTCCGGAGCAGAAGAGGTCGCTCCCAGTACCCGACAGGAAGCTCATGGCTTTGCGGGGTGCCTGTGCTCGAGTCGCACGCATGCCGGGTGCGGCTGAACGTCTGGAATCTCTCAGGGAAGAAATGCAAGTTCTCGCTAGTGATGGTGAAGATGCAGCGTATTTCTCGTCTCTGTTTCATTAAGTCCTTTTATCACTCTCCACCACCGCTTGGGAGTATGAATCTCGGGCGCACCCTCTGTTTGCATCGCTGCTTCAAATCGCTGTACAGTGTTACTAGATGTATCTGTGGGAGAACGATTGTAATGCCTCCATGGATTGACCTTGACCTGTGTGTCAATGCTATCGATCGGGAGGTGACGTTGAGCGCTGAGCGCGGTCACGCTTCAGCGTTTCAGCATCTCTTCTCTCGTGCTCTCGTCTGAGGTCTCTGAGCGGTCGGAGCATGTCATCCTGCAGCGGCTCCCATCAGCGACGCAATGCGCGCGTTTTCCACAGTGCTATCCCTCCCAACGAGGTCGCAGGTACGTTCCGGATCTGAGACGGCTGTTGACACGCTCATACCCAACATTCTACATCGAGGGCCGGAGGAGCGCTCATATCGCATTTGTGCTGATAGGCTTTATACAGCACGGACCCGTCTCTATCAAGCTCTTCCACTACTGCCTGGGGGTTAATCATCACCTCACCGGAGCCTTGGGCCCTCTTCTCAAAGTCAGACGAAGGTAGTATGAGTCCAGCTGGTCCGCCGCTGCAGCGCGACAGCACAGACGTCATGCCTCTAGGGCACTTTGTCCTCCTCCTCCCCGGTAAACCAGCCGTGGAGGATTACAGTGGAAACGACACCAGCTGATCCTCGAGAACCCAATCCAGATGCTACACCACTTGCGGGCTCCAGTTGAGCTCAAAGCTGAGCGAAACCGTTCTCGCGTCCTGTCGCGAAACAACTCCTGCAGCCCTCGCGTTAGCTCGCTGCAATGCCACCGAGCCAACTTCAACACTGACACTACTGTTTCTCCAGCGGGCACCATTCGTGAGCCGCGTACGAAACCGCGACGGGCGCTGCTTCATCAACGAGGAGCTCGTCGACTCCTCCGAAGACTACTTCGGCGACATGTGTGTGTCGCATACCCACCCGATTGCGCATGCAGATAGTGTACGTCGCGCCCGCCTCTCACTACGTACGTACAAAGTTCCTATCGAAACGCTGATACTTTCAGTGGAACCGCAACGGCGTGGAGCGATGGATCCTCGACGATGCGTTTGAGGCAGAGCAAGACCCCACGAAGATCAACTCGGTGCAGAATGGGCTGCTCCTCCGCGCGGACGTACCTGCTGTGTGGGATCACTATCTCTTGGGTATTAACGTCGATGTAAGTACATGAATCATTCACTTTTAGCAATTTCCCCTCCGAGTCCAATGCATACGAGATCGAGTGGGATCTCATGCGCACACAGGACGACTATCGTATTCTGTCTTTCCGTAGATGTGTGGCAGGCATCGGCGGGGGGTCGTAGCAGGCTTGAGCTCGAACTGGCCAGTAGGCTTGGGTGAGCAGCCCGTTAGTGGGCCAGCATGCTACAGGCTAGACGGGCTGAGCTGATCCCGTTGTGCTGCAGTTTGCTAGGCCAGGAGGAATCATGCACTTAGGTACACGCGCTTGAGAATCCTCTCCTGGCAGTTTCGCCAATGGTTCGCATTCAATCTAGACACAGTGTACAAACTCGCAATATCTTGTATTTACACAGTCCTGCAAGGAATACAACTACAACATCTTCCTACAGTCACTTCGTGCGTCCATTGGTGTCCAGATATCGGAATAATGGAGGTCAGATATTCCAGTACATACAGTGGGCTTTCAATCCTCAGGCCTCAACAACCAAGTCCCAAACCTGGACCGCAGTCCCGTTCACCATGAACAAACTCAATACCTTCTCCTCCCCCGTTCCCGGTCCCCCCAGCTGGATCCTCTCCCTGTCAAACAGCGGCTCCCATCCACACCCCTCCTCCACACTCCACACCGTCTCCCAATCAGTAAAGTCGTTCCACGAGTTCGCGGCTAGGATGCTGAATGCCGTCGAATTCGGTGCGTTGGATGGAAGGAGAGCCAGTAGGGTCGTTCCGTCCGTTGCGTTTACTCCCTCGGTAAGGTTTGAGGAAGAGGATACGAAGACGAGTTTACCGCGTTTGCCGATGATCGCAGGAGTGTTGGTAACGCTGTTTGGGTCGTCAGCGAGATTGAGGGGGAGGGCGGCGCGGAACCAGTATGAAGCTGAGGCAGGTTCGGGAGTGAGGACATTGGGGGTGCGATAGTAGTGGTACCTATACGACGAATGAGGTTGAGAAGCTGGTCCTGTTTCAAGGGAGAGGGCGAGGGGTACATACCACTGCTGTGTGCCCGTACTGTTTTCTCGGTTAAGGACGTGCACACGGCCTTCCCAGTCGACGGTTTGTGCCTCTTGGTTGAGGATGCCACTATCATTATGTCAAAGACGTTATCAGAACGGGAGGGAGGTCGAGAGGACATTGCCTACCCATATTTCGGAATACTGAACACAGTGACCCCTGGAGAGGTCGGCACTACGCTCTCGCTTAGACGTCTTCGGCCTGGATCTGCCTCACGGGTGGTATTATCACTACCTGACCCGGTGGTAGCATTCACCGAGCCAACGGTAGTAGCGATAGGTTGTCCCCAGGAGTTGTACCAAGTTGCACCAAGGTCGGGACTGTGTGCGTAGACGAGGTCGTGGTTCTGTGATGTGGTTAAGTGTGAGCAGTATTTAGGGCGCACTGCGAACAAGGATTGAACCGACGTTCTCGGGTCCATTGGGACCAGCTACTTGGGTATCAGTGATGTGCCGATTGGTTGCAAATACGAAGGCAGACCTTGCACGGCAACACCGGTATCGTTGTCGAAGATGAAGTCTCTGTATGTCCTGATGATAGTCTGTGAGGTAGGTAGAGATGTGTTTGCTTGGTGAGCGTACCACGTAGCGTGAAGGTTCGACTGGTAGTCGAAGTCCAGGCCGTTGATGTACGCATTATCTAGAGAGTGCTACAATTCAGACGAGTCATACTAAGCACCAATACAGGGAAAGTAACGCACTGTTCACGCCCTGCAAGTACTTGCCCACCAACTCCCACACCCCCGGCTCCCCAGAAGTGGTTGAAGGGAGGTACTTGTACAGCCAATCATCACCTATGCCCGCCCTCCCCACTCGGAACTCCAGCAACAGATCCGGCATACCGGGTAGGATGCTTTGCACATTGCTGGGGGTTGCGAGGAAGCGTGGGTACGTGATGTTGATGAAGTGGATTTCTGGGTCTAGAGCCTCTTCTACCATTGAGAGAACTGACTTTAGAAAAACAGGGAAAGAAGCTTGAGTAAATTGCTGGACAGCGTGACAGGGACGCGGCACTCACCTGTGTTTCGGTGAATGATTCGGGACCCCAGGCAGGGCCAGCTGACCCGTCTCCGAGAACGGCAGCGAGACCGGGGATGGAAGAGCGGTAGTTGAGGGGGCTGTTGTGCTGGTCGAAGATGAAGTGCAGGGAACTGTCGCCTCGGGAGATTCCCAATGATATCCTGCAGTCGTTGATGTGAGGTATAAGTATCGATCGATATGTCGAGAGCAAGTTAAACTTGCACGAACGTATTGTGTCCGTCATCGTGGGTCTGGTTGTAGTCATCAAAGCTGAAGGTATCCCATTCCGTTGAGTTCTCGGATAATGAACGTCTGGATAGAGTTATGTGCCGAACAGAGCTGTCCGTTGCGCTTGGTGTCCAGAAGGCAGCGTACTGCCAGCCTGAGAAGTTTCTTCAGCTTCTGTGCCGCTTAGACGACGTGCATCGAGCCTTACCAGACCAGGTAACCAGAGCGTCCTGCTGGAATGATTCGCCATTCAGATGGTTCATGGTGTCAGGGTCAACACCCAGAGTAGTCGAGCTGAGATGCCTCAGGGACGCTGCAGACGTTTGGACAAAGAGAGCTGTAGCGACTCCGATAGAGTACCAGATAATCATGATGGGTGTAGCTGAGAGAAGAAGGTCAAGGGCTTTCGAGGCCGTTCATGGTATTTGGGCGACATCTTTATGGAGTAAAAGCCACGAGCCGCAGCCAATTCGGCGTCCTGGGACCCGCAGATGAGAGTTTCGACGGCCGAGAGTGGTGGTATGACGTTCAGAAGCTGTTCGAAGTTCACAGGGACTCGGTTGTATACAGGGGTTGATTCCGAGGAGGAGGAGGTCCCACGGCAGTCCATTTCAAGCGCCATTGCTCGCTATTTCGACATCTCTGCACTGAGATTAGCACGTGCCAAAAACGCCGCCAATCGTCTGGCACTTTGAGCTTTTTTCGATTACTTACTTCTCCTCCACATCTTCGTCCTCAAACATCATGGCCACCGCAGAATCTTCGACATCCTCAGGGCACCCGGTGTCTGGCTTCCATGATATGACCTCAAAGGATTAGTTGCGCACCCTCATCTTCTCCAGCCTGGAACCCCGTGTTGATCTTCGCACCTATCTATCTATCTCCAGCTATGCCGACTCTTACGCGCACTTTGGTGGGCTCTCTCCTGGTTGGACGATCGGGATATAAGAGAAGCTGATCTTGTTACTGACCTGAAGGTATCCACGAGGAGATGTTGAAGGACACTGTGCGAACACTGTCCTACAAAAACGCCATCATGAACAACGGCCACCTATTCAAAGGCAAGACTGTGCTGGACGTCGGGTGCGGAACGGGCATCTTGAGTATGTTCGCTGCGAAGGCTGGAGCCAAACACGTTGTTGGGGTATGTACATCCGCGGTGGATGGGGCTGTGTGCTGAATTATTTCGCAGATCGACATGTCGAACATCATCGACCAGGCGCAAAAAATCATCGAGGCCAATGGCTTCAAAGATAGTGTGTTCCATATCAATCTCCGACAGATTAGATTCTTAATTTATCGTGTTCACAGGCATTACTCTCGTCAAGGGCAAGCTTGAAGATGCAACGCTCCCATACGAAGAATTCGACATCATCATCTCCGAGTGGATGGGCTACTTCCTCCTTTACGAGTCCATGCTCGACACCGTCCTTCTCGCCCGCGACAAGTACCTGAAGAAGGACGGCTTGATATTTCCCGACAACGCCTCGCTGTACGTCGCTGCGATAGAAGACTCGGATTACAAGGAGGAGAAGATCAACTTCTGGGACAACGTCTACGGGTTCGACTACTCGTGTATCAAGGACATCGCCCTCCGTGAACCGCTTGTCGATACCGTGGAGATGAACGCGGTCGTAACGAAGCCGTGCATGATTAAGGTGCGTTGCAGTCACTTGGTTGTGGTGGGTGGCCTCGAGGACTTATCGTATCGCATAACAGCACATCGATCTGGCAACCGCCAAAAAGGAGGACCTCACTTTCACCGCAAATTTCTCTCTCGAAGCTACACGAACCGATTGTACGTAGCTTTCTGGCATCTCTGCACTGCGTCACTGAAGTTCGCTCGCTTGCAGATATCCACGCATTCCTCGCTTGGTTCGACATCGGCTTCGAGTGCTCACATAAGCCAGTCCGCTTCTCCACCGGACCTCACGCAAAATACACCCACTGGAAGTGCGTTGCTCTCCCCCCTCTCACCCTAGGGCCCATCATTTACAGTTTCGCTTGCATCGCAGACAAACAGTGTTCTACACTCCCAACACCATCACCATCAACGAGGGCGAGACCGTCGAAGGCACGCTCGACTGCTCCCCCAACGCCAAGAACAACCGCGACCTCGACATCGTCATCACCTACAAATCCAGCGAGGACGGCGAGCAGAAAGTACAGTACAAAATGTGCGTAGTGTGATTCCTTTCTTGCCTGAGTGCTGTGACGGAACGCTGACCGGTTGTCAGGTCGTAAAATTATTCTACTTATCTTACACACGCTGCACACTTGCATCTAACGTGATATCTGGGGATCATAGGTACTAATCGCTTCTTCTCGTACGTTACTATACGCTTGCACGTCGACCATGCTGGGCGAGGGTGCGTGATACATCTGGGCTGCACGTTGGCTCACTGGGGCCACAGCATGGGACATCACGAGTAGACTATTTCTTGGGAGAGAGCAAGTTGCCTCTCGACATACCTACACGCTGCACACGATCTATATACTTTACTTGATCGTGTCTAGAGTGTCCAAAGCAGTCGTTCGAATGGAGTCTTGCAAAGGTAGATGATAGAAACGAGAGGACTTGAACTCAGATTCGATGAAATTTGAATTGCAATATCGCGATCACATGTTCGTTGAATTCGTACCTTGTTCCCACCACCACCATGTCCGCCATCCCTCGACTTCACTCCTCTCCGCCTCAGCCGTCCAAGAAGCGCAAGAACGTAAGCGACGATGAAGCAGAGGATAAACCTCGCAAGATTGCCGCATTGGGCACCTCGGACGGAAAACCACTTCGTAACCTTGGCGTCAACAAAGCGACCACTTCTGGTCCGAAAAGAGCTCTGCCCGTAGCAAAACCTAATAGCGTTGGGAACGGCACGAACAACTTCCCAAAGCCTTTGACGAGGCCGAAGGAGCCACTGCTTACATCTGGAGCGAGGAGTAGGACGAGGGGGACGAGTGCGCCTCCTACCAGTGCACCAGCAGCGAGACCCTCAGCCACCACCACCACCACTACGAGACCGGCGACACGGTCAACGAGTCGTCCGCCTGTAACTGGATCGAGTCGAGGACTGGTGTCCAAGCCGCCAGGAAACCTATCGACTATTGATGAGCGCCGCTTCCTGGAACTGCAGCACCAAGTCACGACGTTACATTCCCAACACCAGGATCTATGTTCACAGGTCCACACCTCGACGCTCACCACGCAAGCCACGTCCGACGAGCTTGCTGCCACGCAACGGCGGCACAGAAAGGAGATTTCCGAGCTCGAAGCAGACCTGCGGAAGAAGGAGCGCGAGTCGCGGGAGCTGGCGGAGGATCTGCGGTTGGCGAGGGACGACCTGAATCGCGAGAGGGAGACGAATGGGGTGTTGAAAAGCACGCTTTCGCAGCAGTCTACGACGCAGGTCGCGTTGAACGCGCAAATCTCTACGTTGCAGTCACAGATCACGATGTACCAGTCGCAGATATCCGACCAGACTTCGTCGTTGAGTGGGCTGCGGTACGACGCGGAGCATCAGGAGGCGGAGCTGGTTAGGTTGAGGGAGGAGGCGGAGGAGCACGAGAGAATACGGAGGAGGTTGCACAACATGGTTATGGAGCTGAAGGGGAATATCAGGGTGTTTGCGAGGGTACGGCCGCTCATTGCTAATGAGATTGCGGCGGAGGAGGCGGAGGCGAATATGACGTTTCCCGGGTCGCTGGATAATACGGACATTGTGTTGTCGTCGAGCACCGCTAGCGCAATGGGGAACGAGCGGATAGAGACGCACAACTTTAGCTTTGACAGGGTACGATCCTTCCTTCCTGTTGCGTTTGCGTGTGCCGTTTCTCATTTGTGATGTTGCAGGTATTCGACCGTTCGTCGACCCAGTCCGAGATATTTGCCGAGGTCTCTCAGTTAGCGCAAAGCTGTACTGACGGGTACAACGTATGCATTTTTGCTTATGGGCAAACTGGCTCTGGCAAGAGTTGGACTATGGAAGGAGGCCCGGTACGTTTCTTTTCGCTAGGGCATTCACCTTCACTCGGCTCATACCTCGCACACAGGCACCTGATGACCGGGGTATGATACCACGAGCTGTGGACCAGGTTTTCCGCGACACCGAGCAACTTGCATCCAAGGGCTGGAGCTATGTAATCGAGGGGCAGTTCTTAGAAATCGTAAGCATTCCCTGTCCTCCTTCCACCCCGCTCGCTACTCACGCTCACCTCCTTCCTTTTATCTAGTACAACGAATCAATCTCCGATCTTCTATCCTCCTCCAACATCGCAAGCTCCTCCGCCACCAAACACGACATCAAACACGACCCAAAGACGCACTCCACGTCCGTGACCGGTCTAACAGTGCAAACTCTCACCTCCGCATCCCAAGTATTCAGCCTCCTCTCCCTAGCCAACTCGCGCCGAAAGACAGCAGCCACTATGATGAACGAGCGTTCCTCCCGCTCGCACTCCGTCTTCACGCTCCGAATCATCGGAACCAACTCAAGAACCGGCGAACAGTGCAGAGGCTCGCTGAACCTCGTTGATCTTGCTGGAAGCGAGAGGATGTCGGCGAGCAGTGGTGTGAAAGCCACGGAAGGCCGCGACGAAAGGGTGAAGGAGACGAAGAGCATTAATAAGAGTCTGAGCTCGTTGGGAGATGTGATCGCTGCGCTTGGCGAGAAGGGGAATTCGGGGAATCCGGATGCTCATGTGCCGTATAGGAACTCGAAGGTCCGTGTTTCCTTTCGTTATGTTGTGGTCTGGCAATTTCTTACGGCGTCTTGCACATTCAGCTTACATACCTGCTGCAATACTCTTTGAGTGGGAACTCCAAAACTCTGGTAAACTACTCTCTCTTCTGACCATTAACCGCCGATCTCATGTGCTCTGCCCACAGATGATATTGAACCTCTCGCCTCTTGCTGCTCACCTTTCGGAGTCTCTCACTTCATTACGATTTGCCACCAAGGTAACGTTGGGAATTTGGTCTGAGGTTTACGGGATACTGATGCGTTTCTCAGGTCAACAACACAACCATTGGCACGGCAAAGAAGCAGACACGGTAGATACCTATGAGATACGCATGAAGACTGTACACGGGACTACCCTTTGCGACACCAGTGTCACCGCGACGATATGTATGCCCGCACACTTAGCGCTAGCGATATCCTTTACAATATTGTACACCGATACTCTACAGACATACACCACATAGCAAACAAGAAACCATCACTCGAATCAATGTGGGACGTCTACTCATCCTCATCCTCAATAGGGATTCTATGCAACTCATCCCCTTCAAGCAGCTCCCTGATCACCATTTGGTGGGAAACCGCGACCAATGGCCATTTCTCACTTTCTTCGAGGGCAGACCTATTGCAATGAATAACTCGTTTAGTGAAGTAGCTCACCGAGAGAACAGATGGACCTCACGTATAACAGGCATCGTCCTCGGTCGGCCGGCGCAGGATCCAAGCATGAGTGATACCAAGGGTATCGTTGTCACATCCGGATCCGTCTGCGGGCGATTGCAGTCCCACTTGAGCGTACCAGGAGAGCAGGATGTGTTGCAGTTCCGGCAAGGCTGATTCGGTTATAGTGCATCCTGCGTGAACTGAGTGACCATCCGCCTCCACCTCTTTGTCCGCATCTGGCGCTGCGCTGTGGGTGTAACTCCCGAAGGAGTAGAGGGAGCGAAGTATCGAGAGGTGGCCCTGTTGTAGTTCTGAGCGGTGTGAGCTAGTGGCGTCTGCGGTGGGAGGGAGAAAGGTATTCGGCTTTCTTTCAGGTGGCTTCGTCCGCGAGTCAAATCGATATGAGAAGGTGGCGTCGCGACAGTACGCTCCTGCTAAGGTTGACCTATCACCATCGAAGGACTCTGCGTAACTGAAACAAGAATCATCGAGTCAAAACACAAGGCGACAGTGAAGATTAGAAGTTGGAACACACCGGCGGATGAACTCGTTTATCAATGTCGGGTCGCCGGCATCTTCCCCTTGCTGGTCTTCGTTCTGCACGTCTGCCTCAGGCTGATGAGATTCGGGCGATGCCAAAGTGCCGTCCTCGCTTGCTAAATCATTGCCCATATCAGTGCCCTGTGCGACAATATCCAGACCATCAGCTCGCGAGGCCTGGTTCTGATCGGCAACTGGCATGACAGCTTCTGGGGATAATCTGGACGATTCGGGAGGCTGTTGTCGAACTGGCTGCATTCCTTCGGTAGATGGATTGTTGACTCCTGAGAAGACTGCATCTCCGACGTCAGCATCCTCAGACTGACCCTCGGGCACATCCGCTTGGTCGGGCTCCTCATAAGCATCATCAGAGACCTCCCCGCCCATGTCGTAGAAATCGTTCTGCTGAGCCGCAGGTGGTAACACCTTGTTCTTCGGCGGAGCTGGCGTTGGATTAGCTGAGGTACCATCCGGAGTCAGTTGCATCCCTGATGTAGTGGGGACCACCGGTGATACAGCAGACGAAGATGGCGGTGGCTTCATCTGTACTTGCGGGGAAATCGACGAGGGCAGAGTCAGATTCATGCTAATATCGCTGGGGTTGACCGGCTGAGATGAAGGAGTCGTATCCGGGGGTGCGGGAGTGAAAGGTCGTGGAGCGTCTTCCACCTGCTCTTCGTCCGAGAGCAAGGCATCAACGTCAATTATTGAGGTCGGCGTACCTGGCCGGGTATCGACATTGATAGCCTGGGGCGGAGGACGACGTCCGTTGGCGACAGCTGTGCTTCCCTGCGACTCATGTTGATTGCTTGGTCGGCTCAAAGCTTTAGCCTTGCCCTTATGGTACTTGGAGCTGTGAGGATTTGCGCTGATCCGTTCCTCCAAGTCTGCATGAGTGATCTTTATTGGTGAAGACCTGTCGAAAAGCGGAGGATTGAGCGAAATATTATGCATTGGCAAATGAGCCTTACGAACCACTCTAGAACCATGCCATCTTCCCTACAGAGTCCCAAGGTAAGAACAACGTTCAACGAGACAATGACGAAGAACGTTCACCTGAAGACAACCCTATTTTCAACTTGAATTGATAAATTTAGGCTCTTGAGAACTGCGGCTTCTCTTCTAACCCATTCCTGCCGCCGCAATTGATAATTGGGTTTATCGGAGCGGCATTCAGAGGGTACTCGTGCATAACGAAGAACACCGGAGTTAACAAGTTGTGGCTGCGGCTCAAGTGAGATATCCCGACCAGGTTCGGTCTTTATGCGCACAGGGGGTGCAGGTGGATGGGTAGACGAGACAGATTTCTGCTCATTGCGGGGAGATGGATCAGTCGACCGGGGAAAACCACTGACAAGGGCACGGGGAGTCAACTTCAAAGTTATTGAGCGCGGCGCAACTGAAAGGAGTCTTGGCGGTGTCTGGACGTTAGACGGGCCTGCTGTGGTAGCCGGCGAGCGCGGGACAAGGAACCCAGTCGATGCTGGCTGACTGAGACGAGAGGGTGTTTTGCCAACAGGCACTGTGGATGCGCGGTTCGTTCCAGCCGTGCTTTCACGTTGTCCTGACGCGTCCCCTGCCTTCTGGGGTGGGGAGGTCGTGCTTGCGGTGCTGATGTTTGGAGTAGGCGAGCTACGATGGTCTGAACCATTTCGGGAGTTGCCCTGGTTCTCGGTCTTCTTCCTCTGCTTAGTTATCTGTTTGGCTGATGTAGAAGAGGCTGCTGAAGACGGCGGGAGAGGTGTCGACGAAGCCGGAGGCGCACCGGAGGAGGACAGCTGAGAGGCCCGCGAATCCTTGGATCTCTTCTCGCTATGCGCAGATGGACCGGCAACTGCATTCCCAAAAGACACGTTGTCAACAGTGGAAGAATGAGATCGATGCCTGTCTCTGGACTTGTCTCGTGGGTCGAGTGCAAACTGCGATGAAGGGCGAATGGGAAAGGTAAAGTGACCAATACGTGGATCCTGAGGCTTTGTCGGAACAGGCGTCCATGGTATTGCCATGGGCCCCGGCGGCTGTCCGCCAGGGTTGGAAGACTGCGAGATACGTGGATCTTGGGACTTCGGCGCAGGAACCGCGGAAGGTGCCGTCTTGGAGGCAGCGAGGCAGGAGGGGTGGTTATTACGCGTGTTCTTGCTAGAGTTACCCGTATTGGGATCACGCTGGGCAGACGGAGTGGAACTATGCTCGGCCATCTGGGTAGGAGGGATGTGCATTTCAGCACCTACATCGAACTCGTCGCCAAGATCAGCAGGCATGTTGTCTGCATCATCCATATTGGCGGGACCACTGGAAACGACGCGTCCTGGAGGGCGATGGAGAGGGTTTCCCGCCTGATTACCAGGGGCAGACGCCGGCCGCCTCCTGGGGGTGATAGTCGCTGAGCCGCCAGCAGACGACGACGCGCCTTGTCTAGATGGTGTCCGACTGGAAGGCCCACTACGCGTGTCCTGCCCCTCAACCATCTTCCTCCTCTTATGAGGTCGCTGCCCGCTTTGTGTTGTTCGAAACCCGTCTCTGCGCTGCGTCCCGCCTGGAGGTCTTGGAGGTGGTCCCTGACCGCCCGAAGGTTTTGGGGGTAACCCTGCATTATGTGGACGAGGTTGATTCGAGCTGTTGACCTTCTGCGCGGACTTGATCTTCGGTGGTTGAACGTTGTTGCGCTTGGAAGTACTTTCGTTGGGCTGGGAATCCTCAGCAGGAGGGTACTGCTGCCGGGGAGCCTTTGGCTTTGGACCGAAGTCGCCTGGTCTATTCATGGGCCAACTTGTATCGTAGGGGGCTTTGCGTGGACTGCAGTGTCGTACACGGCCAGAGGTAGTGGATGGAGGCAGAAGCAGAGAGGAGAGTAGCGAATGCGCACATACATCACGAATGAAAGGGAATCCGTCAAGCCGTGTCAAGTTGTGAACACATTTGATCGTGATCGACACCGTAGGTCGCCATCCTGAATCGTTTCTACTCATCTCGCAGGTTTGAGGTTCTACGTTCAGAACGGAGCACTGCTCGAAGTAGGAACAGCGATACAATATGATAAGCGACGATTACAAGAATGAGAGCACGATAACTAAGTAAATGTGAGTGATACATAACTGCGATGGGAAAAGTCGAGCGAATGCGTGAGATAATTCGAAAGCACCGTGGTCTGTTACGGGTCCATCTCCATCTCTTCGTCAGTGTCCGAGAGCACCTCTTTACTTTTACTGTAGTGTGCACAGATTAGCTTCATATTACCCAGGTCGGAAGAAGCATACGTACAATTGTTTCTTCCGCGGTGGACCATTCTCGTCTGCTGGTACCTCGTCATCCTCATCCCTCACCACTCGCTTTTTACTTACGCGCTATGAAAGGAACGCGCACCAAATCAGCGACAGCACAAACACTAAACAGACAAAACCAACATACCTTCTTCACCTGCCTATCACCAGCCTCATCATCACTAAACAAATCCCCACCCACATCTTGCCCATCGCCCCTCTTCAACTTTGTCTTCCTCTTCTTCTTCACCGGCTCGTTGCCATTCACCGTCAACTCATCACCACTGATATCCTCCTCCTTCGTCCGGCTCTTCTTCGGCTTCCTAGGCCCACGTCGCTCCTTCTCATCATCACTCTCCACCTTCATATCCTGCGTCCACTTCTGCGCCTCCTCCCTCGCCTTACGCCTCTCCTCGCCTAGCCTCTCAGATTCTTGCTTCTTCTGGTCCAATCTCGTGCGCTAGAATGGAAAGAAAAGCTCAGCACCATGGCAATGAGATGGACGGATGAATGGATCTCTCACTTCCAACGCCTCCACGCGCTCTCGCTCCTCCAGTCGTTTCTGACGCGCCGCGTTCCGCTTCGCCTGACTCTCCTCCTCATGCGATCGCTGATTCTCCAGCTGCTCGTCCTTTCGTCGAAGTAGAGTATCACCAAACTTTCTCCGCTGATCGGCTATGTCCTTGCTGTACGGGACATGATCGGACGTGTCGGCGGCGAGAGACGCGAAGAGGCTGTTATCAACATGAAGTTAGCTTTAATAGGCCGAAAAGCAGAACGAGGATAATAATGCACGTTTGAGCATGTTCAGCCTGCGCTATCGCCTGTCGCAGATCCACCATCGTTCGTTTGTTCGGCGGTATCGCAAACAACATCTGGGCAGACTTTTGTTCAATAGTTGCAATATTGTAAAGCGTGGCTTTGTCCCCAGGTCGGATGTGAAGTGCCTAAGCTGATGTCAGCTTCCAGCCAAAGGATGTGTACGTAGATGTTTTTCACCTGCTGAGCATACTTCAACGAAGTCGTCATAGAAGCGTACAGCTGATCCTTGTTCGCCTTCGCGTACCACGACCTCGACAGGCACAGCAGCACCGCTGAGTTCTGACCGCGGTAGTACCGCTCGGAAGCTGTCTCGTACTGTAAACACCCTGCGTCAGCAAGGAGCGGAGTCAACGAAGAGAACATCCAACGTACATGTTCAATAGCCCTCTCAAACTCATCACACGAATAATAACAATGCCCCATATTCGCATACACACACCCATCATCAATCCCCTCCCTCACCTTCGCAAACACATCCAACGCCTCCAAGAACCCCCTCCCCCTCCTCCCCGCCTCCTCCGCCCCCCCACTGGCCGCAACCCCAGACAAACTCACCAACGCGTCCTCCGCCGTCAATATGGCCAGTCCCTGTGCAGCAATCGCACACATCGGGTCTACGGAGAGGGCTTTATCGTAATACTCCCAGCTCTTGAAGAACCCTCGCTTGCGCTCTTCCAGTCCCTTTGCGGACGTGTCGCGACTTTCGCGGGCTTGGGTGTATGAGAGCAGACCGGCGGCGCAGAGGGAGTAGACGTCGTTCTTCTCCATCTCTCTAAGGGTGGTATTGACAAAGTCTTTGGCGACCTTTGGAAGGTTGGACTGGATGAGGAAGTGGGTGTAGAAGGCGCGTAGGTTGGGGTTGTTGGCTTGGGAGGAGAGACACTGCTTGAGGAGGAGATGCGCCTCGTTGTGCTTGTTCGTTGAGTGCAAAAGATGCGCTTGGCGAACTTTGGCTGTGGTTCGAACCTTTCAGTCAAAGAGACGACAAGAAACAATGGGATCGGGCCTACCATCAATGTACTCTGGATGTCTTGAAAGCAGCCTCTCATACGCGTGCTTAGCCTGATCAAGGTCCCCCTGCTCCTCATACACCCTCGCCAAATTATACAAAATACTCGTCTCAATCCCCACCGTCTCATTCGCCAACGCAATCGTAATCGCCGTCTCATAATGTTCCCTCGCCTCATCGAACTTCCCATCCAAGTGCCTCAACACCCCAACATTATTCCTCAGCCTCGCATCGACCTGACTCGGCTTCTCATTCCCAATGTTCTCCCGCGTCCTCAAAGCAGACATAATGTTCTTCAGGAGCTTATCCGAATTATACTCCCCCTGCCAAAGCCGGGCAATCTCAGCGTACATCGCTGTGTCGTTGGCGATGATGGCGCGCGGTGGAGAGGTGTTGACTGCGTTGGGACCTTCGAGGTTGTTCAGAATCTTGTCGTACATCTCGCGTGCTTTCTTGCGGTCGGCGGCGAGCTCCGAGGAGGATACGCCAGGTCTGTGGTATGCTCGAAGTGATGCCAGAACGACGTTGACCTCCAGTGGGAAAGGACCGGACGGCAGCGTTTGAATGTACCCGTCGAGTACGTGAATAGCAGCCGCGTATTCTTCTATAGAGCAGGAAGAGATGAAGATGAGACTGGGGCATTTCGCTGAATAAGTCCACGCGAACCATTGTGTATATGTATCTGAGCTTGACCAAGAGCAGAGACAGCGTTCTTGTTGATGGAAGTAGAATACCCCTTGGCGGCCGGGGTGTACTGGCCTTGAGCGTGGGCCACACGAGCTGCCCGCATGTAGCCTTCGTGAACTACGTCTTTGTGGTCAGCGTATTGGATGGTCCTCTCTGCCAGCTTGAGGGTTATCGGTAACAGTTTCTGGAGAGATAGGTCAGCGCAATCGTGAAGAGAAAAGGGATGAGACACATTACTTCGTTATGAACTGAACGTTTCAGCTGGATATTAGCCATGATATTGGCAGCCGACGCGTTCGTGTTATGACCCTGGAAAACTTGCTCGACTAATTTCGTTCCCTCAACATACGCAGCCTGCTGCTCCTCTGTTTGGGCTGGTTTCCCAGCGTTAACAGAGTCGATACCAAGCAGCAACTTTGCCTGCCACGCTTCAGGGTTCTTTGCACAATATGAGATAAGTTGCAAGTTCTTGAGCTGAAGCCATGATACTCACCACTTCTAGACTACGCTCCCACGCCGCTCTGGCCCTCGCCCGGTCACCCATCTTGAAAAAGCACATTCCTATGCCTATCCGAGGGTCGGGCTTGCATTTAGGGTTCAACCGCAGGACTCTTTGAAAGATCTTCAGAGCTAGTTGATACTGCTTCTTTCCGTACAGAATTCGACCCTACGTAAAGATTTACCGTCAGAACAGAGCTAGACCCTTTTCAAAACATAATCATCACGTACTTTCGCAATAAGTGCTGCAAGATTATTAGGCTTCTCGGCCAGAAGCCCATCAAATGTCGCTGCCGCGTCGTTCGTGGATCTTGAAGCCAGTTGGACCACACCTATTGAAGAATGCACATGAGCATTGGTTGAACAATAGAGAACGTTTCTCGCCACGAACCCCGCGTCAAGAAAGCTAATGGTCCACTTGACGTATGTTGCACCTGATTTAAATACTTCGTCGCTTCGGAGTAGTATTCGTCCTTCGTCTTCTTCCCTCGCTGGTCATCCTTTTCTATCAGAAGAAACACACGTCAGTACAACGGATGTTAGTTCCGGATGCCGGAACTGAAGAACTTGAACGTACGAGGGTCGGCCAAGATCATCTTCGGCGCCGTTCTCGAGCGCGCTATCTGCAGGTTAGCCAGCAACGCGTAAACAGGCGACAGCGCGTCCTCCGCTCCCTGGTGCTTATAACCTACGCGATTCATCATTAGCTTCAGCCCAGGTAGAAACAATCATGCACACGCACATTCCACAGCAGCCTGCGCAATAGTCTCCGCCGGTTCAATCTTCCCAAGCTTCCAATACTCCGCCGCAAGTCTCGTCCAGTCAGATATTTTGGCCTGAGCTTCCCTGAGCACCTCCAGCGCTTCGCTTGGGTTTGGGTCGAGGTTGTCGAGGTCAACGCTGACGAGGTCACTCCCGAATTTGATGTCTAACGACCGCGTGCTGTCCGCCATGTTGGTCACAGGTATACCCGCGTGGAGGTCGCCTGGAGAATAAGAGGAAGGAGGATAAGGCGGTGGTGGTGGTGTGAGAAGAGGGGGTGCACTGAATGATTTCAGCTGTGTCCGCTTGCCGAGGGCGAGCCAATCTCCGAGGAGTTGCTGCACCTCTGCGTCTCTAGTTCAAGCTCGTGATCACCTTGGTGCCGCTCATCCCAGTGCTGCACATTCTCAGCTACCCATAGCACACTAGCTACATCAGTAGCCTCCACACGACTGAGCCAACCAGAGCTTTGCCAGCAGACGGAGTCTTTAACCAAGATTAATCCTACGATACAAAAGGAGAACCAGACGCACAGATAGGTATGTAAGTTAGAACCTCACCATGGCCAAACAGCGGAAAAAAGACAATATTCGCCAGTATACAAAAAGAGAAGGAGTGGTGAACAAACGATGGAAGATGATGACAGCCCTAGGAGTGGGATGAGTTGAGATAGATACATGGCTACAAAAATCTAGTCGAGAGATGTGGATGTGGGCGAATGAATGAGTCGAGGGAACTAATGATATCATCCATGGAGAGAGGCGGACAAACTGAACAGGTCCGAAGAGTAATAAAAAGCAAACGAGCGAATATGGCATTACAACAGAGGCCTGTGGGAATAGGGATACAGCTTGAAAGAACGAAGAGGGTAAAATGTCCATACAACGAGGACATGAAGAACATCACCACCGCGACACCGCGCCGTTCCAGGCGCCAAACGGCCAAATGATCATGAAGAAACACCACCAACAACCCTCCACCGCGAACATGAGCCATGGAACACTACGCGGTCCCAAAGCTCGTCAGCGCCAAACACCCCAACCACGCCATCTCCGCCGCCGCCCTCCCAATCGGCGTAAGCAACAACTCATCCTCCTCAATCTGATCTTCCTCGCTCGGCAACACCTTCAACCTCCCCTCGTCCTTCTTCGCATAGCACAGTCCCAGCCTATTAAACCCCTCGGGTATAAGCTCGATCCCATTATCCCTGCTCTGACACACAGCAATGATCACGTCCGACGCGTTCTCCTGCTGGATATGTTGCGGCAGATGTTCCAACGCGTGTGCGATCTGTCCCGAAACACAGAGGCCCTCGTTAGGGGCGAGGACATTGGACCCAGCCAACTCGTGGTACGCGACCCGACGCGCAGAGCAACGGAATGAGGTCAGGAGAATACTATGCTCGTCCCTATAACTCATCGTCGTCGACGTCCCCGAAGTCGAGTCATCCATACTAGACGTCGCCGATCGTCCTCCCTTCTTCTTCTCCACAGCTGCAGAAGGCCTGTCGTTGTCGAACGCGATATAGTGTACGAGAAGGAAATGTCTCTTCTCCGCGGGTATCGTCGGAGGCGGCGAGTGAACTCCGATGTAGGTGGGCCAGAGGGGTATGAGCATGTAAAGCGCGTTCTCGGGAACATCCTGCAGGACGTTGTCGACCGGTGTCCTGGTCAACTTGGCGTTGCTCTGTCCGCGCTTCCGGCTTTTCGCGTTGATCTTCGTCGGCAGCAGACCGACGCCTTGGAAGGAAGTGTTCAGATCCGCGACAACCCGCTCGTTCTCCTCCTGCTGTGAACGAGGTGCCAACATGGTCCACGGCGGCTGATACGGCTTAGCTGCTGAGTTACCACGAGCACCACCATCCTTGGCGGAATTGCCGATGATGCGACGCAAGATAGACTTGCCCTCGCCGTCGGGATGCTGGAAGTCCTGACGATGACGCTCCTGAATGACACTGGCGTCCATCGTGCCAAAAGCCTCTGAATGAGGGGTCCGGGTTCTGCGTGGTTGATCCTCAATGTAGTCGTCGTCGGCGTCCGACTGCAAGTGGTGCTTCAATCCCATCCGACGCATTGGGGTCCTCGTGGCGAGCGGAGATTCCGGAACTGGAGGTACAGACTCCCCTGGCGGTGCGCTCGCTGCATGAAGGCTCCTCGAAGAGATCTGGCGTCGGAAAGAAGGAGAGCCGCTCGACAAAACAGGTGCGGAAGCCGGTGGCGGCGTGAAGACGTCCCTGCTAGAGCTAGCAGGGGAAGAGCTCGCAACACTACTCGTCGCGCTAGTAGTCTCCCGATCAACGTCTCGACCGTAATGCCTCCTCAAAGTAGCTGACTCCGAATCTTCCCTCTCCTTCTCCTTCTTCTTCTTCAATTTATCCTTCTTTTCGCGCTCCATGGTACTCTTCTTGCGTTCCCTCACTTGAGAGGCGTAAACAAGAGTCATATCGGAATTCCGCATGTTCCCATCTCCAAGCTGGCCGTGCGTCTCTAGTTTGTTCGTGGTACGCGTGTTGGTGAACTGCTCCTGGACCCTCTGAGGCGCCAACATGACGCTCATCTTGCTAGGGTTGGTAGCGTGAGCAGAGAGCCCCCTGCTCGGTCGACCGTCCTTCTCCTTCTCCCGTTCCTTCTCTTTGTCCTTTATACGAAACTTCGTGATGGAAAAGGCGAGAGCGCGGGAATGCTTGTGGACAAAGAATGGCGTAAGAGGACTGCGGCCTTCGGCTTTGGAATACGGGTCTGCGAAGGGCTGAACCTCTAACCGCTGCTGAGGTGGTTTGCTGTTATCGTGACTTTTAGCTATGGGAAACGGTCAGCTTTGAGACCAAGATACATCGAACACACACGTACGATGGATTTCCCTCCTCACCACTTTGTATCTCCCGACGAAGAGGCACCGCCATATTTCCTCTGAACCACGAGTCATGCCCGTGCCCACGGGCTTTCTCCGAGCCGTCGATCCTGCTACGCTCTCGGAAGCAAGCGTTCGCTCGCTGGACACGGACATACTGGTGCGCGGACTCGTGGGGGTATCAGGGTACAAAAACGGTGCGACAGTGCGATCTGCTGGAGGTCGCGTCACCAGACCATCCTCAGCTCGCTCCCTCGTAAACACCCAGTCCGTTCTCCTCTCAGAGTAGAAGGGATCCCAGCGCTTGACATGTTTATGGAAAGCATCGTCGTTCGTCCCTGTCGTTGCTGTGCTAGGTCGGCGGCTTCCTCCAGGGGCAAAGCGCGACCAAGACGACATGATGGAGGATTTCCGCCTGCCTGGTGGTACCAGTGGAGATGATGGGGGCGCAGAGGCGTCGAGCGGGAAGCTGGTGATCCCTCCCTTGAACTGTTCTTGAAACTCGGCGATCCAATCGTTGGGGTTCCCCAAGTCAGGTTCGACCTCGCGCTCCTTTCCTTTCAGCGAGGACATTGAAGCCCGATGCTCCAGCTCGCGCCAATCCGCCTTGGACTGCGGCTCACTTGCGGGGTCGGCTCCTGGGACTGGGACTGCCCCAGCGGCGGCGGCGGCACGGGCAGCGTGGAAGGCTTTCAAATCGTCGTCGAGGCTGCGACTGGGCCTGCGAAGAGTGGCGAGGCTGTCTTCGCGGTCCCTGGCGATGGGTTGGGGAATAGGCATGGGAAGGCTACCTCTGCGCTGATGGGCAATACTGCCTCTGGTGGGTACTTTCCCCGACGTCGAAGCGCGGTGATACGCTGGAAGATGAGGTGGATCACGGTGCACGCGACCATCGTCCTCGTAGTCGCTGTCTTCCCCAGAAGAGAACCGGTCGTGGTTGAACGTGAGCGGCTGATTGCCAAAAGCGTCGGTATCGTCAAACTCGTCGCTGCTGAACTGCATAGATTCCTTGGTACGGTCGGATGCTAGGGATGTGTGGCCAGAGGTGGTAAAATCTCCGTGACCTGAGGTTCTGGAGGAGAGAGAAGTCGAGGAGGAGCTCATGTACTCGCCACTAGCTGGGCCTCCAAAAGTGTTGTGAGATGGAACTCTGGAGAGCGATTCCCCGGAGCGGTACTGGCCAAACGTGTGAAGTTGGAAGGGGTAGGTCTCTGAGCCATGGGGAGCGACGGAAGGGCGTGGTGTAACGTCGTTGAAAGGGCCGACTACATCGTCAGGAACGACATCGGAAATCGAGGTTCTCGACTGATTGGCTGCTCCAAAGGTGAAGTTTGAAAGGTTTTGGTACAGATCATCGGCAGAATTGCGGGTGTCTGACGCGTGCTCCCAAGGGGCGATGGCAGAAGAGGAGGAGGAGGAGGCATCCTGTGGACCGGCGAACACAACGTCCGGCAGGGTGCCATTTCTGTACCGGTGGACCTTTGAACTGTGAACGGTAGAAACGACATCAGCTGGTTGTTTGCATGAGACTAAGGAGATTACTACGGACTGATCATCTTCAAGAAGATGCTCGGCAGCCATGGAATTCCAAGGCTCCTCACGGGGAGACTAAGTTTGGTATTTTTTGGATTGGAGAATCGGGTTGGGGAAGACGAGATGTGGTCGTGTTTATCGTTATGTTCGTGTTATCTTCGGATGGTTGTAACTTGTTCGTAGGCGATGAGCGGCGTTGAGCCCACGTCCTGATCAATGGGAAAGAAAGAGAAAGCGGGCGCTGGGTTTGAAGGCGAAGCGTTGTCCCGTCCCGCCACGTGGGCTGTGTTCTTGTTCCCTGTTTGGCTCATGCCGATCAGTTACAGCCCAGATCCTCCTCTCTGTCCATCGGGGAACAACTCCCCTGTCCCCTGTCGTCTGTAATTTTCAGGTAGGTACAAACTGTATCTCTTCAGACAAATACACACTCGTCAAATGAACTGCACTCAAAAGACGACCCATAAGCCCAGGAAAGCAAAGCGCCAAGCCCACGCTTCCCACGTTTTGCACGGTAGCGTTGCCACAAACTGTCACCCAAAACCTCCTTCCAATTCTCTCTGTTCCGATCAATCGCACCCCTTTCCGGGGTAGCTTATCGCAAACTTATGGCGCTCGGGGGAATCGCGGATTTTTGGTAATTATGATCTCAATGGACCTGAATTTAACTCTACACAGACTTTACATGTTTGACAGCCGTTGCACGTTCTCGAGAACGTGGCTTTCTCAGGGTTGGGGATAGCGCACAAAACGGAAGCTCATGATCAGCTGGTGGGCCCAGTCTGCGGAAGCGCTACCTCTGCGTGGTAGCCAATGTTACCGGATGCTGATCCCAGGGCCGCATGCATGCAGGTTTTCTTTACCCCTATGGCTTCATGACTCCATTCGAGCAAGGCACCGTCGCGATTATGTCGCGACCTAGTCGCGACTCCTGAGGCGATCAAGAGCGCTAACGTTGGCTATCGGGATAACGCTTCTACTTGAACAATCTATGAAAACATTTGTCTAACGACTTTTATCTGTGCAGCTTCTCAAAGATACCTAGGCCCTATTACCGCCTGATTTCACACACCCAAGCGCTCTACACACCCCCACACCACTCCCTCGCATTCTCAAACATCCTAAACCACGGCCCCACCCTTCCCCAAGCCCTCCTCACCTCCTCCCCGACCCAACTATTACTCTCCAACGCCGTCACCCTCTCCGGATGCGGCATCAGCGCCAACACCCGCCCATCGACCGTCTGCACCCCCGTCACGCCCAACGGACTCCCATTCGGATTCAGCGGGTACACCTCCGTCGGCGCACCCTGATAATCCACATAACGGACAGCCACGAGCCCATCCCCATGTAACTTGTCTAACCGCGTCCCTTGCTCGGCGTCATACGATACGCGTCCTTCACCGTGTGCAACAGCAACAGGGAGCCTCGAGCCCGCCATGCCTCTAAGGAACACAGACGCCTTAGTCGACTCCCCATCGACGATCTCAACCATCGACACCCTCCCCTCAAACCTCTCACTCCTATTCGGCTTGAAGTCCGGCCAGCTCTGCGCACCAGGGATAATCTCGCGCAAATGACTGAGGAACTGACACCCGTTACACACGCCCAACGTGAACGTATCTTTCCTCTCAAAGAACTCAACGAACTGTTTCTTCGCTGCTTGGTGGAGAAGAACGGTATGTGCCCATCCTTTGCCCGCCCCGAGAACATCGCCGTATGAGAACCCTCCACATGCAGCAAGACCTCTGAAGTCGGAGAGGGATACTGTGCCGGATAGGATGTCGGACATGTGTACGTCGATGGCGTTGAAGCCGGCTGCGGTGAACGCCCATGCCATCTCGAGCATCCCGTTGACTCCTTGTTCACGGAGGATGGCGACCTTTGGACGATGGTCGCTTAGGCTGCGGGTGGGGGTGGGGGTAAAGGTGAGTTCGTAGAATATGCCGGTGCTAGAGGAGGAAGAGATGAGATCGTATTCTTCCTTGGACGCGACGGAGTCATCTCGAAGGGACTGCATCCTGTAGGAGGTTTCGGCCCAGATCTTCTGCAAGTCTTGTCGAGTGCTCTTGTACACCGTCGTTGACTGGTGGGTGATAGTAAACTCTTGCTCGCTAGAGGACGCGTTGACAGTGCCAATACGATGGATGTCCTCGGCAGGGAATCCACAACGCGTGAAGATACTGCTGAGAACATCAACCTTCGACTCTGCGACCTGGACAACCGCCCCGAGCTCCTCATTGAACAGCGCAGGAACGATCGCCTCCTCCCTCCCACCCGTCAACCCGTCCAGCACAACACTAGCCCCAACATGCCCAGCGAAGCACATCTCCACCACAGTCGTCAACAACCCTCCATCAGACCTATCATGGTACGCCAACACCAGCCCATCCACTGTGGCGTCCTTCTTCGCCTCCTGGCACGCATCGAAGAACGCCTTGAGATGCGCCGCATCAACCACATCCGGAGCCTCCTTATCCAGCTCCCGATACACCTGCGCCAACGCCGACGCTCCCAACCTCTGCTTCCCATGTCCCAGATCAAGAAGCACAAGAACAGTCGGCGCCCCAACGTCCGTTCTCAGCTGCGGCGTCCACGTCGTCCCAACATCCAGCACCGGAGAGAACGCGGTAACGATCAACGAAACAGGCGCAGCGACCTCCCTCTGCTCTCCGCTCCCCTCATGCTTCCACTTCATCGACATCGACATCGAGTCCTTCCCCACCGGGATCCCTACCCCGAGTTTCGGGCAGAGATCCATCCCAATAGCCTCCACCGCCTCGTAGAGTCCCTTGCCCTCACCCGCTTTACTAGCAGGCGACATCCAGTTCGCGCTGAGCTTGACTTTGCCGAGGTCGGTGGTGTAAGCGGCTGCGAGGTTCGTCAAGGCTTCACCGACTGCCATTCGGGCGGATGCAGCGGGGTTGAGGAGAGCGATGGGAGGGCGTTCGCCCATGGCCATGGCCTCTCCCGTGAGGACGTCGAAGCCGTAGGACGAACGAGTAACAGCGACGTCAGCGACAGGTACCTGCCACGGTCCCACCATCTGGTCTCGAGTGACCAGTCCGGTAATCGACCGATCGCCAATAGTAATCAAGAAGGACTTGGACGCCACGGACGGAAGGCGAAGTACCCTATCGACGGCGTTGGCGATGGATGCGGAGAGGTCGGGTTTAGACGCGGAGATATAAAGAGCAAGGGAGGTGTCGAAGGGTCGTGTGGTTAATTCGACAGTGTTATCCGTTCTAGACATCTTGGGTGGCTTGCCAAACAGCGTAGACATCTTCAAGTTGATAACGTCCTGACCCAACAACCGATCCGTGACCTGCAGAACCTCCTCCTCAGTCGCCACTCCAACGACACTGAACGGACACCGCTCCCTCTGCGCAATAGCAGTGAACGTGTCCAATTGCTCGGGATGCACAGCAAGAACGTATCGCTCTTGACTCTCGTTGCACCAAATCTCCATGGGCGACATCCCCCCATCCGCGACCAACACGTCCCGAATCTCGAACTTCCCACCAAGGTCCGAGTCGTGCACCAGTTCGGGGAGAGCATTGGAGATACCACCGGCTCCTACGTCATGGATGCTTTCAATGGGGCTGCTCTCGCCCAGCGCGACGCAACCGTCGATAACTTGCTGGCACCTTCGCTGCATCTCCGCATTCTCCCTCTGCACGGAAGCGAAATCCAGCTCAGCAGTGCTTGCGCCCGAAGCTTGACTCGACGCCGCACCACCACCGAGCCCGATCAGCATCCCAGGACCACCGAGAACGATGATCTTCGCGCCTGGAGTGATCTTCGATTTGAGTGCGAACTCGGGCCTGACGTTGCCGTAACCTCCTGCGATCATAATGGGCTTGTGGAAGCCACGAAGTTGTCCGTCGGGTAGGCGCTGCGAGAAGGTTCTGAAGTACCCCGCCAGAGCGGGTCTGCCGAATTCGTTGTTGAAGGCGCTGGCGCCGAGGGGAGCCTCGAGCATGATGTCGAGGGCGGAAGCGATGTGTGCTGGTCGGCCGAAGTCTTCTTCCCATGGGAGTGAGTAGCCGGGGATGAGAAGGTCGGATGTGGTGAATCCCGCTAGGCCAGCCTTTGGCTTGGATCCACGTCCGACGGCTCCTTCGTCACGGATTTCACCTCCAGAGCCAGTCGCGGCACCAGGGTAAGGAGAAACGGCGGTGGGGTGATTGTGCGTCTCCACCTTGATCAGGATGGGCATGCTTTCTTCGGTGGAGCCGTATTGGGCGGGAGGAGAAGAGCGCTGGGTGGAGGGCTGGAGCCCAAAGCGTGGAACTGAGCTTGCGGCACCTTCCAGCACGGCTGCGTTATCTGAGTACGCTGAGATGGTGCCGGTTCCGTTTAGCTTTTCTGTATTCCTGATCATCTGGAATAGCGAGTGTGGCTGAGGTTTGCCATCGAGGGTCCACGACGCATTGAATATCTTGTGTCGACAATGCTCCGAGTTGACCTGCGCGAACATGAACAATTCTGCGTCGGTAGGATTACGCCCTATCGGTGAAGCACCAGTGACGAAAGCGTCCACAAGGTAGTCGATCTCGTCCGCTGCCAAAGCCAACCCAAGCTCCTTATTCGCAGCCGCCAATCGCTCCCTCGCGCTGTCCCTCTGCGAAACCAGGTCCACGGTCCTTAAAGCTCCGGGATCGTGATGAGCGAATACTTTCTCGTCGTCTGGAAGTGTGAGCTGAACGCTCTGCGTCATGCGATCGTGCAGCAAATGACTGATGCTGACGAGCTCCGAGGATGTGAGGGGTTTGGGGGAGGTGAAGACGAACGCTATTCCACGCTCTAATCTCTCGATGTGCGTTCCCAAATTGCAAAGAACGCAGATGTCCGTCGCTTTTGTGGACCAGGGAGATATCGAACCAGCTCTTGGGAGCACGAAAGCGACGTTCTGCGGCGCATCTGACTGCAGCCTGGTTTGAGTGTCGGGTAGAGCTATCGAATCCCCGTAAGACAGCAAGTGGTCTAGTGCTCTTCTATGGCTTGTATTGGTGTTCTCGAGCTCCGTTTGGGCGTTTGCGGAGGTGCATTTTAGTAGATGAATCCAAACTGGATCGACCGAGGAGATTGTGGGATGGATCGCTTGAATTGATTGTAGCAGGGCCTCCCGCCTTGCTGTGGAAAAGCAAGAGGAACCGGGTAGAAGCAGCATGCCTGTACCAGGGTTAAGGTCAGAATGAGATCTGATGAGAGAGATAGAACGAGTTGCGGACTAGCGAAGGGTAGTTTCCTAAGATGATCGTTTTGGAGAAAGGCTCAATCTAGCCGAGGTCAAAAACCTAGTCAGATAAAAACGCGGTCACGAGGTTGGCGTGCAGTGATTTTCGACATGTGTTTTGCTCGACAAGGTACTACTTATGTATTGTGTTACTATCTTGAATGCAAACTAGGTCTACATAGTACAGAACACGAGCGATAGTCCTCACTTGACTATCAAGCTGCTGCATCATCTAAGAGAGACGAACCAACGTGAGTGAGGAAACACAACTTGCAGCTCAAAACCAACACTCACATATACATCAAGCATACTCTGGAACCCTGCTCCCCAACCATTACTAGATAAAACATCCTCCGGCGTGCTTGATGGACTAGCAAGCACAGACGAAACTCGATTTATAGCAAACACACCAGGGCGCACCTCTCTAAAGATATTCCGTCAGCGAGATATCCTACTCACGCAAACAAGGCTTAGACCTACCTCTTGACCACATTGCACCAAAATATCCGCTATCCGATGCCTCGTCACAAAATCCAATATAACCGTCGAATAAACGCTAGTCGCCTCGCGGATCAACAAGTCCTGAGGATTCACCACGGTAGCGATGAGCTGCGAAGCAACAGCGACCAAAACGCGAGACGATTCTTGACATTGGGAGTTCCCTTTCAATGGGCCAGTCCAGAATACGTCATGGATAGAGGGCGCGGACATGCCTGCGGCGGTATAGAGCGATTCTATGGCCTCTGCTTCTGCTAGGATGATTCGAGCTAGGGCGCTCAACGCCATTGTTGATTCGAACTCGAATGGTAGCGGATTGAGGGAGAGTGCAGTTTCGTTGCGAGTTCAGTAGACTTTGCCGTGATAACTTGTGTGCGCTGAGAACACGTTTCGTGAAAGTTCTTGCTTGAGCGAGGAAGATTGGGTGGGCATGTCATGAATGATTTTCTTTTGGTCGGCCCAGCTGCTGAAATACCGACAGACTGGCGAGACTCGATATGAACGGACATACTTCAGGCGAACTTGGCAGTTCACGTCATGGGGGGAAGCAAAGAAGACGTCGCGAACCGCAACGCCACAACTTGAACAAGTACACTGTCTACCACCTGCTCTCGATGTCCTCGACACTGTCAGAAACAATGCCCAAACGGACGTTCGAACCCTTTCAACATATATCATCGTCCACATTTTCCGTAACGGCTAGGGATTCTCGGTCATAGTCCGTGCTCAGCGGTGCTATTGCGCAGCCTCATGACCATCTCAAACCTCAGACGCTCGGCGAGCCTATGAGCGTGACTCGTCTTCCACATCGTTTCCACGACTCCATCGCCGTATCTCGAGCTTCCCAGCACCCAGCACCTATAGGCTCCTCACTCTATGAATAACCCACCTGCATCCTATACTCGTTCATCTACCTCGACGGGCTCCTCTGTCTCTGAGCTCTCTTTCCCGGAAGCTAACAACAATGAAGACTCAGACCTCAGCCGCGTAGGAACCCTGGAGCGAGAACTTGCCACAACACTGGGCCCTTTCATGGACAGACTTCGTGCTCTATATCCCCAATTCCATGATGATACATTGTGAGTCAAGCCACCTCTCTCTCGCCCTTCATGCAGCTGACTTCGCGACCCTAGGCGTTTCGCTCTCGAGTCCGTTGACTATCGCCAAGATGACGCTGTGGAAATGCTCCAAGGCCTTGCCTCGGCTTCGTTATCGCAATTGACCGTCGCTCCTGGACGTTCTGGTAGTCCGACAGACACCAGTACTGTGTCTTCTATCACACTGTCAGATACATGGAGCATGGTGGAGACCGAGGATCAGGTTCCAGCAACTTCGTCTCCTCGTGAGAATGAGCACCAAGAGACGGGGAACAACGAGCTGAACGCGGAAAACCAACCCACTCGATCTGCCGCTCCTCCTCTTACTCCTCCTCCCCCTCCTACTCCCCCTCCTCCTTCTCCTCCTCCCCAGGTTGAACAGGTGGTACCCCAGGACGTTGTTCCAGAGAATGAAGTAGCTATCGGGCTTCTCCAGTCTGTCTTCCCTCATGCGGGCAGGGACCTCGTGTGAGTCTTTTCTGTTTGACGGGTAGCTCGAGGTAGACCTGATATTGACGATGTATCTGTTTTGCAGCTTAAATGTGCTTGAGGCCGCGTGTTTCAATACCGAAGATGCGGCGGATATCCTTGCACAAATAGACATCGACGCCCCGATGGAAGATGAATCAGCCCCTCAAAACCCATCCACGACCTCAGCCATGGAAGTAGACCCGCAATCTTCGCAAGAAGCCGAAGGTATGGACGATTGGGCAGTTCTCCCTAACGACGACCACGAGGTAGACGTGGCACGACCGGAAGTCCCAACCCCCTTAGCCTCGTTTGTCCCCATTGTTCCGAGCTCACTAGCGACAGACGACTCGCCTAGCTCCGAAGATCCTACCCTCGCCCACGCACAGCTCCGGCGTTTACAGGATGTATTCCCGTCGTTCCCTGTCAAATACCTCTGCACCGCGTTGGCATGCTGCGATTACGACTTCGAGACTACTTGCACAAAGCTCTTCCTCGTGAAGGATTCTGAGGCTGCAGATGAAAGCTCGATCAGGGCGGATGTGGTCAGCCAATCATGGTCGAATACGCACTCAGATCTTCCTAATCGCATTGACAGACACCACTAGAGTTCGAAAAGGAGCTCGAGCGTCTGATCACGGACCAGGGTAGGACATTCAACAACTACGCGCCCACTCCAAGGTGGAACTCTCAGTTTGGCTGGACGGATGCTCGTACGGCGCAAACGGTGGCCGACTCCGAGCCAGAGGAAGCGAGCTTTGCGAGTAGAGAGTATTCTGCACGTCTGAAACACCCTACATCAAGTCCTAGTGGGAACTATGTACCAGAAGGTCGCTTCCTTGCGTTTCTTCAACTCAACATACTTTGCTGATAACACACTTGTGTAGACTTCGAAAGAGGCACCAGACCATTCAGCTCTCTGCTCTCTCAGCTGAACCCCCTTGTCTCCGCGCATGCTAGCGCATCAACTTCTGGTGGTGGTGCTCAAGCTGCCAGTGGTTCTTCCTTCGCTGCTGCCTTTGTCAACGACGCAGCATCAGGGGCATCGGTGGCCAACTACGTCAATAGTTCTGCAACGGATCCACCATCTTACACCATAATCCCCCCTTCAGCGTCGCGTGCTTCGCCCCGTCCTTCGAGGCATCGACCCATCGATCACAGCTGGTATGATTAGAACCTCGAGTATGCTTAACCCATCAAGCGGACTATGTATCTTGTATGTTTGATTGTTTCTACTTGCCTCTTGACCCGTGGTCTTGTCACCGTAGTGGCTACAGGTCATTACGAAAGTGGATTTTCTGTATCTTCCCCTTGTTTTTGTATCCTGGCATCGGAGTTGCTCTGTTTCTTGCGTGATCTGGAATTGTGGTCGGTCTGTTGGAGAAAACTTGTTTTCTTAGTACCAGATATTGGAAGGACTGTTGTTCGGATTATATGATGCATTGGGATGGTATACAAGCGACAAGCAGGATATGATACAAAGAAACAGCTTCGAGAAAAATTGTAGCATAGCGATTCACTGCAACAGCATAATCCAGTCAGACTGTTGCAGTCATCGATGGCAAAAAGCAGAACACAACGTAGAAGGAAAGGTAAGTCATAAAAAACCCATCGTAACCACATGTAAGCATAAGCATAAGCATAGAACAGCCTCATCTAGGATATCATCTTTTCAAAACGACCTCGCACACCAATGCGCACTTAGTACCCCTTCCCATACCCACCGTAGGTGGCGTACCCAGTCATCGAGGCCGGGGTTCCTACAGGAGTATACGTAGCTGGTGCTTGGCCAGGCGCGTACGTTTGTCCCTGTCCTTGTGAAGCTCCATAAGGCTGCGATCCCTGCGGCCCAGGGCCATACGACTGGCTACCGTAAGACTGCGACCCCTGCGCCTGCGAGCTTCCGTACGGCTGGCTTCCGTAAGGCTGACCACCACCTCCCGAGCCATACGTCGCCGGCTGCTGACCGTATGTGTTGCCTCCCTGCTGAGGCTGACCATACGGAAGCGGAGCTACAGCCGACGACGGTCGGGGTGAAGGCGGAATGAACGGCGCAGCCTGTGCACCGGGCGAATGACCGCCCGCCATCGCGTAGCCTGAGGAAGGCGGTTGTGGGCTCTTCCTCCCAGCGAACGCTTGCGAGCCATACGTCTGCGAGGAAGTGCGTTCATGTCCATGTCCATGCCCCTGCCCCTGCCCGTGTCCATGGGTCGATGCATGATGTACAGTAGGTACAGCAGCCCCACCCGCACCCGCACCCGCACCCGCCCCACTGGCCGGTCGATACATCAGATATATCGCCCACGCCCTCCCCGCCTCCTTTCTCCTCTTTCTCCTCTCCTTCCTCATCCTCTTCTTCTCCTTCTTCTTCTCCCTCTTCCTCGCCCGCCTCTCTTCTTCGGGGTTTGCAAAGTACCCGCCTGGCACCCCATACGCGCCCTGCTTCCTCCCAGCAAATCGCGGGTCATCGTCATTATCGTCGTCCTCGCTATCACTGTCATCGTCTGACCCAGAGTCGTCATCAGAGTCATCCGACCCGCCCTCGGGAAGTATAATATCCTTGACACCGAGTAGATGAGCTGGCCCAGAGCGTCGTTCTCTGCCACGGTACAGAACCATCTCTACGGAGCGGGGCGAGAAGAATCTGTTGTTCCACAGGTCGATAAGGTCGGCGGATAAAGTCGCGCGATGGACGGCCGCTCCGTTGGGAGAAGGTGCGGTGGGGAGCCGACCAGTCCATGCAAGCGTTAGGTCGGTGATAAGACGCGACCAATCTATAGACACATCTTGTGGTTAGTTGGTGATCGTGATAATGAATCGTACGAGGAAGGACGGACCTTCAGGGTAGACATCGTGCATCTGCAGCACCAACGGCATCTTTGGCAGTTGTCTAGTTACCAGATCATCCAGAAGAGTGATCCTCATTGCCTCGAAGAAGAGGTACGATTGCGCTGCGTTGATGGGCCTAGAGAAGCCCTCCGGCTCGGAGAATCGCGGTTCCAGGGCGCTGGCAGCGGTTTGCCCATGGCCGTATTCACCGCCTGGTAGCATAGCTCCTCCCATCAAAGGTGACGCAGCCTGCGAGTGCGGCAACGCGCCGTGCGAGGCAGGGAAAGGAACGGGTACACCACCCATGATTGTTCCCATTCCTCCTCTTTCAGCATGACCAGCTGCTCCGCCATTGTATGGCGAGCCTACAGGAGCTCCATGTGGCGGTGGTGGCATCCCTGGGACGGGATGTCCTTCCATGGTATGTCCCCTGGGGTAGACGTACGCCCCACTGGAACCAACGACGGGTGAGTGGTTGAAGGATCCAGATGGGACGCGGGAATGCGGAAGGGGAGCAGGTGGTGCGGAAGTTGGTGTGTACGTGGCGTACTGAGGACCAGATGTGCTGGCGTGGCGCTCCCTTTCGAAAGGCTGCATCTCACCGAATTTGCGTTCCAGATCTCCTGCCACAGGTGGTTGGGCGTATGATTGGGCATAAGACCCGAGTCCCGTCTGGCCTTGAGGTAGTTGGCCCGCCCCCAAACCGGAGGGCGAGCCGGGAATCGGCGTGCGCGATCTGTCGCTAGCGGAGTTCAGGGGTGGAGGCGCGTATGGGCTCCGCGAACGCTCGATGCCTGCTGTGGCGGAAGAGTATACCCCGCCTGCTGGTCCAGCACCCATAGCACCGTAATAAGGACTTTTCGGCCTCTCAGCAGCCGCGGCTCCTGGGTAGTACGGGCTTTTGGGACGTTCACCTGCCAAAACCCCGGCGCCGGCGTAGGGAGATCGAGGAGGTACGCTCGTGTCCTGGCCCGCACCGGGTGCGAAAGGACTGCGTGGACGTCCAGAAGAGGCGTAGATGTTCGTCGCCGAGCTTGGATAGCCTCCAGCACCGCCGACAAAGCTCTTCCTCTTCGAATCGGGTGAGAAACTACCAGCTGGAGGCGCATATGGAGATGTTGGTGCATGTCCGTAGGCCGATGTGTAAGAGGCGGCGGTGGGGACGGCGGAGGTGGATTGTGATCGGTGTTGAATCTGAGCGAGGGCACCGCGAGCAGAGGATTCTTCTTTTTTGCGGCGTTTTTCCTCGCTACGTTGCCTATAGTGGATATTGAGGTTAACTGGACAATATATGTACTCGAGTATGCGTACCACTCTTTGTGTTGCTTCTCTTGTTCCCTCGACATCTCTGAGCCACCGCGAGCCCACGATGCTGCGAAGTCCTGCACAAAACGGTTGAGATTAGCATCCGATGTCGACGATCCCACTCGGCACCAAAATCCAAAGGCCCCGAAGCCGGAAGAAAACAAGATGAACTCACTGTGCCAGCAGGTACTCCTCCAGCAGGCATAATTGACGTTGGGTCCATTGGGATCCATTGAATTCCGGAAACCGCACCGCTCGGCGTCTGATATCTAGATGACATTTCTCATCGATTAGCATTCCCCTCAGCACCTCAAACGAGGTTGCTCACGTCGCTGGTACGGCTCTATGAATCTAATCAGCTTCGAGATCAACGATGTAGGTTGAAACAGACGCACTTGTACGGATGATATACGACCTTCCCGTCGGACGAATGGGAAGTCGTGTAGGTGATTGCGCCTGCTCGTGGTATCGCAGCAGGTAGCGCGCTGGCGTTTCCCATGTTTGGACTTCCTTGCGGTCTTCCATGATGACTATGGTGATTCTCTTGTCCGTGATGCGCTTGTCCATGATGTCCGTGACCGTGAGGTTGCTGATACTGAGGTTGTGGCGACGATCTACCGAGGTGCTGGGGAGGCGCGTAAGGGCTTGAGCCGGTGTACTGCGAGTAGCCGTACTGCGGCTGTGGAGAGTGGGCTCCGTATGCAGACATGAAGGGAAGGGGGTCGAGGTAGAGGGTAAGTTGAGAGATGCGACTGCTTGAGTAGCCGTTATCGAAATATGCCTGATCCGGCGTTTATCATGCAATTTGGGAATCTTATCGCCCATACTACAGTGACTCCGTCTTTCCTATATGGAGAACACTGACCAGTATCCTCGCTCAAGGTATATCACGAACTCTCCTAGAAGAGACGAACGTAAATCATTAGAGACTGAGTAGTATACAGAGTAGTATACAATCTTCACCACCACGAAGAGCTGTAATAATAGAGTCACCAAGTGCTTGAAAAGGTCGTATCAGTGCTTGTAGCAGGTAAGTGCCTGTCACGGTTTTAATGGTACAACAAAACGACTGCTGTCATCTCTTTCATTCGAGTGGGAGAAGGTCAAACCACCCTCGAGCATGAAACCACCCAAAGAGTCTATAGCCAACCAACTGACGAATCTGTAACCATCGTCAGGCTCAACCCACTTCATCCAGAAACACAAGACAACTCACCGCATTTAACCCTGTCGGTTCACCGACCCCACGCAGCCCTGTAAACCCGTGGACCGTCTTGACTCCCATCCAACGTCGTCCCACCATCCTCGTCCGAAATCGCATACTTCCTCTCGTCAAACCACTGCCCACTGAGGCGCTTACACCGATTGGCCTTCTTCAGGACGCAGAGCCGCCAGATCAGGAAGATCATGACGAGAGTCCCAATGACTAGGCTTGCTAGGACGACTCCGAAGATCATGCCGGGGTTGACACTAGCTGAGGAAGAGTCTGAGAGGGATGATTCGCTGGGAACGGACTCTGCTTGGCTGCTCAGGGAGGAGAGCGACGGGCTTTGGGTGATCTCGGAGGTGGTTGCTGAGGAGGCTTGAGTGTCCTCTGAGGAACTCCGTCCGGCCTCAAGGCTGGGGATGGAAGCAAGTGGAAACTCGCTGGTGCCAAACACTTTGAGTCGGCGGGTAGTGCTTCGAGATTTGGTGCTAGTACTTCGGGGTTTGGTACCGGAGGATGTGGAACTGGGCAAAGGAGTTTCTGTGATGGAGAAGAATTCGAGGCTACCTGTAGAAGTGCTAGCAGTAGAAGTCCTCGTGCGAGAAGATGTCCGACTGGCGGACTTGGTATCGATGGGCACCTCGGAGACGGGGAATACTTCCAGGCTGGACATCTCTCTGGGGAGGGTCAGCGATAACGGGAAGATATAGCTAAGGAGCCAGTCCCTAGGCGGCAGAACTTTATATCGCTGTCATGTTCTGCTTCGGGTGAGATGATAACGTCCTTGAGATGAGTGTGAGAGCCTGCTGCCTTTACAGGCCAGATGCGCTTCCCAGTTTAGCCAGAGTTGGGCCGAGCTTTGGCTCATCTTCAGCTGATGATATCACCGAACTGCGTCGGGATGTTACTACCTAGAGGCGAAGGTGTCATGTACTTGAATGTAAGCGCGTACGACCTACATGATGATTGACACCAAGAAGTTAGATAGTGCCCACTGGCGCACTGGCGCCCGGGCTGGCTGGCAGAGAAACGCTGTGTGAAGACTCGCCGACATTTGGTGAGATGTATACATAATGAGCATGCATATTACACCAGAGATTTCCCGAGTCTCGTCAGTTTGGACTTGTTGTCCGTTCTGGATGGCATGGACAGATTCGGAATCGTCCTGAAAATCTCTCGAGGAAGAGTTACTAGTACCGTCCGCGCCCTTTCGGTGAATTTTAGTCGAAATTCTCCATATTTTGGACAGAAACAGGGGGAAACGCGATCACGCGGGAATTTGGGCTGGGGCCGCAGTTAAGGCTAAGAGTTAGCGGTTCAAAATTGCAGACTGCCTCGAACTTCTCAACCAAGCTGTGAGAGCTATCTAGAGTACTGCACCCATCGCTGTAAGCAAGAACGTGATCAAGAGCAAGGAGTTTATGGCCATTTCGAACTCGTTGGAACGAGCAATCTCCGGTTGAGCAAGTAACCGGTGTGCCGGATGAGCCGGACGACGCATTTCTCACCGCACCACTAACCCTCGCCGCTAACAACCATGTCCTACGATCCTTCCAAAGCTGTCGGTTTCCAGTCCCCAGACAAGCCAGTAAGTACTCGTACTCTGAACTGTTCTGAGCCAGTGTAAAACAGAGCACTGACTGGTGCCCTAAGGTCTCATGGAACAAGCGGGATCTCCTGCTTTATGCCATTGGTGTCGGCGCAAAGAAGGATGAGTTTCCTTTGATTTACGGTAAGAGTAGTTAACCTCGTCTTCTGATCTCATGGCAACTGATTGGCGTATCTCCATGCAGAACTTGGTGAGCGGCCTCGAAGCAGGACGAAGCTCTCGGCGAACGAAGTAAGCTGAACTTTACCCCCACAGACAAGTCTTTCGGGCCTTTGCCTACCTACCCTGTGGTCCTCACTTTCAAGGGTAAGAAAGTTCTCTTCGAATACGTCCTTCTTGCTCACCGTCTTGCGGCTTCTAGGTGACGATCAGGACACCAATGTGTTCACTGAGCGAGTCAAGTCCGCTCCTCTACCTGGGCTCCCACCAAGCGACCCAAACCGCACCGTACGTAGGAGCAATTCTCAGTCTATGCTGCGAACTCAACCTCTGCTATAGGTCCACGGTTCTCAATCCATCGAGATCCTCAAGGACCTCCCGCTTGTGAGCGGAGAGGGCTGGAAGCTGAAGACCCGGTGCACTGGTATTTCCGAGAACAGTACGTGGTTATCTCATTGGCCAGGTACATGAAGCTCAAATCTAGCAACAGAGAGTGGACTGGTCATCATGCAGGAGCAGCTGCTTGTCGACGGACAGGGCACTGCCTACGCAAAGCTTTATGTATGTTATTGTTGTCATGTACTTTGTCCCAGCTGACCTTCCCTCCTCAAACAGAGCTCCTCCTTCGGACTCGGCTTGAAGGCGACTGGCAAGCCATTCAACAAATTCATTGCTGGTCCTCCCACAGCCAAGCCAATCCCCAAAGACCGCAAACCCGACTACGTGATCAAGGAGCAGACCACCGAAGAGCAAGCCGTCGTCTACCGTCTCAGCGGTGACTACAACTCCTTGCACATCGGTCCGCTTCCTCTTGCTTTCCAATTCTGTCTTGATTCTCACGCCTCTGTTTGTAGACCCGTCAATCGGAAAGGCTGCTGGATTCGGAGGAGTTATCCTCCACGGTCTCTCCACGTACGGATTCGCTGCCCGAGCAATCATCAAAGCCGTTGGTGGTGGCGAGGCCAAGTCCTTGAAGCTCTTTGGCGTGAGGTTCACCTCTCCCGTGAAGCCAGGCGACGAGCTGGAGACGAAGGTATGGGAGGTGGGCCCAGGGCCGAATGGAACGACCGAGGTGACCTTCACCACTACTAACGTCGCTACCGGCAAGGTGAGTCATATTTCGACGTTCAGTGAGTACTTTGGATTTTGCTGATGACTTTTGTCAGGCGTCTTTGGGCGGTGGTGTTGCGTACGTATTGAAGTCGGAGAAGAGCAAGTTGTGAGACGTCCCCGGACGGCCCCTCTGGATACACCTCGGTCAATGACGCGATGCTTCGCACCTATTCTTACTTGGTATTCTAGAGTTGCAATACTAGCACATGTGAATGCGTAACCTTCGACCGTGACGCTGAGAAGTTGCAAGATCGATCATCATGATGATTGTAACAGGCACTGGCATACGGACTCGAGATACGTTGAACAGATGTCAGATGATGGACCTGGCGGTACCGTCGACCGATCGTTCAAGTTCAATTGAGAACCCCACACGGCTATACTGACCTTAGCCTTTACCGTTACGCGCATTCCACGATCTGCTTTCTCAATACTTACCACCATCCTCTCGAGTACGGGGACTACTGCAAAACGCGCCTTCGTAATCACTTGTTATGCCCATCCTTTCCCCGACCACAACTACTTCGAACGGAGGGTCTTACAGCAGTGAGCCCGGACCTTCCAGTCCCCGAGAAACAAACGCTGCTCCTGTGAGCACTCCCAAACCTGATACCTTCCTGCCACGAAGGAAGCTCGTACGGGCCTGTGACGTCTGCAGGCGCAAGAAAAGTGAGTTCTTGACATTCTGAATACTTTGCATGATCTCTGCGTCAGACCCCGACGGATGGTTTACTTTCAACCGTCCCTACCGCGGAGATCTATCGCGAAGCATGTATTGTTTATCCCGGTGGCTAATGCGAGTCTTATCTCTGTTTCTGCCGCAGTTCGATGTACGTGTTGGCTATGACGCTAGGCTGATGAGTGGGGGTGCTGAACGCTGCTGGTGCTCGATTGTAGGCGACGGACGGCAGATACCCGGCAGTCGCTGTACTCATTGCATTGAGACGAAGAAGGAGTGCACGTATAATGAGCAGGCGCAGGTACGTTCTTAGAACATTCCACTTTCAGCTTGGGGGCGATTCGCTGACCTGCTCTTCGCTGCTCGTAGAAGCGACCACCACCACCGGGGTACGAATCCGTCTCCCTCTCTCTGCGGAGAATGGCTCGTCACTTCATGTCGTGCGTCCTGACCTTGTGACTCTATTTCTCCTTGCGCGCAGGTACGTAGAGGACCTAGAACGGCGATACTCCAAGGCACAAAGGCTTCTCAGTCGGGTGCGAATGTTGCTGCCGAAAGCAGCTTTTCTATTCTTGTGTACGAGAGCATGTGCTAACATGTACTCCCCCCCAGCTGATGACCAGCACCGAACTCAAGAGTGAACTCGATCGAATGGACGTCGACTCGTCCGCGCACTCGCGTAGCCCAGAACGCATCGCTCATCGACTCACGGATTCACTCACGCTTCCCTACGAACATCACGAAATCCACTCTTACGCTAGCTCGGTGTCCCCTACGCACGCTGAGGGAGAGTCGCTCGCTGATGAAGACGCGAACGTCGTCCTCCCCGATAGGCTCAGCCTTCTACATGTTTCGAACGGGAGAATCTACGGAAAATCCAGCGGCGCCGCGCTTGTCCAAACCGTGCTGGATCTCAAAGCCGAACCGCATAATGCGGAAGACGAGCCAGAGAAGAACTGGGGTAGCAACAAAGGCTCTGAAGGCTCGAGGCGATCGCCAGAAACTGGATCTCAAGCAAGCGAGAAGAAGCCGTATGTATGGGTTACGCACGCGGTGGGTAACTGTCTTCGAGCTTCCTTCATCACAATGTATCTCCGAACGGAGAATTGGCTAGATGCCTTTCACGCCATGTTGTTCGCAGCACCGACAGCTCTTTCTGTTGGCTTGACTTTTTGAGTTGATCAGACCAGAGCGCTCATCAGCATCTTTTTTTTTCTTACAGTGGGAACAGGTGAAGCTGCCAGAGCTGCCGCTGCCCGAGCTCGTATTTCCCGAGGACGACCTGGTGGAGATTCTCGTCGATTTGTATTTCGATCACGTTCACCTGATCACTCCGCTTCTGCACCGGTCGTCTGTACTGAGAGGCATTTTGGCAAGGGATTACCGGAGGGACCACGAGTTTGGCGCTGTTGTGCTGGCCGTGTGCGCAGTTTCTGCGCGGTTTTGTAAGGACCCGAGGGTGACCTCCGCCGGCGGGGCGAATGCTTCCATACCCGCTGGATATGAGTGGTTCACCCAAGTGCAGTCCATGCAGCGCTCTGTGATATCCCGGACGGATGTCTGCCATCTGCAGGTGTTGTGTGTAAGTCCCTGCTTGCCGCGGAATTCTTCAGGTTTCCAGTCTAATTAAGATTCTTCTAGCTCACAGCCCAATACTTTGCTGGCATCTCAGCGCCTCAGGCCGCGTGGGTCGTGCTCGGCCTTGGGCTCAGAGTGGCCCAAGATATGGGTGCTCATCGACGTAAAACATATACTACAGGGCCGTTGACTCCAGAAAAGGAATTGCTGAGACGAGCATGGTGGTACGCATGTTGATACTAAGTTTTGACTGAGTCGTTTATTTGTACCGCAGGGTCATGATGTACCTGGATCGCTCGCTCAGCTCCTCTTTGGGACGGTCGTGCGCGGTTCAAGATGAGGAGTAAGTCTCAGACGCATTTGCCTACACCGCAAACTCTTCTCATAACCGTATCAGCTTTGATCTTGGCCTCCCCATCGACTGCGACGACGAGTACTGGGAGCATCCGGACCCCAACCAGGCGTGGAAGCAGCCTCAGGGAAAGCCCTCAAAAATGGCGTACTTCATTTCCGCGCTCAAGCTGAATCACATCCTCGCGACAGCACTCAGGACCATCGTATGTGCAAGACGTTCACCCACATGAAAGCCGCCGTGCTAAAATTCTCTCAGTACTCGATCAACAAGTCAAAGATGGTTCTAGGCTTCGTGGGAGAGGACTGGGAGAAGCACATCGTCTATGAGCTCGATGCCGCATTGAACAAGTGGATCGATTCTGTTCCTAAACACCGTTAGTACTCCATCGAAACTCACATTGACGGGATATCTCAACTTGGTCTTTTCACGTTCCAGTGCGATGGAATCCAGAGTGCCAGGACGTGCACACCTACAGACAATCAGTCACCCTGTACGGAAACTACTACCTCAATCAGATCCTCATCCACAGGCCCTTCATATCGTCGCCGAAGCGGTACTCGACTCTGTCACTCCCTTCGCTGGCGATCTGTACCAATGCAGCTCGGTCTTGTAGCCAGATCCTGGACCCCAAGGATCCGCGATGTCCAGATGCGATGATTAACCTTCAGGTTCAGCTTCGTTTTGTTTTGGTCGTACTCCAGCGAAAGCTTATATTGGTCAATTTTGGGAATAGATGCCTGTGTTCACTGCAGCTGTGGTCTTGTTGCTGAACATCTGGGGTGGGAAGAAGCACGCGCTGACCCCGGATCCCATGAAGGAGATGATCGATGTTTACCGGTGTATGGAGATGTTGAAGATCTGTGAGAAAAGGCAAGTGAACCCAGACAACTTTCTTAGCATCGTACTGACGTTTTGTGACAGCTTCGTATTTGCAGGACGTTTGAGGTATGCCTTTAGCTCATTGAAAATGACGTTGAACCTTTACTAACGCCTGGAATCGGCAGAGACATTATACGTGCACTAGCCGCAGTTGGAAACCTTCCCCTTCTCGCCAGTCCGGAGCTTTCCAGCGCCTTGATAGAACCTCTATCGAACCATCACGAACCTCCGCACTTGAGGGAACCCCCCCAAGAAAAACTCCCTGCGAAAATGCTATATCCCCACGGCTTCGAGTACGAACGATCACCTCACTCCACCTCCGCATTCCCACCACCACCAGCCCCAAACTCATACTCGAATGGAGACACCCACCCACCCCCTCATCCTGCTCACTACGCACACATGCACAACCAGTTCACGACTTTACCTCTCTACACCAACGATCTCGCGCGACTCCCTTTATTCGGTCAGGTCGGCGGGGGAGGGTCAGGAAGCCCTGGAACGTCGAGCTCCATGCCGGCGTGGTCGATACCTCCTCCTCTTCCGCCTCCTACCCGCCAGTCGCCAGACATGCAAGCGCCATCGCCGACAGAATTCGATTTGCTCTGCACGCCTATCACGTCGACGTCAGATTATCGACTTGCGTACGAGCAGAATGGGACCGGCGTGGGCGATGGGATGACACCTCCTTCGTTTGACCATAGTCGGGAACAGTATGAGCGGCTGCAGCATCAGGCTCAACAACGGCGGGGGGACGAATCCGCCCTGCGGTGGGAGGATGGTGCGCGACCTGGTGGCTCGGGCAGAGAATCGAGGATGGCAATTGATCAGGATACGATGCATATGTGGTCGAATACGCCGTCTAGCTTTGAGTGAGTCCTCTTCCTCGTGCTTGAAGTATGTCCTGTTTGCTGATTTGGGTTTCGAAGGCTGGGAGACTGGGAGACGTACTTGACCACGTTCAAGGAGCTGCTTGGGTCTGCGGAGCGCTCGGTGAATGGCGGGGAGCAGTGATGTTGCGTGTTTATCTTTATTATGGATCTATGGTTGTGGTGTACGATTCTTGCTTTTCTGGATGCCTCGGAGGGCTGGGTCGCTTTGACTTATTTGGATGTCTTGGAGGAACTGGGATACTTGTGCCTTTGTGTCTGTCTGGCTGTCACACTCGAACATACTTATCTACCCCCTTGTGTTTCGGAGCAGGATTTCTGTCAGTGTATAACACCGCTCACACGTTTGAACATTCGAGATTTGTGGCATCATATGAATTGCAAGAGGAAGAGAATGAGACAGGAAAAGTACAATACGCGCTACGATCATGAGCGCTCCAATCATGAAGCGGTCTTCATCTCAGTGTCCTCGTCTTTCTTCGCGAGGCCCTCTGACTTGAGAAGCGCATCGATCTCAGCCGCGTTGTAGATCTTTGCTTTCGGCTGTTTCGTCTCCGGATCCAACGTCAGCACCGCGAACTCCACTACATACACACCATCATCAGTGAACACGCGCAAAGAGAAGACGAATTCAGAAACGTACGCTTCTCACTCCCCAGCGTCGTGCTATCCATCGTCTTGCTCATCGTCCTCAACACAAGGCCGATCGCCTCCTTCACATTCATCGTGTCTTTATACTCCTGCTTGAGCAGACTCTGCGCCGTACCGTTGTTCGAGCCGATACATGTTGCTTTCCAGCCGGAGTAGTTGCCCGAGGGATCGGAGTGGTAGAGCTGGAATTGGTAGTGGGGGTCGTAGCCGGCGTAGAGGATGGAGACGCCGAAGGGGCGGAGACCTGCATCATTTGAAAGTTGTTAGTTAGTGGGTGAATGGTGGGGATGGGGGAAGGAAGGGGAGGTGGGGAGATGTACCTCCGAATTGCGTGTACCCTTGCTTCATGTCACAAAGCCGCTGCACGAGGAGCTCGACGGGGATATCTTCATCGTACGAAAGGAGATGGTTTTGCGCTGCCGACCGTGCGTAGTTCACGAGGGAGTTGGCGTCGGCTGTTAGGCCAGCGACACCACCAATCATATTCCTGCAGCACATATCTCGTCAGCGAAAGCAGAAGAGGAGAAGGAGGAAGGCGGCGGCGTACGAGTTGAGCAAGAATATCTTCTCTCCGCTTCCTCCGTATCCTCCCTGCTTCGACGCTGACAAGTCGAGCAGTTTGCCGGTTACTTTCTTCTCTGCTGCGAGGACGACACCGTCTGCAGCGAGTACGCCCAGCACGGTTCCGGCGTGTGAGATGGCTTCCATGGCATACTCGACTAAGTGTGTGTGTGATGATGAGAACTGGACGCGCATCTAGCAGTTGTACTGACGTACTTTGGTACAATCGCCCTGTGAGACAAACGTTAGATCAGGAGTTGAGGTGCTTTAGACATCGCGCGCTCACCTTCTGGCGAGAAGATAGTGGTCCGGCCTGGTTAATGATAGTTATTAGATGACAGAGGTGGATCTATATGGAATCGAGCGTACTGTCGTATCGTCTGGCCTGGTTTACGTCAGTTACCTGACTCGCATTGTGTCTGCCGTTGCACTCACCATGTCAAAGTCGTTTAGATGCTGAAGAAGGGATGCGGTCAAGTGAAATAGAGATTCTTGAAAGGTTTAGAGTGACGCGTCCTGGCACTGCACACGCACGCGTCTGGTGCTTGTGCTTGGTTCTATTTGTGAATTGTGGCGGAGGCGTTCCTGATCACCTCCTTCATTGCCATGGCGCATTCAAGACGGCTTCATCTCTCTCAATGTCATCATCCCACGTCAGCCACACCAATGAAGACCCTCCTCCTCAGAGTGATCCCAGACCACCAATAGACAAGGGGAAGGCTAAAGACATGGCTGTCCATGTACCAGATGAACGTACACCTTTGCTTTCACCTCGCGCTTCATCCTCGGGGAATTCAACTGCTGTAGGGGAAGGAGCGAGTAGACCTCGGCAGCGCAGGTGAGTCCAGTTAACGAATGCGAGGACTTTGACGTAACTTACCATCCACATAGACAGCGGTCTCTCTGCTCTACACTGACACTGGTGTTTCTCGTCTCGCTGGCCGTTTGCGTATTCTGCATATTCGTCTTCACACTTATACTATGGACGCGAGCATCGAAAGCAATGAACGCCTCCCCCGAGTTCATCATGGAACACGCTGTTTCACTCCGAGGCCCAGATCAAGTCGACGTATTGAATATCACCGATAATGGCAGCATGTGGGTTAACGTTACCGGACGAATTGGCGTGGACGCGGGAGCGATGCTTGGGGTGCACACAGAGGAGGACGATGGGCTGTTGGAGGGAATGTACAAGAGCTTGATGCGCTGGGGGATTCACCACGTCAAGACAGTCACCTTCGACCTGGACACTGTCTCTGTGTCCTCAGATTATGGACGACATACCTCGAAGCTGGCGATGATAGAGTCTCCGACACTAGAGGTTCCTTTGACCTCTGATCCACCGGTCGACGAATCTTGGCTGCACACTATGTCCGCCACGTTCTTCGTATCGCATACGGATGACTCTGCCCAGATTATTCGGTTTGTGGAAGACGCGTGGGGAAGTGGGTCCGTCAAGCTCCAGGCGCACGCTCCTAAGGTCTCCATTCGCGGTGGTAGCATTCTTGGGGGGTCATGGAGAAATCGTATAAAGATCTCCCGCTCTGACATCAGCACCAACATCCATGTTCCAAGTACGTTTACTCGCGTATCAAGTCTAAACAGTTCTAACTGTATCGTGTTCAGTACCACACATACCAGGTCTCCCAGACCCCGACCGCAACTCGCATTTTCCTCCCATCTCGCGCCTAGTCACACTACAAGACTTTTCCGTTACATCTTCCTCCTCCTCTTCTCGACTATCCATAAGCGCAAGCGCAACCATGATCAACCCAGCCCCCGACTTCTTCAAATTAACAACCCCGCGCATTCCATTCCACGTATCCCTACCCTCCGAATCCACCAACACAACCTCATCAAACGCCGCTATCCCAGTCGCATCCGTCTCCACCGCCCCTTTCCATATGACCCACCCTAACATCACCCTCTCCATCACCGGGCACGTCCTCCCCCTCCCTCCATCCTCCTCCGCCTCCTCCACCCTTTCCTCCTTCCTCTCCACCTACCTCTCCGCCCTCCCCTCCCCCATCCTCGTATCCACACCCTACCTTCCCTCCTTCACCCTCTCCACCCTCTTCCCCGCCCCCGCCCAAAAACCGCATATCCTACGAAACGTGACGATCCATGATATGAAGATTAAACCCGTGGGGGGCAAGTTGTTGGCGACGGGGACGATTTTTGCGAGGGTGGTGTTGCCGAGAGGGATGAAGGTGGGGTTGAGTGTGAATAGGATTTTTCCGGATGTAGTGGTGTTTGATGGGGAGGTGCCGGAGGAGGTGAGGATGTCTGAGCCGGGGCACCTTGGGAAGCACGGTCACCACCACAAGGGCAAGGGCAACGACGACGACGAAGAGGATGGTCTCCCCCCCGCACCGCCACTCCCCTCCCCCCTCCCCGAACGCGCATTCGGGCATATCAGGCCGGAGGACTGGATAGACGCGATGAGTATTCCTGAGGATGATCCTGAGGACGGGGAGGAGGACGAGGACGGGGCGGCGTTCGCGGTGTCGGCGAAGGTGGTGGATATACCGTTGCAGGTGTTGACGGGGAGGCAGAAGGAGTTTAGTAATTTTGTTAGCAAGGCCAGCTCATTCCTCTTTTTGTTTGTGGGTGTAGTGTTGATGCTGATGATGGGTGTGTAGGTGATCTTCGGGACGGACGGTGCGCTTGCGGGTATTATGGGTTCGACGTACGTGGCTGTTGATGTGTATGGGATGGATGGGAAGGATATGGAGCTTGGGGCGCTGCCGTTCCAGGGCGCGGTGAAGGTGGGGAAGTGGGGGAGCAGTCAGTGGTAGTTGTATCTTGGACAGGGTGCACTTTCTGCATCATGACAGGAGAGGCTATAGCCCTGACTACACGATGGGGCGGCTTGTCTTTCCTCTGTGATTCTTTTTGGGTTTCTCTCTAGCTATGGACCTCAGCATACCATTGTACAATTTACTTATCTTCCACCCATGTACTTTCATTTCTGTACACAATTATCCATGTACTAACCATATCTGGTCGTCGAAGGCTAACCGACACTCGATGGGTGGCATTGCCTGCCATTCTTGGAAGCGTAGTAACGGCACTGACCCCGCACTCACCGACTACTTACTCCATGATTGCGCCCCTGCCTCATTCTACCTCGACGCAGTCGCTCTCTGCGCCCGTAAATATCGCCAGGCTTCCATAACATCTACATCGCACGAACGGATCGTCGCATTGGCAGCGTCATGATCACACACTAAACAACTACGCAACAATCAGACCAAGGACACGAGGAATTCCCGCACACATCAGAAGGAGGAGCTAGGAACATTGACGTCGACATCCGGTGCTGGCTGTTGGTTGCTTGTCGACCATCCTCGTCCTCCCGTCGCACCGTGCGTGTCTCTCGTGAATCAGAACCGGTTTTCAAGTCTGCTAACCTCCACCACAGATTGCACCGTGAAGTGCGAGGAATATGCGGCCTGCTCCTTTTGACGTCAATACTATCCCTGTTGACGCTTGGATCGAGATATTCCGTTCCTGTCAGGATGATGAGGCGGAATTCCACCGTATACTCGAGGGACCGTGGCTGGTTTCCCACGTATGCCGAGGATGGAGCAGCATCTGCAGATCGACACCGTCGCTCTGGTCAACGATCCGGTTCACCACCGCCGATAAACGGACGCCGGACTCCCTGCTATCTCTGCTAGAGAGGCGGCTTGTCTACGCAGCTAGTCTCCCTCTCAAGATCCATATTGAGGGCGAGCGCAGCTCCGAATGCGAGAAAGCAGTTCTCATCATGCATTTGCTCCTTCCCAGGCACGCGCAAACCGTGAAGGCCCTGCGGTTTTTCTTTCCTCCAATTACAGCAATGTCTTCCCGGGACTCAGCCCGCAATAGCATATCCACGTTCACCAGTCAGGCAACGTCGAGATTCCCGCTACTCGAAACTTTGGACATACACGGTGCCCTTCATCCCACCCACCTCAAACTCTTGCTATCCGCGTTCCCGCATTATCCCTCTCTACGTTCCCTATCTCTACCCCATTTAACCTATGCTCAACCCTCAGACCCAACCATAGAAGAAGTACACACTCTTACCCAGCTTACCAGACTTGAATGGTCCAATTGGAGTAACGAAGGATTGGATTATCTCTGTGCGCCGATCCTGGAGAGTCTGTCCCTTGGCAATTGCTCAGGAGTCTCTCACGTTGCAACTTTTATCGCTCGTTCTGGATGCACGATACGTCAACTCGCGCTCAACAGCGTATTCTACAGCGAGGACCTTATTCGTGTCCTCCAATGTATCCCAAATCTCAGCCATCTCGCCCTCCATCACATTGACTCGCAACGGTTCTCCGACATGATCTCAAGCTTGCACCCAGGATCCGTATGTCCAACGCTGCAGAGTCTTTCTCTGTCCGAGTCCCCATTGCGGATCGAGCACCAACCTATAAACACCAACCAAGCTGTGGGCGATGCATGGACGTCCTCTGAAGCAAGAGAGGCCCTTCTCCTTCTATTTGCCCGCATCGTCAATGTATTGGAGTTACGAAGGGGCGGAAACGGTACCGAGAAAGACCATTCGTTCGGATTCGCCCGCGTCTATCTGAATGCAGGTCACTCGATAGCCCACCGCGCCATGGACATCGACCCAGAGATGCAAGCCCTGGCACGACGAGTCGAACATCTCGCAGACGAGGGACTGGACGTGGATGTGTGCTGGAGAGTATCGGTCGACTATCGACCCAGTAAACGAACTACGTCCAAAAACGGAATTTTGTTCAGATCGTTCCTTTTCGACGCGGCCAATCCCATACTAGAGAAAGAAACCCTAGAAGCCAGTCGATCTCAATGGGCCGGCCAGAGTATGGCATTTCTCAATGGGCTGGAAGAGGAAGGGGGTTCCTCAATGTGTCGACTCGTGCGAGAAAGATGTCGAGTTTTGACGAGGGCTGAAGTTGCTTCGTTGATTTTTGTGCTACTAGCCTTCAGTCTGGGCTGGCTTATTCACTAATGGAAGGCGCAGGATCAGCGTACCATTATCGCTCGCTCCAGATGCATCATATGTCAACTGACCCAAACCAATGGCTTCTCCGATCACGACCTTATTCCCTTCCTTCGCTGACTCCCATATCTCAGGGAGCTCAACGTGTTTGGCGTTGACTGCCGTCGCTTCTCCGAAACGATCACAAGCTTGCACACAGGCTCTATATGTCCAGAGTTGAGAAGCTTTGTGCTATACGAGGGCCAGTGGCCATTGAATTACAGGCCTTTTGGTGCGAATGCCCCTGTGTGTGATGAACGGATGTCTTCCGACTATAGAGAAGCCCTTCTCCTCCTCCTCGCCCAGATCAATGACTTGTTGGAGTCGCGATGGTGTGCCAGTGGACGGCTCTTAAGACTTAAACTCGCCCATGTTCACCTGCAATCGCCGTATGCAATAGCACACCGCACTATGGACCTCGACCTGGAGATGCGAGCCTTGATACGACGCGTTGAGCACCTGGCGGATGAGGGATTGGATGTGGATGTGTGCTGGAGGGTATGGCATCCATATGCGGCAAGCAAACGCCGGACCGTGTTAAAGCCTAACGGAGGTTTCTTCAGGTCATTTCTATTTGATGCCGCCAATCCGATTCCAGAGGAGGAAGTAACAGAAGGAAATCGGCCTCTCCCGCCCGGCCCAGGTGTGGGTATTGCAACTGCGTAACGGACTTCGGATTAGAGAGGAAAGTGGCTCCTCGCTCTATCAACGTCTTCTTCAGGCAATGTTTTGGCAGTTGAAACGCTGATGGCTGCTCGCCCTTTGCTTCTTGTTTGCTTCTTTGGTTGTCGTGCTGCTACGCTTCCGCCCAGGTCCGTTCGTGTACTCTTATAACATCGATAGCGGCCTTAGGAATAAAACTACATCTCAATTCACGGAGCAAGTTGTACAAACAAAACATGTGTCCTTTTTTCGGACAAAACACTTAGACTGGGAAGGAACCGACTTGGCCACTATGGCAAGCACTGCGAGTACCACTGGTTAGAGGACTTGCAGGTGCCGGAAGTGCAGCAAGTAGGTCCGGCCCAGCCTGAACCGCCGCATTGGCCGTACAGAGCAGCACACTAGATATCATGCGTTCATCAGCGTTTGTCAACTTAGTTGGGAGGGATCTATATCGACTCACTGTTCCTCCTCCTGGGTTGGTTGGAGGAGTCTCGCCGCCGCCGCCGCCCGGCGTCAAGTTGCTCAACCCAAACCACGCCAGAACGTCGTCTGCACGCACGGGGATATTGTGGGTCACACCATTCCCGTAGTTTGCCTGGAATTGGGAGCCAAAGTTAGCTCGCCAATAGCCGGAAACGGGGGTGTTGGTAGAGTTCGACGTGGGCGTGGCGGAGACGCCTAGGACGTTGGTCCACTGCTTGATTTGCTCGAAGAAGTTTTGAGGGTAGAGGGTCGTGTCGCTGAGATGAAAACGGTCAGCTGGGGGCAGATAACGTTTATGCGAGGCGCTCTGCTTACGCGGATCCATGCCAGGTCTGGAACTTGGGTCGAGCACCGGTGTAGCCTGGGTACCCGTTCCTAGCTTGATCACCCTGAGAGACGTAGTCAGGATCATGCACAAACTCAGCAGTGAATCCAAAGCACGAACCCATGCCTGGGCAGTCTTCGTGAGCTGTCCGTTGGCACACTGCGACTGCCACATGCTGGGACCGGCGAAGCAGCCGAAGGGTACACCCGCCCAAGCACTACCAGCCGCAAATAGATCGGGGTACGCGCCCATGAGCACGTTCGTCATCATCGCGCCAGACGAGGTGCCAGTCGCGAACACTCTGGTTTTGTCGACGCCGTAGGTCGTGATCGCATACCTGACCATTTCGGCGATGGCCAACGAGTCTCCACCAGCATCGTGCTTGAGCGTGGCATCACTATGAACGTCCCAGCATCCTCCCGAGTCCGGAGCATCTGGGTAGATGACGATGAAGCCCTTCTGGTCGGCGAGATTGGCGTAGTTGGTGCCGGTGAAATAGGCTTGAGCGGTACCGGTGCAGTAGTGCATGGCTACGATGAGCGGGGGAGGGGATGCTAGGCGAGCAGGGCGGTAGACGAACATCTGCACTCCGGTGGGATTTTTGCCGAAGTTCGACACCTGCTGCAGAGTGCCTGCGGCGGCGCGGACGACGGGAACATTCACGAGAAATGCGGAAAGAAGAAGTAAAGAGAGGTTGAGGAAGCCCATCTTGGCGATGTGTTGAAGTTCAACGTACAAAAACATGGACCTTATATACATGCGTTTCTGAGTGCCAAAAATATCGCTGAGAAGGTCAGTATGGCTCCATGGTTTCTCCTAAGAAGTATGCGATGTACACACCTGTGTAGTTCACGAGTCGAGCGAGGGCTTCAGTGACAGGTGCCATCTGAACGGAGTATACGACACAGTCTCAAGGGTGAAAGGTACAAGCGAGCACATTCTCCGCGTTTGAGGGACGGGAGTGTCGGAAAGGCCCTGAAAGGCCTAACATCGGACCAGGGCATGTTAAGATGAGACGGTGAAGTAGATTTGTTCCACGGAAGAGGCGTTTTACATTCTTATATAAACTTTAATGTGATGCGAGTGGAATAGATGCAAGCTAAAGCATCTCGTGAGCAGAGCACCGGACGTTCAGACCATCATGGGAGGAGGCAAGCATTGTCAGCCACCGAGTTGCGTGGCGGCCATCAAACGCATCCGACGCATCGCACCTTGGATCTTCCATGGTTATCCCAAGGTTATTTTCAACTTCGCCCTCGATTTCCGATAGCTAAGCCGTACACGGCACCTAGCTTTGGTACGCACACCAATTTTATCTTGAATCTCAACCTCCACATATCTGCCCCAAGGCTGTCTATCCACGGCGAACGTCGCATCTTCGAACGAGATGGGTGGCGGATTTCGCCTTAGTTGACACTGGAAAGGAATGAGGCCTGGAATTCCCGGCTTTCAACAGTGACCAGCTATCAAGAAGGCTCAAGCCGACTCTTAACAGCTCTCTTCACCTCTTTCACTTCTGTCCAGAAGTACCGATAAATCACACACGGGAACTAGGTCGACGCCCTTTTCAGGTTATCTCGTCCTCGAGACACTGCCTCGTTTCGGCCTTCTTGAACGTACAGCGTGCCGGTAGTACACTCGAAAATAACGATTTTCACGAGCATCTGCACGAGTGGTCTCGCGGGACAGCTGAGACCCCGTTGACGCCAATTGCGCTGGTAAACCTCGGCAGCAGTCCGGGACTCGGACCTCTGTTGTGTCTGCAGCATGGAACACAGCGTACCCTTCGGGCCATGCGTCTGTACTTCGGCGCTGCATCTCCTGGATCCCTCAATTTCGTGCAATTCGGTGAGGGCCCGGTCTTGAGGCAGATCAGCAGCAAGTGCTAACCTCTTCATTCGCTTTCAGATTCACCACCAGTTGATCTCGTCCGCTGCTCCACAGCGTCGTGATCACTGTCTATTTTAAGAGCGTGCAAAGAGAATTGAGGCCTTGCTGAGGCCTATCACGAGCACACTACTCAAGAAGGGGTTTGGATATCTCAGCTGCGGTTGGATATCGCTCGCCCCTTGTGGGGTAGAGTGGTCTGACGGGCGTCTGCTGAACAAGACATGATGTATTTCTCTCTTGTCCTGTATCTCAACCATTTTCTCATACAAATCACTTTTGATATTCGCTATCTCGCTGGCAACAAAGCAGAGGGTTTCCAAAAGGCTCTAGATACGTCGGCTACGTCTTGGTTTGAGCTGTTCGGAACTCAAGGCCCCCTATATATGGTATTGTGTATATATAATATACCTACCCCCTCCCCGAAGGAACGCGTTGACCACCCTTTACGACCCAACTCTAGCCCGATATCGAAATGGACCGCCTGAGCAACCTATTCTGCTTCCCTCTGCGTCGTACGCGCCCTGACACCTCTATCGCCGAGGACCTTCAGGAGAAGGAGAAGGCGGTCGCCGATGTTCAAGCCGCTCCCTTGCTTCGCAAGCACCTCGTTCCTGTGACTTCCTACAAGTCAGGCTTCACCACCAACTCCAACGTACTCACTTCCTCCGAACGCATCGCTCAGCCAACGCCAACGACCCCCGAAGTTGACGAGACGGAGGAGACCGTCGAAACCCAAGCAGCCCCCGCCTTGAAGCTAATCGCACTCTCTGATTCTGCTCTCGGCGTGCACCGCGCCCAGTCCAATCTTCCTCGTCCCTTGGTAAAGCCTCCTTCGCCTGTGGGTCCCACCAACAACGCTCTCCCGGCTCCGAAATCAGCCTACCAGGCCACCTACCCCAAGGGCTCCATCAACCCAACGGCGACCATCCCCGGCGGTTTTGGTTTCTACTTGTCTGGCGAGCAGTCGTTCACAAGCAAGCTCAAGGGCAGCGCCCCGAAGGAGGTGGTGATGAGCTACCGGCTGATGCTGGAGAAAGGTTTCCAGTTCCAGAAGGGCGGAAAGCTTCCCGGCATCTGTACGTCTTTGTTCTTGTTGTACTGCTTAATCCGTGTGCTGAAGAGCTCTGTTCTGCGCAGTTGGAGGCGACGGCGATCTGTCGTACGGATGCTCTGGGGGTAGGAAGGAGGGCAGATGCCAATGCTTCAGCATTCGCGTGATGTGGAGGTACGTTATCCTGTTTGTGAATCACACCTAGACTCTGGAGATCTGATCACTCGCAACAGGGCCAACGGTCAAGGCGAGCTTTACACGTACCTCCCGCCTACCGACGCCAACGATGCGATCCTCGCCAAAATCCCACCACAGTCGATTCGGAACACGGACTACGGGTACTCGATCGGCCGAGGGGCGTTCAACTTCAACAATGCCGTCGGTGAGTTAGTGCCTCGTCTCGGCAGGATTCACTTTTCCTGATGACGTGCACCAGGTAAATGGATGACCTTTGCTTTGCGTGTCCGACTCAACACTCCTGGGAAGAAGGACGGAGAGCTGGAGCTCTGGGTCGACGGAAAAAGCGTCATCAAGGCTGGGGGCTTGGTGCTCAGGGGTAACGGCGGTGAGCCCAACGTTGGTGACGGCTGTGGCTGGAACAAAGGAGAGGCAAGCAGGATTAAGGGGTTGCAGTTCCAAACGTTCTTCGGAGGCGAGTCATGCCTTTCGTTCTGTCCTTGTTGGTTTTCGATCTAACGCCTTGCTATCTTTTCAGGCAGCTCCAAAGAATGGGCCTCACCGAAGAAGCAGAGAGCATGGTTTGCGGACGTCACGGGGGTTATCGTTCAGTGAGCTCGGCCTGATACCATTCGGTCTCCCAGTTTATCGCATGTCGCCTGCTGCTTTGATTTTACGAACACCCCTCATGACTTCAGTGCCTCGAACTTCCTACCTGTTATACCCTATGCTTTTGAACACTTTGTCCTCCTCGCTGGGCCACCTGGCCTCATGAACGCTTCCGTACGTATGTAGACAAGAAATGCTATGCATTGCAGAAACTATGATACAGCACTACAAAACACAGGAACAGAGCGGAAACCCCAAGCACGGTACAAGTGTCGCAAATAGAGATACGTCATCGTCATCACTGCACCTCCACCGTCGCACTCGGCTGGACCGTCACATTCGCAGGTGTGCTTTGCTGCTGCTTGGATTGACCCTGTTGATTTTGCTGCCCCTGCTTCGCCTGACCCTCGGCCGGAGCGCGGATAAGAGCAGTGCCCATCGCCTGGGTGCGGATCGAGAGCCCACGAGTCTTCTCGATGACGGACTGGTATACGGGCAACGGTGGGCGATGGATCTCGATGATATTCTGAGGGAATGGGGTCAGAGTCTCAACATAGACAGAGGATAAAGAAGAGGGAATGTACCTTCTCGAGATCGATTTTAGCATCAGCGCCCATGCGAGTTTCTCGGATGAGGTTGACGATCCACTTCTCTCCTTCGTCTTTGGAAAGGTTGAGGCGGGCGGAGAGGTCACTGTCACCAGAAGCGCGGTAAGTACATGTGCGAAGAACGGTGAGATGACGATACGTACGCGATGTCGATTCTCTGGTGGATTCTGCAGTAGGCCTCACTGATGAGATATCTCGCGTTGTCCAAGAACTCGTCCTTGTACTCGTTCAAGAAAAAGTCCTCTCCAACCACCTGCTCCGCCTGGCCCAGCATCTTCTGCGCAGCCTCGAAATCGAACTCCACGAATAGCTCCTTCAAGAACAGCGTGATCGGATCCTGGTACTGGTACTCCTCCATCACGACGACCTTCACGACCTCCTTGAGGGCATGACGGAGGCGTGGTGTGGTGGCAGTGGCTTTGCGAGCCAGGATTGCGGCGGCAGCGAGGTAACGGAGGACCCAGGGGCAGGCGGTCTGGATGGTGTTGAGGTAGGCGGGGGTGAGGAAGGTTTCGAGGAGGAGAGTGCGGCCCTCGGGGTGGTTGAAGTACACGAATAGTGACCAGTGGACAATCCATGATCGCGAGTGCAGCTGCGCAACGGCTGGGTTGGTCGTCGCGTTCGTCGATCCGCTGGCACTTCCGGACGCGGCAGCGGCAGGAGAGCCAAGGAGGGCAGGTGCACGCGAGTCAACGAGCTCACGTAGAGCGGTAAGCTCCTCGAGGGCGGTGGTGAAGTTTCCTGTGAGGATATCGGAAGCGAGCTTGCCCCAGTGGGCGGAGGTGTTGAGCTCGAGGTTGGTGGAAAGAATACGGAAATGGTAAAGGTAGTCGGCGGCACCCTCGTAGTTTCCGTACGAGTACTGGAACTGGCCAAAGTTGTACAGAGCGGTGATTTGTTCGAGAGTGAGCTGTCGGGATAAGTGGGATGATAAGTATTATCGCCCGTCTACTGGAGAACATGGATAGATCAAACGTACGTCGTGGTTCTCCTTGAGATAAGTCAAGTTCTGGGCCTTGTCCTGTCGCAGCGCCTGTGCAACCTCCGGTTTTTGAATGACGATTAAGACGGCCTGTGCCTCCTGCTCAAGTCGCTCATTCTGGGAAACTGCCTCCTCGCGTCTTCGCTCGAACTCTGCTCACATCCAAAGATCAATCGACGTTATCGACCGCGTGATCGTGTCCACTAGCACGTACCTTCTGGAACGGTCTGATCAGGGTAGAGGTTTGCGAATTGCCCAGCAGCATAATCGAACATATTGGTGGCCTTTGCGAGTTCATACTGGGCAACCTGGACCTGTTCTTTTGGGAAGAGGTTCGTCTCTGCGAGATGGGCAAGCAAAGGAAAGGCAAGATGGCGGTCTAGATAGGGAATAATGGTCGCCGAGAGGTCGTACTCTGCCAGATCCTTTTCAGTCGGTGCCATGATGATCTGCTTTCGCCGGGGAGGATGATGGACGTTGCAGTCGATTCACGATTTTTTCGAAGGCTGATCTCCTGTACAGCCACCGCCCTACTCTCTTGTCCACCTTGTCCTTTCAGTAACACCACACGCCCGCCGCGCATCCAATGACGGCCATTACGCGCAATCTGCCTAGTTTCGTTCGGGACATTGGGGTCTCGATTATTGGAGAGGTATGCTCGCTAGTATACATGTTCCTCGCGAAATGCTGATCAAAAGAACGATAGGGATGCTACGTGTCTCTGGTGGAGGACTTGAACGTGGCAGACGTGAAATGCCTCAAGTACGCTGTGTCGAAGGGCCTTGGGATAGGCATCGTTCTCGGCGGCTCTATTATGAAAGTTCCACAACTGCTTCTCAGTACGTCGTTGGATTCTTCGTCAAGATTATGTTCTTACAGCCTCTACAGTCGTTAACGCGGGGTCAGCTCGGGGTCTTTCGCACACCGCTTACGTGCTCGAGACACTTTCATACGCCATTACTATGGTGTACTCCGCCCGCAACAACTTCCCCTTCTCCACCTATGGCGAAAACCTCTTCCTAACGCTGCAAAACGTCATCATCACCTTCCTCATCATCGCCTACACCCCACGCCGCCTAACCTCCAACGTCACGAGCAAAGCGGCTCTCACTGCAGTGGGCGCCCTCGCCACCGCGGTCGTGCTCTACACAGTGCCATCCGGGCCACTCGCCTTGCTCCAACTTAGCACCCTTCCCCTGTCGCTCTTCAGCAAGCTACCCCAGATCCGCCAAAACCACCGCGCGCAGTCTACCGGCCAGCTCTCCGTGTTCGCCATCGCTTCCCAGATTGCGGGGTGCCTGGCGCGTCTGTTTACCACCGCCCAAGAAGTCGGCGACCCATTGGTCGCGTCCGCCTTTGGCCTTGCCCTCATTCTCAACCTTGTGTTGGGTGTACAGTTGTACCAGTTCTGGGGACAAGACGATAGGGATACCAGGGAAGCCAGACTGGAGGAGATCAGGCGCGAGAAGGAACCCGTCCGCGTTGCTCTGAATGAGAGACCTTCCTCGGGCAGGTCCTCGCCGGCACCCTACAACTCGTCGTGGGACGCATCGCCTCAGAGAGTTGCCACTCCCCCACCAAGCACAGGAAGGAAGTGGGCTAGAAAGGTGGATTGATCTTTGCTTTCTTTGTCTGCGCTGCACTCTCTTTTTTTTTTCCTCTTGAAAGGCTATCATTATGTTTACCTTCGTTCGCCTGTGTCTGCGTTTGGTGTAACCCTAAACTATACCTGCATAAAAACCGTTCTAATCACATATTAATTCTGTTCCCATTGGTCACATAAGGCTTACGCTGGGTATGACATGGTGTAGCTTCTTCCTATCAACGTGCCAGGTGCATCCAAGTCTAAACTCCCACCTCTTCGCGGACTTGATCGTCAGAATGCCGGACGTCTGGCATTGGATAATACGCCGACGAACTATCCATTGTACTGGGCGACATATTTGAAGTTGTTCGACGCAATCTTCAGTCACCCCGCTCTCGGATTGGAGGAACATCTCTGGTCAGATGAAATGACGATCGAGGCACACAGTGGACTCGCAATGGACGCAGAGTATCCGACTGCCGCCACACACTCCAAATCGGTGGACGACTCTCAATGCAAGTTGACCATTGTGACTTCCATGTAGATCGATTAATTATTTCGACCATCCTACGACTCCACCCACTCATCAGCAAATTCTATACCTCAGCCCCCTCATCTCCCTCCAACCTAGCTTATGCACCACCACCGAATCCCAGTCAACCGCCTTCGGCACATCCGGTCTCCATCTCTCACTATGACCCAGCGCATCATGAAACCCGTCCCTATCGTCCACCACCTCCGTCCCCGCCGCCCAGTCTGCAACCCAATTCCCGATCAACATGTCGTCCAGCGGGTAGTGAACATGGTGAGGAAGCACCACCCCAGGCGCCGTCAGCCGCTGGACCAGGGCCGACGAAAACAGGTACACTCACGGTCAAAAGTTTTGATGGGCCGTCAAATTGCAATACTTATTACCCACCTCCACACCGCATTTCGGGCAAATTCATGGTGCTCATACGATTGCTAGGCATTGTTAGCATACCCTAAGACACCCGTAAAGTTAAGCCCAGTGAAATAGTGGTCGTAGGGTGTTACATCACAGTACACGACAACATCAAGTTCATCGCGACACATGCATACCTGCTGCCCCCACCACGGAGCGCCGCTCTCCAAGCATCTCATATTCAAGTCTTGCTGGAAGAAGATCCCCGGCCCCTACGCGCTGCGTGGTCCACCGCTGGTTGGCTAGAATATCGATCCCAGATTCCGGATACACCTCCAGTCGTAGGTTGACAGGCGAACCTAACGCCCCTGCCCCTCCTGCGCCTCACCCGGCGGATCCGGATACAACTACAAACATACGAATCAGCCCAATCCGAGTAGGTAGTAACCAGCACGACGTACCTTTCCAGGGTTGAACAACCAATGTGGGTCAATCGCGCTTTTAATCGTCTTCATCAGCTCAATCGTACCAGCGCCCAGCTCTTGGTAGAGGTATTTCCTCTTCCCGATGCCTACACCGTGTTCGCCCGTACCTACAACTTTCCGTCAGCAACAACCCTGGGGGCTGAGAAACTGACGTACATGTCCCCTCGAGCCCTATAGCCCGCTCGTTCATCCTATGCACAGCCTGCCTCGCAATCTCCAGTTCCTCGTCGTTCGTGAAGAGAAGCAAAGCATGGAAGTTCCCATCCCCTACATGTCCCACGATCGTCGACGTCAGACCTATCGTCGCCAAGTCTTCTTTCGTCTCTTGAACGAGGCGGGGGAGGTTCGATACCGGCACACTTCAAGACAATGAGTTTCCTCGTTCTCGTCGGAAGAAAATCAACTCACCAAACATCTGTACTCCACCCCCTACTTCCCTCCACCAGCGCCAACCCCGAGAATAGCGCGTTCTTCCTCAGCCCCCACAGCTCCTTCGCAGCCTTCTCGTCCTTCGCAAGCACAAAGCCCTGCCCCCCGTGCTTCGCTGCGACGGCCTCAACGAGGCGGGCCGTCTCTTGGAGAGAGGAGGGGGTGGGACCTTGGAATTTGATGAACAGAGAGTCTTGTTCGGGGAAGGGGTAGAGGGGGGAGGTGGGCGAGGTGACAAGGTTGGTGCCGTGCATGAAGACGGAATCGACGAGTTCGATGCATTCTGTTTGAGGAGAGAGAGTGAGCTTTGATCCGTAAAAGAGGAAGAACGAGGAGATGGAAGAGTAAACGTACGGATACCAGCGCCGATGTTAAGAGCCTCTATCGAGGCTTCCGTCGCTTTCTGTACGTTAGGGAAGTGGACCATAGCGACAGTAGTAGGAAGCAGAGGGGTCAGTCGGATCGTGACTACACATAAGGTGACATGAGTACGCGCTGCAATCCTGAACAGGGCCCAAAGAGTCTCCCGACCTTCAGTAACAATTCCCAGAGTTCCTTCAGCGCCAATGAACAGTTTCGTAAGATCAAATCCAGCAGACGACTTGCGGGACCGTTGTCGCGTTTTGATGACCTCGCCCGAGGGTAGCACGATAGTTGCGTTGAGGAACCATTCGCCTTTCGCTGTTCCGTATCGTACTGCGTTTGCTGAGGGTTGTACGTCTATCATTCAGTCGGCTGAAAAAGGAAGGGTGACAGTTACATACTTCCTGAGCATCCGGTCGATAACATCCCGCCTACTGTAGCCGACGGTGCGGGGTCCAACTACACCAATGAACGAATGTTAGTGGTCTTATCTACTTGCGAGCGGCGAGAGCACATACGGGGAAGAACAGTGGGATATCTGGCGGGTGAAGATCTCAGCGCGAGCAACAGACTTGAGTATGCAGCATGACGAACTCATTTCCTCCAGCTTCGAGTTGATATCCATCCACAGAGCACCGGGCTGGCACACGATATCCGCGTCGGCAGCTGAGAAACGAGAATGTGTCAGAGCAAACTGCGAATTGTTCAGGCAGTGAACGCACCATGGATCTGCAAAATCCGGTCCATCCCTGAGATATCCACGCATATCCCACCGTGAACGCTCTAAAATATTCACATTAGCCAGAGTTCCACCGTACACATGAATGAAATACGTACACCAGACGTATGTCCCTCTAAACTTGTATGCCCAGAAAGCGGAATCACCGGCATCCTGTATTTGTTCGCGATCTTCACGATCTTCACGACGTCCTCCGTAGTCTGCGGGTACACGACGACACTATGTGGAGCGCCTGGAATATAGAAAGACAGGTATGAGTAAAGCCACCACAACCACCAGGCGTGCCACGAACGCGCATACTCATGCAGGCAAAGTATGCTCGTGAAGGCCGGCCACGCCCATTAAGCTACCTCCACAGACAGACAAACGAACTCACCAGGATGATAATCATATGGCGAAAATCCACACGCCAACAAGTCGTCCGGATCCGTCGATACGCTCTGCTCCGAGTCTTTGAACTCCTCCCTCAGCTCAGCGATCGCGCAGTCGAAGTCTTCCGGCGTGCCATATGTGGGAGGCGCCGGGTGGCGCGGAGCCACCACCGTTCCCACTGAATCGGCACTATCCGCTTTGGGGCTAGCGTTAGCGCCAGGGACGTGATGTTGTTGAGCGTCTGTGAGTGAAGGGAGAGGGAGATGATGTGCAGTGCCGGTCGTGCTGGTCGTTTGCGGGGTGTTGGTGTGGGATCCGTAAGCGTACCCGAGGAGCCCAGTGCCTAGGGCTGCTGCGACCAATCCTGCCCAGGACGATGGGGGAGAGGGCGAGGCGGCGGAGCTGGTACTGATGAGCCGTGTAAGTGCTGAGAGAGGTTGGAATGCTCTTGATCGAAGATGCGCTCCGGTGGGCCTGCGCAGGGCATTGGCACGAAGACTTGGACCACTGCGCGGTACGAGGCGCAACGCAGCGTTGCGGAAGGTCATCGTGAGGGGTGCAATATGTCGTGTGGTAGTGTAGTTTCAAGTGAGATAGAACTTCGTAGTTGTTTCGGAGAATGTGTTGTGGGAAGATAGCGGGTCGGGGCAGTTGCGTTTAGCCTTGACGATGACGAATGTGCCTTAGGCCCGAGGCAGGTCTTGTGCACTGTGAGAGTAGTAAGTTACTGTGAAAATGTAGCGTAGCGTGAAGGTCGTTGATGGAGAAACGAGGGGATGGCTCCTGGCGTCGTGGGCGTACGGAGCAACGGCTAGACAGGCATGTAAATGTTATAGGGGGCTAACTCAGCAAAAGTTAGCACGGTGTTCAAGGCCGTGCAGTCTTCGGAATTCGCATTTGAACATGCGGTGGTACCGTCAAATGATCGGTCCGACCCCGGCGTGGCCCTGAATGAACATACAGTCGGCCAGTGCGGAGGTACTTAATTTATGGCTGCATGGAATATTTCATGGTTGAAGATCAAGAAGCAACGTAGCGAAATGTTCAGGAGGCGGACATCTTTGGGAGAGGAAGAGAGATTTGGCTGTTAATCATGAAGGTAGTAGTTATCAAGAAATGTGACTGACAGTCGGCAGGTGCACTCCATTGATCCCCATTCCTGGTGTCCATCAGCAGTTGCACTCAACCTTCTTGACTATCACCATCACCACCAACCTCCTCCTCCTCCCAACATCTTCAAAGGCACTCGCAATGGACCACGGTGATCACGGAGGACATGGCGGACATGGTGGGCACGACATGCCCATGCCCATGAAATGCACTATGAACATGCTCTGGTGCGTCTCTCCGTCCACACAACTACACGTAATTACTCACTTATCATTGCAGGAACACCCAAATCGAGGATACCTGCATCGTCTTCTCCCAATGGCACATCTCCACCACCACCGGCTTTGTCTTCTCCTGCCTCGCAATCGTCGCCCTCGGCGTTCTCTACGAATACCTCCGCCTCCTCCAATCCCAAGTCGATACCCGAATCGCAGGGAGCATGAAGCGAAAGTGGAACCACGATCCGCTGGACGACGCGGAGGTTACTGATGTGAGGAGGCTGGATACTGTTCCCGAGGAGGAGGAGAATACCGGCTTGTTGAGTGGACAGAGGGCGATTGCGAGGGCGGAGCTGGTGTGAGTGTTTCTACTTGAACCAGACGAAGAGTTCATCGTTGCTGACGATGTGGCCGTTGTAGACTTCCGGTCCCACCGGGATCCAGAGCTTTCAGAGCAGGGCTGTACGGTCTGCTCGTATTCATCTCGTTCTTCCTCATGCTAGTGTTCATGACATACAACGTACGTCCTGTTTCTCCGTGCTACCCTCTTCGGCCCTGTCTTTCGGCCTCTCCCTCTCCTCTCCGGCTCCACCTCTCTCTCTTGCACTTGTCACTGATGCCTCCACACAGGCATACCTCATCCTCTCCGTCGTCGTCGGAGCAGCAATCGGCCACTACGCCTTCAACAGCCACATGAACGTCGACGCCGCCCTTCAGGGACAGTCGGCAGGGAAGGGAATGAGTTGTCACTAAGTCACAGTTCGCGCGCCTAGATACCGGCGTGCTCGGGTTCTGTGTGTGCCTAGATTCTTCAGGTTCTGGTGCGCCCAGATTTTGCCCTTCGCCGTGGTCTGCTTATTCGAGTATCTATCCATACCTATGTTGTAACAACGCCTGTGTCTGATGCTTATTTATCGAGAGATAGGATGTATGCCTACCTCCTTGACGAGGACGTGCTTGCGGTGTTCTATTAATTTTTCTTTGGGTTTTGGAGTACAGCGTGCTGGTGCGGGGGAGCGAGGCAGCGGGTTCGCAGTCACAATTGTTTCTCAAAGCGCGGTTGCAGTCACTATGCAGTAACTCATGACAATCCAGAAGCTTCTACAGGTGGCAGATGCTGCCCACGAGTGGTATCATCTGTTCGAGAGCCGACATTCGAGTTCGTGATACATTCATTAGTCGTAGACGCAGGTAAGAAGCATTACATCCAAACAAAACACAACGATGGATCGAGCGTGAGTACATAACGCTCAGACAAGAGCATCAGCGACAAGCTCTAATATCTCCTTCGTACTCTTCCCCGCATTCTTCAGATCCTTCGCCACCGACTGCCAAACCGGCCCATGGTGCGGATCCGCAGCAGCGCACATATCCACAACCTGTTGCCGATGCTCCTGTAGAAACAAACGAATCAGCATCCTTCCAAAGGCCCTCAAATGCTCTGAGAAAGAACATACATCCGTCCCATGCTGCCTCTCAAACTTCATCCACCACCCCCACGAATCCCCAATATCCCTCGACACATCACTGTCGTCCTTCCTATCCTTATCCACCGCCCTCCCGAACCACTGCCTCGCCTTCTCCACCTTTCTCTCCGCCCAGAACAGCCGCGCAATCGTACAAATAATGATCGCACTGCTCTCCGTGCTGTTCTGACACTTCTTCAACGCGTCCGTCGAGCGCGACTTTCGTGTCGGGCGCGGTTCGGCCCAGATGGCCATGGACCATAGGAGCCCGGAAGAGGGACAGTCCTGGAGGGCGCGAGCAAGCATGGCTTTTGCTTGGGCTTCGCCCCCGGAGCGCTGTTCGACACCAACGGACTCAGCCCACAGGACGTCGGTAGAGGGGTTGACGAGTCGGGCTTTCTCGAGGAGAGCACGGGCTTTGATGCTTTTGCCGTCGGCTTCTTCGAGGCGACTGGCGAGGATCCAGAGAGTGGGACGTTTGGGACAGGCTTTGACGCCGGCGGCGAAGGAGGCGCGGGCGGCGGGGTAGGCTTTGGAGGATTGGTGGATTTGGCCTTGGATCATGTAGAGTTTGTCGAACTTCGGGAATTTCTGAAGGGCGGTAGAGATGGTTTCGAGGGCCCTGGGGATGTTGCCGTGTTGGCGCTCGAAGACAGCAGATTTCATCCAGATCTAGGTATGAGGTGTCAGTAATTGAAGAACCTCAACCGCAATGACAACAGGACTCACTCGTTGGGTGTCCGCAACATCACGAGCACGAGAAAGTAGTTGTCGTGCAACAGCAATTTCCCCATTCTCTGCCTCAATCTTGATAGCCGCCAACCAGATCTTCTCGCTCTCCGGATTCGCCTTGAACGCTTTCTCAAGCACATTACGGGCCCCAGGCACATCCCCACTCATCCACTTCTCCTTCGCGCCTCTCAACCACAAGTCTTCTGCCTGAGGACAGTGATCGACCGCACGCTCCAAGATCGCAACGTAGTTCTCCCTCGTCCCATGCGCCTCCTCGAGATCCGCTGCCCGCATCCACAAGCTCTTTCGATCAGGGAACGTCTTGAGAGCATAGGCCAGAATCGCACGAGCCGTGCTGACCATCCCTCTGACCTCCGCGCTCTTCGCGTCGCTGACCCAGGTATCCAACCGATCCTCCTCGTCGATCTCCATGGATATGGTGCTTTTAACGATAGCCTCGCATGTTCGCGGCGAGCCCTCTTTCTCACAGCGCTCTGCCTCTTTAAGCCATTGGTCTCGGGTCAACAGTACGCCCTTGCTACGCAAAGTTCGTACAGCACGCGCGATGATGCCGTCAACGATATTGAACTTGGCGTTGCGCTCGTCGACGGTGAGCTTCGTGTCGCGGACAGCTTCCTGTTCGATTAATCGGCCGGCAGCAATCCAGGTCTCGTGGCTGGTGGGAACCGCAGCTTGAGCCTTGTTCAGAACTTTCTGTGCTTGTTCCGGGGCCTCTAGTCGGGCCAGCGCTAACCAGAGTTCTACGGACTGGGGGATGACTTCTACTGCTCGGGCAAGTAGGATTCGTGCGTCGTCCCTGCTGGGTTCGAGGTTGACGGTTTCCTTCCATAATCGGACAGAGTTTGGAATGTGCTCGAGAGCTGCGAGTTAATGCGGTGAGCAAGATTTGGTCAGGAGTCTTCTTAGACGACCATACCTTTTCGTAGAACACGCCGTTTGGCACTGTCGTCTCCCTCGAGGTCTGCAGCTCCTAGCCAGATCTTCACACTTTGGCCAACATGCTGCACAGCGTTTGCGAGTATGACCTTAGCGTCTTCGTTGGTCTGAACAAGTTGGGTCAGACGGCTTGACGCAAACGTGCAAACGTGCAATAAACAAGAAAACCTACGTGTAATCGAGCTGCTTCTAACCAGACGTCCTCGCTCTTGGGGCACTGTTCACAGCCAGCCTTGATAATTTTCCGAGCGGCGACCATTCTCCCAGCATGCTCTTCCAGACAAGCTGCTGCGATCCATCCCGGAGAGTGTTTTGGATTCGATTTTACAAGAGAGTCGAAGAGCATGCGAGCTCTCTTGATGTCTCCGATTTCCGCGTCGGACTTAATCACGACGCTATTCAGCGAGGTAAGATATCCCCTTGGGTCGACAGAGGTTGAGGTGCCAGAGCTGGCGGCGGAGGTATTGGACACCTGAGATACGTGTGCTGTTAGTTACGTAGAATATAGAGGAGTAATGTTCTGTACCTGGTCAAGTTTGAGGGAGAGGATTTTGTCTCGAGCCTGGCCGATTTCCACAAAGTTGGTCATTTCGCCGGATTCAGCGGGGGTTTCGAAGCCTCCGTCCTATAGTTCAGAACCAGTCAATTCAGAGTTGATAGTGACAAGGTAGACAGCCACGGTGCTCTTACCTGCTGTTGTCGAGAATCAAGGGCATTCTCATACTCCCCTCGACCACGATCACCAACGAGAACACTATCCGGAACAGCAAATGACCTCTCCTCCTTCCTCCTTTTTCTTCGAGTAAGATTCCCCACCTCCGGAATGCTTTCCCACTCGGAGTCAGTGACCGCGGACAATCCTCGTTTCAAGTCGGCGAACTGTTGCTGGATCTTTGGTCGTTCGGATCTCAGCTGCTCCATCTCTGCTTTCTCCCTCTCCTCTCTGTAAAACAAGGAAGCAGGTTGTCAATACTGCTGGGCGGACGACGGGGGAGACTAACCAAAGATAACCACACACCTTCGGGCTCGCCGTCTAGAGTCCATTGCATCATCGACAGCGTCGTATATTCTGTCCGCCTCCTCGTCATCCTGCTCGTAGGTTGTACCAGCGAAGAGGCCGGTCTCGTTGTCTGGATCTTGGAACTGCTCGGGGTCTGCTTCGATTTCTTCGCCGCGTCGAGTCTGTGCTTCACTGAGAGACGTGTGAGCGTGACAGCTTGGTCAGTATTCCAGAACGTACGCGATAGCTTCGGCAGAAGGCCCCTCTCGCGCAGGACCGATATCAGAACGCGTGGTGAACCCAGAAGCACTATTGAAATGCGGTTTAGCGCAAAGCCTTCACTGCTCCGACACTGAAGCGTACCCTCGACCCAGACCAGCAACATAAGAGGCCGGAGCTGGCATTGACAAGAATGCCAGCTTGTTCTTCTTCTCTGACGCCATGATGTGCAGCGTTCGAATAGACCGAGGAAGTGCTACAGTGATGAGTGTGCCTCTGGTGTGCCTCGAGTGATCGTAGAGGCCAAGACGGAGTTGTGGCTGTGGGACAGTTTCGAGAGAGCTGTCTTGACCTCATTCATCCACCCCCATCTTCCGCCGCGCAGTATCGTTCACCATGAGTTGGGCAGGGTACGTATCTTGTGCTCGAGGATCGACAGAGATTAGATGTTAAAATCTCCGCAGATTCAAGAAGACCGTGAATCGGGCGGGGACGACGGTACCGACTTATCTACCTCCCCCACTCATCATATCGACTAACCATGAATGATCTACACTAGCTGATGCAAAAGACCGGTCAGATAGAGAGAACGATCGACAGAGAATTCGAACAAGAAGAGGCTAAATACCGAACGTACGCTTCTCCACCATCCATTGGGGTAACGTGGTAAACTCACAAGTGCATCACTTAGGTTCGAGAAAGAGTGTCAGGCGCTTCAGAAAGACAGCAAAGCATACTGGGATGCTATGCGAGGTGCGCTCCTCACAAATTACCTGTACCATCCACTATGCTCACAGCAGCATTGCAGCGATGACCTCTGCGCAAGCTCGAATCGGCGAGACCTTGTCCCTTTTCTACGGAGGACCTGATCAGAACTCCGACGGTGCCATGGCGGAACACGCCTACAAGAGATCGGTAGACGATATGGACTCTGCGTTCACGCGAGAGCTGGTGCGACACCTCGTTTCATCTGGCATCGTTCTTCTGAACCCGCGCTACGCTACGAACAGGAAGTTCCCTACCGAACATGTATTTCTGAACCTACCGGGAAGATGTGCGCCTACTTCCCTATCGTCAACGAGCATATCGCGAAGCGAAACAAGAAGGTTCGACTGCTCTCTGCGCCGGTAAAGGTAGAGCTGACCGATGTGTGTAGATGCTAGACTATGATTCTGCTCGAAGTAAAGTCAAGAAACTGATCGACAAACCCAGCGAAGATCCTACCAAGGGACCTCGGGTATTCAGACTTTCTTCACTCCACATTACTTGCGTTGATCGTCTTTTAGGCTGAACAAGAGTACGAGGAAGCGAAGCAGCTGTTCGACCTACTCAACGACCAACTAGTCACCGAATTACCTCAGTTCATGGATCTACGTGTGCCGTACTTCGATCCCAGTTTTGAGGCCATGATACGGATGCAGGCCAAGTTCGCGGAGGAGGGGTACGAGAAGCTGAGCGGTGTGCAGCGGTCAGTCCACTTGTGATTTAAGGCTCGCAGGAAACCAATATCTCACTCTTTGCGACTGCAGATACTTCCAAGATCACGTTCGCGACGATTACGCTGCTGGACAGTTAGATGCGCAAGTGGAAGGCGCTTTGCAGGAGATGAGGGAGCTTTCCATCTGTGGTGCAAACTGATACCTGCTACTTTCGTTACCCTCTACCCTCGGACTACACCGCCTGAAACCACTAGCCCCGTGTCCTTGTATCTACCATTCTTCTATCAATCCAAAGAACTGTATCCCCCAAGGCATCGCCAGTCTCCGCCGACTTTGACTTGCGAAGATCTCATGTATACTTTTTTCGCACGACCGCGTAAGTTCCGGTACTCAAGTGAGGCAAATATCAACGCATGTCTTTGCAAATGCAGATATCGTACAAGGCATAACTGAACTGAGCAACAATTGTCCGTGTCCGTGTCCTGGGGTATTTCCTCTTCCCCCAAGCCTCCTGATTCTTCCATGTTTTCGTTAGTTGTGGTATCATCATGGTATATACTCTCAAACGAGTGCTATCAGTACGGTACAGTATCAGACAACGCCTGACATCCTGAGAGGGCCAGTGGAGTACCCACCGTATCAAACGATCTCTAGGTCCTTTCGCTGTGTGTCAGGCTTATCAGGCGATTCAACAGCCAACCCCTGGCTGTCCTCCGTACGGCATTCGAACGTGGTCATCATCGATGTCATAGTATCCTGAGGGAGAGCCGGTGGTCTTTCAGCTGCACGGAACGACAGTGTTGGCTCTTGCGATGATTCTTTGGTGCTAGGGTAGTACTTTGCCCAGAGCTTGTGCAGAGCAGCTGACAGAACCAGAAAGTTGCAGATTACGACGGAGACGCTCATCTGGCCAGTACTTGTCAGCGCAGGTGGTGGTTCCCAAAAAGGGCACTTACCTGGACATTGCTGACAATAAGGGACACCGGGGAGCCTTCAAGCAAGTACACGGTGTGAGCGATTGAAACGATGGTAGTCAGACCCGCGACAGAGAACGAAGCTGCCAATCGCGTCCAGAGAGCTCTGCTGTGTTTAGACTTGATCAGCATGCTCTTCAGGAGCAACAGAGGCGTTGCCACCAGCACGACGTCAGCGAAGAAGTCGGCTAAAATGGTGTTCATCTCCTGGACATTTGATCTAAACGGTATGTCACGAACTCACTGGTTATCTGGTTGATCGCTACTTGCTTGCCCAGCGTGCACTGAGGAACTGTATCTGATTTCCATTGATTATGGTTGTCCTGGGGGATGCACACCCAGAAGATTTGGGCGACTAGGATAATTAAGGCGATGGAGAACAACACAGCTGCCATGGAGAGTCGCCGGCGGAAGTGTCCCAGACGCATGATATTCAAGAGGAGAGACAGACGCGAGAGCCTTTGCACGGCATTAGATTAGAAATAGCCGACAAATGTTAACAGGTGGAGATGCTCACCATATAGTCGTGTCGAACGTGACGGCGACGATGTAGTAGAGGCCTACTCGACTTGACTGGGGGATGGTGCTGTCCTCTGGACGATGAACCCGGCCGCTTTAGCAAGCAATGCGAAGCAAGGCAGATGTGCATACCGTTGATAGAGTAGAGAAGCTTCCCAGAAACTCCGGTCATCAACAGGGAGAGCGCAGATAAACCAGCTAGAAGGTCGTCCCACCAAAGTCGATGTCGTCGAAGGAGAAGTCTGATTAACGTAGCGGCTCCAGCAATCGGCATCCCAATTATTCCAGAGACTAGAACGGGAGCGAAGCCAAGGTCAGCAGAGAACGTCAGGGCGATAACAAGTACCAATGCCTCACGAATCACTTGGGGCCGGATGCCCTCCTCAGAAGCGTCCCTGTCCAGCGATCGAGTAAGCACCAGCATCTTGAACCGACCCGTAACGGGAGCGGAAGCTAGGTGAGGAGGGCCTATGAGCTAGGTGATAGCGGTGGAGTATGGGAGGATCGTGAGAAGTGTAAAGAGAGTCGGGTGCTGCCCTTGGCGTTATGTATATCGAGGCGACCATAAGTGCACGACGGTGCCCGAGGAGGTCCGGAAGATGCAAAGTTGGGATTGACTTCAGGAGAAGCAGAAGATCTGATGAACTGTTGATCACATCAAATGTGGTGACCGTCTGTTTGAAATGCCAAAGTTCTCGGTAAGACAAAGCGACGAGGTCACAGTCTGTAGGGGAAACCTACAAATATGGATATGCGTGATAGAGGAGAAGCACTTATTCGTAAAAGAAAGACCTTGTTTCTTCGAGTGCTAATATCAATGATGGATATCAGCTGCCGATGTTTTGCCAGGGATGACGTTAACCACCTAAGAGACTGGCGTGGTAATCTAATCAGATATACGTGTCCATAGAGTACATGGAGTACATACTGCCTTGCACGAGGTGCATGGATCTTGGACTTCTGTGGTTCTCATGGATGTCACCGAAAGTTGAGCCGGTGAATAGTTTCGATGTTGGCGACGGGCACTCGGAGTGACCGCCATATGTGTCTGCCACAGCTGTTTCGAAAGCATCACTTGTGATGCTGATATCGCAGCTTTTGGCGAGGAGTAATCATAGTGGGCCAGCCCAGTTAAGCGGGGAGAGTATCTGGTGCTCCTAGTACATAATCAGTGTGCCTTGTAGCGGTTCGAAAAGAGACATGACATGGCTACAAAAACTCCACATGCAAGCTTTGCAAGACGGCCAATAACCTATACACAAATCTTCCAAGAGATAACAGGGCATCGGCGCGAGTGCGTCAGATGGCGTGGTCTTCGGAGACGCTGAAGAGATCGAGAAGAGACGCACCGGCTGCGAAGTCAATCCTTGGACGGCACCATTGCAAGGCTCACATCTATCCCAGGTAGTCAGTCAGTGGGAATAGTGAGGCACCAGAAGGGTGGCTCTCTGATAGATGTACAGATACACGCATTGCTTTGGGAGATCCTGGAGAACGTGCACTCGCGCAAAGTAGTCGGCAGAAGCAATGCGATTTCAAAAGTACAGACGACTCGGGGATATGGGCAGGACGCAAGGCAAATCTCGGAGGATTATCGTGCTTGAAACCGCGCAAGCTCTGGCGGTTCGCTCGCAATATGACCAGAGCCGATATATACGGCGAATGGTGGAAGATGATAGTGGTACTGAAGCAAGATTGAAGCTCGAGTGCCAGCATCGGAAGCAGGACTTGGGTGGCTGAACCTACTGAACAGATGCCCGTGTCGCGCGAGAACCGCGTGTCTTTCGAGTTCATCATGACGACCCCACTCCTCAATCGCCAGATGCCGTTTCGACATACATATAGCCTCTTCTGCTCGACTTCGACATAACTAAGGTTGACCAACATCGCACTGTTCTGGGCGCTGAGCCTGGACTGAATAGCTCTTCGGTTATCTTCGGAATATCGCACTTTCCCCACCTTGGCCCGAAGTTTTTGCAACTTCAACTCCACATCCGAAGAGGCGGCAATGGATACGATCGGCCTCCTCTTTGAAGCAATCGCGATGAAAAAACGCTGTGTGGGAAACCGCGAATGGGGCCAAATTTTCCAGCAGGCATCGATACCGCCTGCAAACGCATCGAGTATGAGACTAGTTGTGTCGAGCCGCGTCAACCCCGCCGCGTTTGGAAGCCACAGATGGACACAGCATCAGGCGGTAGCACATGCAGTTCATCGCGGTAAACCCCAACCCATGTTGCAACAAAGCCATAGTTACCCCACCGGGGTCCGGTCAGGTAACAAACGGTCACGGGCCATCGTCGGTTGACAATAGGCAGTGTTTCCAAGGTTGGCTCACATAATTGCAGTCCTGATCTGCGCACAGCGGGAAGTACAGTTGCCCTTTGTATCCCGAGGAGTGACCGTATCCGCGTGGAGCTGGACAACAAAGCCATACTGCTTCCACGGGACCGGGACGTGTGCGGGAACAAAGGTCGTCGCCAAACGTATAAGAAGAGCATCGTGCAGAAACCCCTGTCGTTACTCCACTTCACTCGTTCATCCCCCTTTGACATGGTCAAGTTCAGACTCTACGCCGGCGGTTGGACTGCGTTCATCGTCTCCTATCTCTTCGACTCAGAAACCAACCAACTTACCCTCGAATCGCGGTCACCCACTGGACCGAGCCCATCCTGGCTTTCATTGCACCCTTCCGACCCCAGTGTCCTATAGTGAGCAAACCAATCCATGTGTATTCTACCAATCCCTCACCTCGCCCTGTCCAGCACGACCAATGAATACGGCCCAGTTGGCGCTTTGCAGTCATTCCGCATCGCCGAGAACGGCACCCTCTCTCTCGGCGACACTACTGAGAGCGGCGGAAACGGACCGACATATACCGAGAGGTTGTCTACTGGAGAAGTGACTGCTCTGAACGTGAGCCGATGTTCCACAAGCTTGACCTTGTTTATGGGCTAACAACCTTCCCAGTATGGCTCTCCTTCTTTCGCGATCATCCCTACATCCCCGGATGATCCCCTGCAATTCTCTTCAGACTACAGGGTGGTCAACGTTCCTGTTGGGGCTGGTCAAACCTCGCATCCCCATCACTCTCTGGAGTACAAGGATGAGCTTCTGGTGGCAGATCTTGTAAGCCCGAATGTTGCAGGCTGTTACATTCCATTCTGACAGCGACAAAAGGGCATGAACACCGTGTGGAGAGTAGCGAGGGACGGCAAACCTGGTTATTGGAAGATTCATGGGAGGCTTGATTCCCACCCGGGTGCCGGTCCCAGACATGTCGCTGTTATTGGTACGTTCGGAACCCCGTTGGATGATCTTTCGCTCACATTCTGAAAACAGATGACATTCTCTTCACCATGCACGAACACGACAACACTTGTGAGTATCACCGATTAATGCACTCCGAACAGATCGCTGAATCCTTTGACAGTGACTGCAAGGACCATCGGAGCTCCTGGCGAGCAGTCCCCCATCCTTGACACCGTCACGATCACCCCTCCCACATCCCCCGAAGGATCTGTCTTCGCTGCCGCGGAGATTCTCATCCCCCCGAAGACTGACAAGTTCCCCACCCAGCACATCTACGTCAGCAACCGTAACATCGGTGTCACCGACCCCAAAGGAGACACCATCGCCATCTACAGCTTCGACGCTGAGACCGGCAAATTCACAGAGACTGCCCAGGTCTACACTCAGCTGGATCAGATCCGTGGCATGATGTTCGGTCAAACCGAGAATGGAGGAGACGAGTTCATCGCTGCTTCCGCGAATGTTGTTGCTCAAGGAGAAACCATCAAAGGAGGAACGATTATCCTCAAGCGAGTCGACGGTGGTGCCAACTTGGAGATTGTGGCCAGGAACAAGGATGAGTTGACTAGAACGAGCCTTGTCTGGCTCTAAGGAGACGAAGACGAACACATTGTAAACCTGTTGTAAACCATCTGCATCTGATACCTCTTCAATAATATTGGGTTATAGCAACGTTAGCTTGTCAGCGTCATGAGATGGTCCTTCCGGCTTATCATCCCGCTTCATCCGATCCAAACTAGAGATAAACCTTCGAATCGAGTGTCGAAACACCTTGCTTGAGGATAAACCTGCGATAACCCCATTTGTGGATTCTTGTGTTCGTCATCTGATTGGAACCGGAGGCTAGACTGCGTCTGTACCCATAGTGTCTGAGCTGAGTATATAAGGGCAATCGTATCTTGTCTTCCCCCACCACCTTGACTCTCACTTTGTACACCCACTTCTACTCATAATCATAAACACCATGGTTGGCACTCCCGCTCCTCAATGCACGGCTCTCGCTGCCGCCAAAGAAAAGAAAGGTTTGTACTCACCTCAAATCACCATCGCACCGTAGCCTTCGCGGTTCACGAGATCGAGGCGGCTTCCCCGACTCTACGGCTCGCAGCTTCGAGCTCTCCACCCCTCTCGTGATCCAGCGGTTAGAGCTGATGTATCTTCTCGATATCGATAGGTCTTTCTTACGAGGAGATCGCTGCTAAGATCGGCAAGGACAAGGACCATGTCATCAACGGTCCGTCGTTCACGCTTCATGAGCGTCGCTGCTTGTGCTCAATCCTGATGATCCTGTACTTCTACCAGTCTGCACCGGCAAGGTGAAGCCTACTGAAGATGAGTTCAACGCCCTGGCGGTTGCCTTAGACGTTCAGCAAGTAAGCCTCTTCTCGATCGTCTCCCTCAAACCAGCTCGCTCAATGCCGACCTCTCTCCTCCTCATCTGCCATGTCATCAGGTCCCCCACACCGGTGCCCACGCCACGAAGTAGATTGTTGACGAACACGCGTATCGGAAGAACTAATCAAATCAGGAAGACTCATCTGTTGTACATGTATCTATAATACAGCACCATGCCCATTGCTGGAACCTAGTGCAGTGCACGAAGACATACTGTCCGCATATCTCCACTGAGTTTGAGTACCTGTACTGAGGCCTGAGATCTGAGAGCCGGCGACTGAAGATAGGTTCGATGAGTAATTGGTGCGCGCGGACTGGCAGTGGACGGAAGTTTGATGGAGAGGCGTTGGCGGATGCAGCTGACCTTGATCAGCTCAATTGCACCTTCTTCTCGACTTCCACTGATGGGCTTCACACCCATCACCCTCTCACCTCAGCCATACACTAATAATATACGACATCCCCGTACACGGCCATCTGATTGATGACATGTATTCTCCGGGCGGTCAGTCAGAGCCTACTCAGAGCTTTCGCTGTTGGATCCAGTTAGCTCTTAAGCCACAATCACTTGCCAGGACCATCGACTATTCCCAAAGCTGTTGGCTGGACATGTCCAGCGTTGCAGTCGGACGAGCCTAAACGTCTAAACGCCACCATTGTCTCTTTCGCCTTCACTCTTACACTTTCTAACCCGCACCCTTTTATCTCATTTTCCGCACTCCAGTCACATTTCTCTCTATGTTGGACTACTTTGGCACGTCGTCCTGCGATGTGTGTTTCCGGTCGTTCTCCGGTGTCGCAGCCCCAGAAGTGAGTTCTACGGTGCTTGTTCTTTCTTGTGGTCATACCTTCTGCGAAATGTGAGAACTCTACGCCTCTCAGTTCAAACATTCAAGAGCTTACGCGAGCACCCAGATGCTCAGACACGATTTCATCTGCTCTCTGCCCTGTCTGTCAAACGACGTTCGACCCTGACAGTACACAAGAGCTTGTAGCCCACCATCCAGATGGGTGCCTGAAGCCCGCTCCCGGCCAATGGATGCTCACCACCATGCAACAAGCAGCGAGACTGGAAGACGCCCTGGAGACCATCTCACAGCACGGTTGTGCAGAGGCACAGGTTTACTCCATCATTCACGAGTGTTTCTCATTCCTACGAGAGCAGCCGGGGCTATTGGTGAGACCGTCCGTTGCTTCTCGCGTGTTGCATTACACTCATCACAATGTTCTTGCGTTCATCAATCAGTTTCGAGATCTACAAACAAGTGCAAGGTTGATGGTCCACCTAGTGAAACACCAGAAAGCCGCACAGGAACGGATCATCACTGAGCGCAATCTCAAGAACAAGATACGTCAACTCAGCGGCGAGAAGGCAGAATTGCGGAAGCGTCTTGCTGAGGTGGAAGTTGAGAAAGAGGCCGAAATTGCCATCGCTCTAGCCAGCGACGCTGATCTCAAGGAATATTCGCTGAATCTGCGGCAGCAGTATAATCTGCTTCACCAGTACGTCCACCCATCTTTCACATCTTGACAATGATGCTTAGACAACTTGGTGTGATTAGGAAGGTAGAGCGCTCAATATTTCTGGAGTCGTTGTAAGTTTACTGACACGTACTTTCCAGTATACCGCTCTCATCTCTGAGGGAGCTGCCCCGGAGAGAAGTGCCCGGGATTCACGAAGATGGTCCACAACTTCGTCGCCTCTTGATAGCAGGCGACCGCCGGCCATCCGATCCACTTCCGAATTCGAAGCGCCTGCGCTTCCTCCTCTTCCTCTGACTCCGACACAACGAACAGTGTCTTCTCACGTCTCGGAGGCAGCACGCGAAGACTTCATTCCATCATTCCCTCATCAATTTGCCAGACGTCCGTCGGTCGATTCCCCTTCAGAGGGTACCACCAGCTCTGATCCACGCCTGAAGCGAACGTCCGCGCATGCTCATCCCGGCGCGGTGCTCGCCAAAGCGAGCGAACAGCCAGAGTTCTTCAGCACCATCGCTGATGAGCCATTGCCCAACACCTTTGCCGTCCAGAGGCTAGGCTCGTTCTTGGAAATGGATTCTCCGTACTCCTCACCGGCCCCTTCAACTCACAGGACATCGAGCATACTCAGCCTACCTCAAGCAATGATCCAAGACGGTACGAGCTCCACCACGAGCTCTCCTCAGAGTACCCTGCGCAGGCGAACCGCGTATCGCAATATGCACGTTCCTGTGCGGCCCGCTCTTCGCGACAGCACATTCTCGACGTACTCGGGGATTTCCACTCCTTCATCTCCACCAGTTGTCGATCTACCGCTTGAACCTGAAGAAATGGGGCCCTCTCAATCCTCGTCTGGCCGCCATCTCGACGTGATTACATTCCAGCCTTGGGAGCAGTTAGCCTCCCCAACATGGCCAGGTTTACGCGCTCGCGCAGCATCGACTTCACAGGTCGAGCTTGCGTCCAGAAATTCCCAGATTCCCCATGACCACAGGCGAATGCACTCCGACCCGACCACCGCAACTCCTTCCGAGGAGTCTAGTGACGTCGAGATTGACCCAGCGACACCGCAGGAACAACGTGTCTCCTCAACGCTAGCTGTCCGAGCACCTCGCGTGGAAACCATCTCCCTACCCTCATCCAGTGATCGAGGTTCCATCATCTCCCAAGTCGCCGGTCACAGTCGAGCACAGAGTATCGCCTCCACCTGGGGCACTGTCACAAGCAACGGCGCGGAAAGTACGGCCAGCAGTCTCTCAGGCGTCCAGCTGACTGGGTTCCATAATCGGCACTCAACACAACTATCCATTCGAACCAACTCGTCCAGCTTTAGAGACAGCCTCGACACGCCGATGCCTCGGATGTCCAGTTCCTTCCTTGGTCTGGGTGAAGATAGCTAGAGGCTTTACATCTCGTTCCTTTCCTCTACCAACCACGATTGTCGCCCCTTTGTTCTCATTAATTCGGTTATCCCCTCGTGAACTTGTCTATTCTCACTCACGTAGTCTCTCCCTCAGCATTGCTGCATCACTCACACTCCCTCCTCATAAATCTCCTTATCTCTAGATCGCTCTCCTCTTTCGTTAGTCTCTGTTAGCCCACTGGCAACTGCTTCCTGCTCTCTAGCATGCCATTCGTGCTCTGTTCTTCCTGAATCCCTCATTTTGTTTGCTTGCCTGTGACGACACGAAGACACAAACCTAAACTGTACTCAACGTTAACACACAAATGTAATAATAGCTTCTAGAAAATTTGCTATTCACTCCAGATGGTACAAAATCCAGTGAGTGACCTTCCCACTAATGACTCGCGTGTCTTCTGCGTCTGTTCTCAGTGTCAACTAGAGGAATTGGGACCTCCCAAGTTCGAGCGATCAGAGGGCAAGGCGACTGAAAGGGTATGCGTTTTATGTAAGGGTGACAGAAGGGCCGGTCCTTCAGCAAGATCAGTCTTGTGTTAACGTTACCACAGTCGGCAAACTGACATCTATAGTCTAATTCTAAAGCACATCGTGCTGGGTATCACTCGTATACTGTTCGTAATCATCACATACTCCTATGCGCTGCGCTCAACGTCTCGCCTCCTCTCCAGCTCCTGCCTCTCCATTACAAACAGCTGATCGAACTCATCTGGCGTCTGGCCAATGACACCAAACGCCTCCTGCAGCGTCCGACCGAGGGCGTCCAGCTCGAGTGTGACGCCTCGCATCGTCAAGGCGTAGGCGAAGAAGAGAAGCTGTCTCGATGCGTTCACTTCGCGGTTCTTAACGATATCGAGCCTTTGGATTGCGTCCACCTGGAAGGGGGAAGTGGGACTCAGCAGCAACAAAGCCACGCACACCGATGATCTCGACGTACCAGTCTCTGCCTAGACTTTTCAGCGGGAGGTAGGTATGGTGGAAGAGGTGCCTTCACTCTGAATGCAGAGGATAGGACAGAAAAACTCAGGATGATGTTGCCGACCATCTCTTTGCGCTCCTTGTTGACGGGAATGATGAAGTCGTTTCGCACTTCCTAAAGCACGTTGAGAAAACGCGTATTTTGGCAATGAAGAGTGCTCACCGTGTACCTACAGAAAGCATTGTCAGCGATCATCTTTACGGACTTGGGATCAACTATGCTCACCATTCCTCCTTCGTCGTCACACAACGCATGCTGTGAAGCTTGTCTAAAATCATTTGAAGATGGGTAAGCATCGAGCGATACAGCTTCACAGGGAACGGCCCCTTCAGACGAGGTTCGTGCTGTGCTTGCGCCAGTAGCCCTTGGATCTCAATAAGCTGTATTTGTAGATGCAACTCCCTAGAAATGTCGATCAGTGCTTTCCTTTTACAGAACACTTGAGAAAAGTCTCGAACATAGCCATAAACTCGCGGATAGACTTGCTGGCACGCGGAGCAGAGCTCGTCGGTATCAGCGCCGTGGTCTCGTCAGGATCATAGAAGCTAGCTCGGTCCTCCTGCTCTTCCTGCCGCAGTGTGTCCACAGAGTAAGAGTTGACGGTGACCAGTCGCATGTAGAGCCAGCCCAGGTTGAGGCAGAATCTGCGGATATGGGAGTTAATTAGGTGTTGTCCGATGCGGATGGCGGAGACGATGCTTACTCTCCCAGTGCTCTGCTGAGTTCTCTTCTGGCTTCAGCAGGCCACCATACCCGGGAAATGAAAGCAGCCCAGAGAATGCCTGCCGTAACGGCTGCCATTCGACGCAGAGCGATCCCCAGCACGGGTACATCGTGTTGACGAAGATTATACCTGTTACAGTTAATGTGAGCATCCACACCTCAGGTTCAAGGGGCCGAGCGACGCACGAGTATAAACATGTGAGGTTGTAAGACAGAAGCGTGAGGCGGGCAGTGGTTGCCAGAGGCGGACGGGAAACGATGACATAGAAAGCGGGCAAGGAGAAGAAGAAACCAAAGATGGCGAGGAACACTGGATCGTCGTCAAAGAGCGTGAAAGTGGCCGTTGCAAGAAGGGCCCCAAAGCTGGATTCACGTTGAGCGCTGAGGGGTACATTGGGTGAGAGATAGGAGCTACTAACATAGTTCCTGCGACCCGGTGCATGCTTAGATTGTTTGTCTGCACAGTGGAAGTCAGCATCAGCGCAGCGGAAGCGTATACGATGAACTGACGGCACCAATCGTAGGAGACATGACAACGATGAACTTCGAATGCAGTTAGTCAGCAGCGGTCTTCCAAGCGCATACCCACAAAACAACACCCACAGAGATCAAGGCCCATTGCCCAGAATACTCCACAAAGAACGGTCTTGAGACATCGAAGAAACCAGGCGCAGCGAGAAGCGCCGTCGAAAGACCCGTCTTGATAGCAAACTTGGCCTTTCTGTCCCTTAGCGTATGACCAAACGCCCACACCTTGCGCTTCACTCTGCCGTAGAAACCCATGCCTTTGCTGGAGGGCGTGAGGATGGTGTCAGGAGCGTGAGGTCGAACTTTCGGGAAGGCGACGTAGTGACGATGGTTCTTCAGCTTGTCGGGTATGATATACGTGGCTAGAGGCAGGAGAAGACCATCGTCAGTCGATTATTCAGAGTGAGGTTCTCGAGTAAGACGCACTGAATGACCGCTTGTAGTTGAGTGCAGCCTTGCCCGCGAGGCCTGGGTGAGCGGCCACCTGCGGATGGGAAAGCTTGCGAAAGGTAGAAGAGGCGAACGTAGCCACGCGTTTGCCAAGACGTTTCCACCACGGACCGCGCTCTTTCCTCCGCTGCTCTATCCACGCAACGCGGGCCATCGCATCAACAAGCGACACCAGCTCATTAGCGAACTCCTGCAACGTAAATACAAAGCTAATCAAGTTAGTCAGGCAGGTTCATAGTCGGCAAAGAAGCAATGAACGCACTAGTACACCACAAAGATCTGCTCCAGTTCAGCGTTGTCATCGCCGGCGTTTTCGCGGAGAGACTTGAGACTGTCGTGTAGTGCTGTCTCGCTGAGCATGTCGCTCCGGCGATAGACGCGTATCATGGCGTGGTTCGACGTGCTTTCGAACCTGAGGACGGCTTTCTCGATAGATTCTATCAAGGCGGTGAATTCGCGGGGCTGTAGTGAAGGTGCGTCGGAGGCCTGGGCCCGTTTGCCGAAGGACTCTTTGAGCCGCTTGAGGCAAGTGATGGAGGTTGACTGCAGGACTGCTAGTCAGCGTCGCACAGAAGGAAGGGAGGTCGAATCGCTGACCGAAAGCGCCTTCAGGGGAGGCCCAATATCGTCTACCAAATCTCCGAATATAGCTGCAGCCGCACGCAAAAGCGCCGTTCCCTCGTCTTCATCTTCATCCTCGTCGACTTTGTTATCGGCAACACCATTCGAACGTCCGAGACCACTCCGGCACAGCTCATGCTGTATACGAGTACTGCTCCTCAGGCCGTTCAGGTGCTGCGCCAACCGATTCAGACTATCCACCACGTCTTCATACGAGTCTCCCCACGGCCTCCCAGACTTCTTCTGCGGCGCAGCCATATTGATCCCATACATCGCCGCCTGTGCCAGGTCAAACCTCTCCTCCGATCCGCGAAATGCCCACTCCGTCTTCGCCTCATTCAAGTTCTTCTTCAGAGTGGTGAAGCTGCTTTGATGCCCGTCGATAGCTTTCTGCAGCTTCTCTGGGTTTTTGACGTGGTCATGTGCTTCGAGTACGAACGTGGAGCTGAGGATGGAGAGGACGATGGCGAAGGAGTCTAGAGATTTGGATATGTTGGTTTGGAGGTTGGCGGTGGCGGTTTGGGGCCAGATGAGGTGGCAGATGAGGTTGGTGATGATCGCGCCGGTGATGACGATGGAGCACATTTGGAGGAGGGCGACGAGGCCGGCTTCTTTCATGATTCTGAGCAAACGATTAGCAACACGACTAGACCGGTGGATGGGTTGGGCTTACACTGTGAAGAGGACGATGGAGGTCATACTGCAAGCGGTGTTGAAGGCTGGATTGGCCATCCATAGCTTCATCCAGACAAGGAAGGACATGCCGATACCGATCCAGAATATCACAATGAGATCACCTGCCCATTCCCATCCAGGCTTCTCCTCTAGCCACCAGTAGAACGACATGGAGGAGAGGCAAATGAACGAAGCGTAGAAGAAACCAAGGAAAACAAATAGATTGGCCTGCAACATTCCGCCCGTGGTGGCTGCCGGAACGAAGTACACTACTCTGGAAATACATTGTGTTAGCGTGAAGATGTTTCCATGAGGGCTCCAAGAGACAGACTGACATCGTGGCGACCATGTGCCCACTGCTAGTGAGGGTAGAAGAGTCGTCCCCTGGCGTTAAGTCGGCGATGAGTCTTGAGAAGAACGGCGAGAAGGTGAAGAGAGAGCCGATCAGGTACGCGAGCGCACACTTGAAGATGTTCTTGTAGAGCGTGGGTATGTTCTCCAATCGGTCACGAAGTCCTGTACGTGGTTCCTCGGCAACGAAGCTTGAGCCAGATGTGCTATCGGAGGCCGCATGTTCGGAATCCGAATCGAGATCACTGTCTTCCTGTTCGGATTCTTCTGCTAGGAAGTATTCCTCTTCTCTGAATTGAGCTGGGGAGGAGACTGTTCTTGGAACGTTGCCGGTGAGATTGTGGGGTGTTCCTGGTGCTCTTGAGCTTCGGCGATTCAAGGTAGGGCTCGAAGAACCCTGCTCTTGTCTTGAGTTTCGACGGTTCAAGCGGGGACTTGAAGGACCCTGCTCGTGCCTGGGGGTGCCAATGATCTGTCCCTCGTTCTCCATGAGCTCGCTGAACAAGCTCCATTCTTGACCAGATCTCCGTCTCCTCCGAGAACGCTGTGCGCTGGTAGGAGTGCTCGGTGTTGCGCCATGGCGAGAGAAGCTTTCAGGTGCCGCGAGACCGACACCAGGAGCGCTTTGGGATATATGGGAGATTGGAGGAGGCGAGCTGTACAAAGGTTGTGTGTTTAGATACGACTGAGAGCCTCGGACAGGTGGTGATGACGGAATGGGGATTGCTGAGCTTGCTATAGGGATACGAAGCTCAGAAGCCCCAGCCCGCTTGCTTCCCTGCATTAAGCGACGGTGCTAGACGGGTCGAAGAAGGTAGGGACAAGCGTAGGGACAAGCGTAGGACCTCGATAGTGACGGTTGCAGAATAGAATTATTGGACGGTGGCTGCAACTGCAAGGGCGCATTAGAGGGCCCGGCTCGGAAACCCGGCTCACTTTCTCACTCCGATCACTCTTCGACTTAACTCTGCGTCCCTTGTTCACTTCCTACTGCTCTCCACAAACCTGCAGAATCCAGAACCACTCAGTATCATGTCGAATAGAATCGACAACCAACGCGAGTATGAGATACGCGACCTGATTAGAAAAGTCAGCGGGTTTAAAAACCCTGCACACCCTGACGTTCGTGTCTTCCACTAGCTGCAGCAGCCGCAACATTGAAGCTGACACAACATGGCTGTTTATCTGCTGCAGTTTCAACAGCGTCGAGAGGTTCTACAGAGCCTCATCAAACTGACGCAGAGCCCAACAGCCATGCTGAAGATGCTTGCTGCACACGAGATCCCTCAGTTTTTCAACAACTTCGCCGACCTGGAGGAGGACGCCATTAACGCCATTTATGATCTCTGCGAAGATCCAGAGTCCAAGGTTCGCATTGCACACCTTGCATCGGAGCCAGTGCTGACGTTAGCTCAGGTCAGGATTGCGGGATACCTCTCAATTGGCAGAATATCCAAGATAGACCGCAAGTGGATTAAGCGCAATGCGGACGTCCTCATCCAGCTACTTCAAAGCGGTTGGTGCAATTTTCTCGCCTACGAATGTCTGACACTCATTACACCTACTAGACGAGCCCACAGAAGCCAAAAAAGTCAGAGAAGCGTTGGTTGAGCACATCAACCTCGATGCAGCTGTCACTTTGGGCGTCTTTTGTGACCAGATCATCCCATCTGACGAAGCCACGGATGAAGAGGAGCAGGCATTGCGAGTCCGTCTGCGGGAACTGGTCCTCGAGTTTCTGAAGGAGAAGGCACACCCAATACTCGAACAGCACGTCTTGCCAGAGTCAGACGCCGAGGGAGTTCTGCTGGACCGGATAACCAAGGTGAGCAGGGCGCAGTTTGTCACACTCAGCTAGCGACTCACGCAGAACTGCAGGAAATTGGCGGAGACCATTTCCATCAACTCAGTCAGCAGCATGTCACAGTCCTTGTGCAAGATTTCCTCGGTCGACTCCAGGCGTCTCCTAAGCTGCAAGAAGCGACGCTCAAAGCCCTGTACAGACGCGCAGAGCAATGTGTGCTATCTAAGACATCCGAAGCCCCCAACAAAGCTCTATTCTACCTTGATGAAGCGGCGGCACTCATGGGCAAGCAAGGAGTAACCGAGCAGGCAGCGTTCCTCCAACACGCGTACCAATCTCTCCTCAGAACATCGCGTGGTCTGCCCATCGATCTGCGAACATCATATGTCTGCAGAGTAGTCAACTACTTCAGCATTCTCAAGATCAGTGACGGCCAGTCTGAGGTGGTGGGGCCTATCTACGAGCAGCTCGCGAGTTTGTCTACAATGTTACTGCAGGTGAGTGTCGGGTGTCGTCTCTGTGGTTTCCCGTTGTCTTATACGCCCTGTCTCTACCGCAGTCTCTACTCACAGAAAAGAAAGACTCTGTCAAACCCACTAGTCGAGTACCAGAAGCTTGTTTAGTTCTTCTGCGAGCTTATCGCCAGGTTTGTCCTTCGTACCTCTGCCGAGCTCAGCTATTAACTAGGTCAACAGCACAAAACAAGCAATGGTCCACGGGTATCTCTTGTCACGCTCCTTCCGTATCTCAAGCAGATCGTCGAAACCCAGCCATTCGACGCCGACGCCGCGTGGCCGGAGTTACAAAAACTTGCTAGGGTAAATCATCGCGGGAACCTTCATTTTTGCAGCTGTCCGTGTCCAACAAACAACTTGTATTTTGCTTTTCCCTTTTAGGCTCTCACAGACAGCGTTCCCTCCGGATCGAACCCTGTTCAGGAAGGCCGCCCTGCTTCTGCGCCGCCAAGAAATAGCAGCACCAATCTCCCCATGGGACCTCCACGCGCACAGGCACCGCATTCGTTCCAGCGTGTAGCTCCAAGCGCAAGCGCCTCGCCTTCATCGGTCCCAGGTTCTAGTTTGGTGGACTCCAGGCCACCGGCGCCGACAGCACCACGACCGACTAAACGGGAATCCCCTCTCAACAACACTTCACGTCCCCCGAAAAAGGCCAGAAAGCAGGAGAATCAAACGGCCAGTACCAACACCAACACCAGCGCCGCGCCTCCAGCCCTCCTGGCGCGCCTTTCCACCTCTAGCGTTCCTTCCGAGAATGGTGTCGGGTCGCCTCGGCGGAGTCAACAGAATTCCCAGATGTCGATGTCACATCCACAGAACCGCGCGCAGGGGCATAATCGCGCACAGGGCCAGCCTAGTAGCAATACCAACACGCCGCGGAATCTACCAGCACCAAGCCCTAGTGCGCCGCCGTTCTTGTCCATTAAGGGCGCTGCAGACAGAGCGTCGAGTTCGAGTCGGCCGGAATCCCCTGCACTTCCGTCGCGGCCGTCGATGGAGCAGCGTTCGCTCTCGCTACTTGATCGGGTTTCGGGGTCGCCCGTAGGGGCAGGCAGTGGGAGGGGGAAGAAAAGAAGATGAAGTGAACACAAAGCTGGATGACTCCTTCTGTATGGTGAGTGTTAGCAGCTTGACGTTGGTCGTCCAACCCTAATTGGATTTCTCTGCAGGGGCTCAGCTCACTCGCTATCAGTGCTACGTGCAATCGACTCGCAAAGCCCCATCAGACGAATAGTCCTAAGCCTCACCTCCCGTGCTGAAGCGCCAGACAACCCGTATTATAATCGCTAACTCGCTCTCCGTAGCGCCATGAAACCCTTATTTTCGCACGCTCGCTCCTGGGCGCGAATCTTTCTCCACTCACTTCCTCACCCTGTTGCGTCCTCCGATCGACTAGCAATTAACGTATCGTTTTCAATGTACTCTATGGATTCCTCTCGTCCAAATGAACGCAACTGTTGCTCGCATGACCTTTCCCAGCGCTCTGAAAAGCCGCAGCGCTTCCTGCGCTAACACAGTCCAGCCGCCGCGCCTCCCGTATCAACACAGTCGAGACACAGCGCGATAGCAGTTAGCCCAGGGCTGTGTGATGAAAAGGGTCCTTCCGATTGGTATCATCAGTGTATGCGCGTGCGTATGTATCTATTGCTCAGCTAAAGTCGTTTGACCAAAGGTCGACCCACTTCTCAGAGCACCGTCCATCCTCAACAGCAGTTCGGAAGACAATGAATGCTCGACGTGGCACGATACGTGTACTCCGATAAGATGAAGCCAAACTTGTACATGTCAGAGCGGGTCCTCTCTCATTCCCAGTGCTGCGGAGGAGACCAGCTGGAGACGACCTTTACTGATACTAAACCAGAACCCGAGTCGTGGGCTAGTAACAGCTCTTGGCGGTATCGTTGGGGATTGGTGGCTTTCATTCTGGAGCGCGTGCTGAGTTTCCACACCGGGAGTGCAGTTGTCTAAGTTGTTCTGACGTGACGATGATAGAGGATCTCCGGGAGAGGACTTTCGAAGTAGTCCTGACGTGAAGATGATAGAGGATCTCCGACACAGGGCTTTCGAAGTAGTCCTGACGCGATGGTGGTATTCAATATCCACGCGGCCGGGGGGAGAGGCAGAGCAACGTCGCAGCTATTCCATTGGCTGCCGAGCAGCTTCGTCTTTTGACAAATCGAAGACTAGTTGGTGGTACATAGAGTCTCGGTTGGACCCCCACTTGAGCGTCTCTCGAGCGCATCTTGACCCTGAGAACCCTGCATATCTACACGCTCGAAGCTGTATCTGCTGTATTCTCAAGCCAAGATCATGCTGGCATGATACTGGACGACTGGGGTGAATTGCCTCCAAGATTCGGATGCTTAATTGAGGTCGATTTCTATTGATCACACTGCATAAGGCTACTTCCAGTCAAATCAACATTTGATGAGCCTCACCTCGTACGCAACGCCAACCTGACGGCAAACAAGCATGAATTGAACAGCGAACTGCTTGAATCTGTACCACTTCATGACACGTTCAAGATGACAACCCTGCCTTCCTGAACCTGTATATAGATCTCTGGCTTTATCTCTCCATACCTCAGCTCCCCATCGTGCCCCTGTCTTCCAAGTGCAACACCTACTGCGCTGCTATTCACAGACCTCCGCCTAGACCTGTCCATTCGCTTCTCATATATAGATAGACCAACCGTGGTCAACCTCAGTCTCTAATGGTTAACCTGCGCTTTACGCTCGTCGCGCCTCTGCTTCTCTTGGGCCAAACACTAGGATCTGTGCGTACTTCTCTATCTTGTTGCGATCCGGGCATTAACCCTAGTCTGCTTCCGTCAGGCACTCACTCGCAGAGCAACTGGTGACTCTCAATGCACCACCGTGAGTGCTACCCTCTTGAGATCTCTGTCGACACTGCTGACAATGTGCACAGACTATTTGCGTTTCCGGAACAGTGAATGGAAACAACGTTGATTGTAATTGCTCGCATCTCGCTCTGGACCGTTCTGCGTTTTCTGACTAGCTCTTGATCGGCAGATGTTCTCACGGCTGCGGAAGATGCAGAAGTTGGGTGGATGGCGCTGTATGTGTGATCTCGTTTCATAGTGCGGCGTTCTCGTCAGTCTAATCATCTCACAGCGGTTTCGGGGCCTCGATGGTCGGGTCTGACATGGTCATTCTGTGGGCCAACGAAGATGGGAGCATCACCATCTCTCAGAGGTACGCGGACAGCTACTCCCCGCCGACAATAGTGCAGAGCCCTGCGAGAGTTGCCACCGTATCTGAGGCTTTGAGCTCTGTAAGAAAATCGATTGTTATTTCTCTCCATTTGGGCGTACATTGAACGCCGCCCGTAGACTTCTGGCCCTAACACCAAGCTGGCATTTTCCATTCCAGTGAGCACAATTGGCGCCTGGGCGATGTTCATCTCCCTGACTACTTTCTCTCTAGCTGGGTGGTGAGATGGAACATAATATTGTCTATGCGATTGGCCCCCAAAGACCCAGCTCCAGCGACTCGTCAGCGCCTATCGAAATCCACAGGTCTACAGGGCAAATGCGACTAGACCTGTCTAAACCGATTGAAGGGTCCAATGACAACGGCGACAGCGACAGTGGCACCGATAATGGGTCTTCCGCTCCCGACGATCAGGTCCCCTCTGGTGGAAGCTCTGAGGAGGAGGAACCTCTCAGGAAACACGAGAAGGTGATCGTTGCGCACGCAGCCTTCATGTTCATCGGTTACCTGGTCCTTCTCCCCGCTGGAGCTTTGATCGCTCGCTACCTGCGTACCTTCTCCAACGTGTGGTACAAAATCCACTGGATCATCCAGGTGATCGCAGGTGAATCTTGACGACCGTATTCTACCAACTGGCCATCTAATAACCCTTTCATAGGCTCATTCATTCTTATCGGCTTTGGTCTTGGAGTTCAGGCTACGAACTTACTCAGCGGTAGACACTTCGTCTCCAGTCACCAAGTAAGCCATATTATCATCGTCTCCAAGAACCCTGAGATCTAACTCCTTGGTACAGAACGTAGGACTCGTGCTTCTGATCATCTACTTCCTCCAAGGCTCCATCGGCTACATCATTCACCGATGGAAACCCCAAAGCTTCCGCAAGACCGGCAAACGACCAGCGCAGAACTACTTCCACGCCGTCTTTGGTCTTCTCATTATCTTCATGGCTCTCGTCCAGATGCGTAACGGCCTGTGGGACGAGTGGCCGGTTGCTACTGGGAGGGGGGCGGTGCCGAGCGGGTTCCAGACGTGGTGGTATATTTGGGTTGTCGTGAGTCGCTCTGCGATCGATCTCTTCCCCGGGCGTTTGACTAAACAATGCAATCGTAGGGCTTCCCGGCGCTGTACGCTGCAGGCTTGTACTTCCTTCCCAAGCAGTACAGACAAGAACGCGAGTCCAAGGCCCAAGAGATGATGCAAGGCATGAAAATGGACTCCCGCCAACCGAGCGACGACGGTTTACCACAAGTCGGGAGCGATTATCGCCAGCATCACCCGTAAGGGTCGGAGATTGGACGGACGGACGACTTACTGGCCAGCCATGGACCCGAATTCCCATTGGCTGCGTATCTACGTTTGGTGTTCCTTTGGACGCCTGTAATCTTACTTGTATTTGTAGCGTATGGTTTGGTTGCTTACGTATCCTTTCATGTTCTCTTAACTCATAACGCCAAACAGAGAATGACTCCGCCTAGACTATTCTATACCTCTATCTATCTTCCTTGGTACACACGTAGGGAGAAATGCAATGCATTTGATCTATCACGCTACGGGTTCCCTTCAAAACTGATGACAATACCAGATTGGATTGTGACGCATACATAGGCAGTGTCAGTGAGGTATCCCTGTCACCACGAAGCACGCACTGTGACCAGAACAAGAAACACATACAGCCAGGTGTAATAAGTCCAATATTGCACTGGTCTCGGCAGAGCAACTGCGACCATCGGGTCTCGGCGGATCCCACACAACCACCAACCTTCTCACGAAGCTCCAAGACGCGGGACGTTGGCGTCACACCACACAGAAGGCACGCTCAAAGCACACACAGAAGCTCAGGGCACACACAGGACAGCAAGATGCAGAGCACAACACCTCCCATCAATACCACCAGTAAGTGCATACCAAGTTACTTGGTGAGCAACAAGAACAACAGCCCCCTCCTCGCAACCGCCACCGCCTCCTCCAAATCCCTACTCTCCTGCGTCGAGAAGTGTCCCTCTTTAGGTATCTCCTCCAGCTTTTTGCCGCTGCGGAGGGCGGTCTCAAAGTACGATTTTCGTGCGTTGAGAGCGGTCATGCGGCGAGGGTCGGAGTGGCCGGTGAAGATAAGGAGAGCGGTCCGTGGTGGGAGGCTGCTGTAGAGCGTCTCTAGTTGGGCGTTGAGGGTGTCTAGGACGACTTGAAGGGAGGCTGGGTCGGGAGATTCGGTCGATGGTGGTGGAGGGGGTAAGGCGGTTGAGGCTTGGTTTAAGTCACTTTTGGGGGAGATCCCTAAGATAAAACGAGTATCAGAGTGTGATCACGGAATGGAGCAAGAAAACATGACATGACAACTCACATCCAAGCTCAGTAGCCAACGCCGTGAACCTCCCAAACACGAAATGGTGACTCCCCAGCGCCTCCTGCACCCCCTTCAACACATCCTCATCGCTCTGGCACCCGACACTCGTCGTCGCCTTCGCACCATGCATCACCGACGGATTCCCATGATCCACCACAGCACTCCTTATCTGCCCCGGTCCGCTCCTCTTGGTCGACCTCTTCATCCTTTCAAAAATCGACTCATAGTCCGTCTTGAACTCCCCGAACCCAGGTCCATTCTCCAGTTTTTTCTTCATCAGATCCAAACACGCCCGTGCGTCTTCCTCTGGGTCGTGTCCCCCTTCTCCGCGGTTTTGGATTTCGCGGCCGCACCATTTCTTGGTGAGCCATGCGAGACCGGGCTTTAGTGGTCGGCCACGAGGGTGGTTGTAGATGAGTGCGGTGTCGATACAGAATGGGTGGCAAATCTTTAGGGCCTTCAAATCGGATTCGAGGGAGTGGCCGAGGAGGATGGGGGTGGGTGCGGGTGGGCGGGGTGTGGATGGTTTTGATGTGAATGGGTTTGCGCTGGGGGGAGGAGGGCAGAGGATGCGTAGGACTTTGGATTGGACGTCGGCTAGGGTGGCGGTTACGCCTCGAAGGGCTTCTTCGGTTATTCCTGACCACCTAGAAAAATGGAATGTAAATGAAGGATTGGGGTTGGCTTAGAAATGGCATGGCGTACCGGGTGAGGTAGTCGGTGATTGGTCGTGAGGGCTTGACAAGCTGGTCTAGGACGACGACGCCGCTTTCAAAGTCGATCATGCAGATCCTGGTGAGCTCCTTGCCTGACTCTGTCAAACACTGGAGCACCAGAGGTTAGCCGGATCGAGAGAAAGATGAGAAATGGGCCACACACCATCTCACAATCGAGAGCGTACACCCTTGGTTTAGTCCTCTTGCTGGGGTCAGCCAGAAGCGAATCTTTGGGCTGCTCTGGCACTTCCAGCCAACCAGCAGATTTCTCGAAAACGTCGGCCATGTATGACGGGATGGGATAATCGTTCTCGATCATCTGATCCAAAGGTAAAAGGTACCGTGAAGGATCGTTTTGCATGGATCGTTCTGCTATAAACACAATATTGTCAGTAATTTGGCATACAGAACGTGGACGGTAAACTCACAGGCAAGACGCTCCGCTAGTCTCTTCTTCTTCTCTTCGCCTGTTACCGGACCAGAGAAGAATGTGCTGAGGATACTGTGCATCCGCGTCTGCTCGCCTGGTGCGCGTGTGGGACAGGCATGACTGAAGCGAGACGGGATAAATGGCAGCGGGGATGTCGAAGAGTCAGAGAGTAGCGGGATTTCGATCGGGATGTTGGGATTCACTGTCGCGGAGGTGGGTAGAGAGGGTAGGTTGAGAAGGTCTGTCGTTAGACCTGGGATCAGCAGAGTGACGACTTTCTGGATGTTGCCTGTGTTCTAAGCGGGAGTCAGTTCGGCAAAGTGACACTAGAGTATAAGAACCATACCTCGACTTTCACCCAGTTCGGTGGTGGGGCATCCGCAACCATATGGACTACCAATTCCCGTACATCCTGCACGCACATAGGTAAGCAACGGGCAATGGGTCCATGGCAAAGAGGCACTCACGTCGATAGAGACTGGATTATCCCGCTTCACAATCTCATGCCGTGAGTACATGAAGTTGGGCTTATTACTCTAAGGGCCATGTTAGCTCTACGTCGTGCAAGTGCTTCAAATGATAGCAGCATATTCGAGCACATCTTCAAATAACGCGAGTTGTGGCAAAGCACCGACGCGACGTACCTCTTGCTTGATCTCGGCTTTCTTTGCCTTCTTTTGTTTTCGTCTGTCAACCTTTGTCCATTCTGAGGATTCGGCATCTGGTTCTGCCTTTTCCTCTGTCATTTTTGCCTTCTTCTTGACTGGCGTCAGAGGTGCAGTGGGTGAAGAAGCCTGCCTCTTCATTTTGACAGGATGCTCAGCTGCTAGTGGTGGAAATGAATGGGTGGACAAAGTGCATGTGATCCTCCGGTTCCGCCGGATTTGGCCTGCTCTTGGCAAGTTAGGCTGTTACCAGAGCAGCACACCACTGCCAGGCACCCCACCGGTCGGAATACTCTGCTTCCGGATTCACGTCCACAAACTCCTCTTTTCTTCCTCCCTCTACTTACCTTGCCCAATCTCAGAGCTGACACTCTCTAGACGATCTAGCAAGAATGGGAGAACTCAAGGTGTTGCATCGTGTCATTCGCAAGCTGGCCAACTGGGCAGTCTTGTCGTTCTTCACCGAAATGCATGTCATTGGTAGTGAGAACGTGCCCATGGATGGCCCCGTCATCATGTACGTCTACCTTCTCTGGGTGCTACTGCTGGCTGGCTTATAGCAGAGGATGAACTTACAAGGATTCTCGTAGTACTGCAACGCATCATAACATGATGCTTGACCCCGCTGTGCTATGTAGGAGAGACATCAGAAGTGATAGGCACGAACTGACACCTCCACCTAGCATCGGCGGTTCCCCACCGTATCTTGAATTACTGGAGCAAAGGTACGCGCCATGAGGTCGTGTCTGGAGAATCCGCCCTAACTCCTTCAACCCCAGCCGCCCTCTTCGCTAACCCTATCATGAAGTACATCCTGGACAGCACTGGCAATATCCCCGTCGATCGCAAGAGCAAGGATAGGCAGGGTCTGTTCAAAGGCACCTTCGAGGCTCTGTCCCATGGATTCGTGGTTGCTCTCTTCCCTGAAGGGACCAGCTACACCGAACCGCGTATCATGCAAATCAAGGACGGCGCTGCTTGGGCCGCTCTGGAATACACCAAGTGGAAAGAATCGCATCCTGGGGCGCACCCCAAAGACGTCGTTGTTGTGCCTGCTTCCATGGTGTACACGAATAAATCCAAATATCGCAGTGATGTAAGCATCATACCTTATGTTTTGCCGGGCGCCGTTGACCTTCGTATCACAGGTTATCGTCGAGTAGGTCCTGTGCGCTTGGTGTGCGGTTCATGAATTGAGGCATTTGTAGATTTGGCACGCCTATCTCTATGGAAGACTACAAGGCTCAGTTCGAACAGGATGGCCGTGCTGCTGCGAAGCGAATGACTCGTGTCATCGAGTCTTCGCTGACAGAGATGTCGCTAAACGCACCCAACTGGTAGGAGATCATGCTGCGACAATACGACTTTGGTCTCACTATTGTTCAGGGACGTGATGTACACCGCTCGCATGGCTCGGGACCTCTTATGGTCGGAAAACAGGTCGATCGATCTTAACGAGTTCATACCCATCTCCCAAACGTGCGTACTCATTTTGCCTTCATCACTTGTTCAGCTCGCTCCAGACTTACAACAGCCCCTAGTCTGGTCGACGTTTTCACAAATCCGGACCCCACGCCTAATGCCACCAATGTCAGGAGGAGGCTTCTGATCTACTACTCTCTTCTCCAATCCACGGGCCTCACCAACTCCGTCCTGGCATCTCTTCCGCTTCCACGAGATCTCCACCCCGGACATCAGGCGACTCTCCCGGGCAGAACGCGCACTGTTCTTATCCTCATACGTGACTCGATATCTTCGCTTGCTCGACTACCGTTCTTCTTCCTTCCGCTCGTCCTGCATATGCCGATATATGTCATGGGAAGGATGGGCGCGAGGCTTGTTGAAGACGAGGAAGAAACACAGGCGTCTGCGAAGGTTTTATTCAGCTTGTTACTTTTGGTACTCATCTACCCGGCGACTTTCTTCTTCCTGTGGGCCTTCTTGTGGTACACTCCCATGGGGGCTGTCATTGCTGGCAGCATTGTCTACCTTTTCGCGATGTACCACATCAAGATGATCAACGGTACGCTGTCTCGTCTGTATCCCTGCATTCCGTGCTAACGGAAGCTGTGTAATGTCGTGATCAGACAACTACGAGCAGTAAGTTCTCCCTTCCACGCTTAGGCCCTACATAATATACTAACCTCACTCTCAGCGCCAAGCGACTCCTCGCAACCTGGCGCGTCCTCCTCGGCATCTGGGCTCCCAAAAGCTTCGAGATGTCTCTCCCCGCCCTATCTCAATACACCACGCCCTCCATCCCAAAGGACAATCCATACGTCGACCGCTCCCTCCCAAAGTCCCCCATCGTCCCCGCCGTCGCCAGCGCCGAATCCATCGTCATCAAAGAGCCTGCACCTAGCACATCCGAACCATCCAAGGACCAGAAACCCAAGCGCAAGCCGTCCTCCCGCAGGATCATCAAGCACGTTCTGCGCGCTCGAGCCGAGGCCATCCGGGCACTTGGGTCGTTCTTCGATCATCTAGAGAGGAGCGGGAATACGAAGCTCGCCTCGTCGATTTACCTCGCCAGGCAACATGGGTGGGTCGAGGAAGTTCCGCAGCTCATGCTGCAGCAGTCCTCTACTCAGGTGACGGACGTGACGACGCCGACGCATTTGGGGTACAGGTCCGCGAAGGAGGTGATTGCGTTTTTGAAGGCGAGGGGAGCGAGGATTCCGACGAGCGGGGATGCGTCGGAGATGGAGTGGGCGGCGTTGAGCACTAGTGAGGGGTATGAGACCCCGAGGTTTGACAAGGATGAGATGGTGTTTGTGCCGAGTGGGCCTTCTATGTAGAGTAGTGGGTCTATGTAGAGTAGTGGGTCTATGTAGAGTAGTAGGTCTATGTAGAGTAGTAGGTCTATGTAGAGTAGTAGGTCTATGTAGAGTAGTAGGTCTATGTAGAGTAGTGGGTGAGGCTTGGGTGAGGGGGGACTAGGATTGACAATGAAAGCTAGGATCTAGTTCCAGTTATAGTTAGCTTATTACTATAGTTAGCTTATTACTCACAGAAATTACACTATGCTCGCACTCTATAGCTGTGTTTGGGACTTGATCTGGGTCTCGTCCATTTCTTGAAATTGACTTTTACCTTTGTGCAGGAGGCTACAACTGGACTGACGCTTTGACCAGCTGTGTCGCAAGACAGTTGCAATCTGTTCGTTTGGCTTCTTCCTGTTGTCGGCGTGAGAAAATTCGAGTTCGTGCGTATGGCGTATCTGTGGTCAATCAGAGATGCTATATACAGCTTACTGTAATACAGATTGCCCGAGCGCATTAGCTAGGAATGTACTCTACTGTGCCCAAATCCAGTCTTTGCAGGGGAGGTCGAGAATGCCGTTGGGATGCCGGCGCTTTGATGATCAACAAGATGAATGCTGCCGCAAAACATTCACATTCAGCGCTCAAAGCGCCTCCTGTCTGACGTTCCCTTTCCCTTTCACTCTCACGACCCTCTTCCTTCCCACCGAAGCATCACTGCTTCCTTAGATAGTACAGCTGTAGAAGCGACATATGCAGCCCTCCAATTCCTCGGAGGCCCCATCACCACTCACAGCACAAACATTCTCGTTCACACGTATCGGGCAACCACCTCTGCTCTTATCTCGAATCACAGCCCAGAACGGTGCCACTACAGACCAAGCTGAAGAGGAAGACTCGCAGCCCGAACGAAGCAGTCCCCGAATGGTCGATACGAACCGAACAAATCCTTTGGGATCTTTGGCTCTAGGGCTTGAACGAGAGAGTCTTTCGCCCGAGGTTGATTACACAGTAGGGTGGGACCCTCAGTTATCGACTATCCCTCCTCCCATGGATACTACAAATTCTCCGCAGGAAACATCGCAGCTTGGGTACTCCCCGAATGGCGATTCTTTCATGGGTGATGCCGACTTCTTCGCCTCGCACGAAGATCTCCAAAATCCCCAATACGAGAGCTTCCTCAGCGAATTCATGGCTCGTTCCAATGCCAGTATCGCCTCTCTGGACGGCCTCCAATCATCCCCGACTTCCGCTACCCCTCTGCCATTATTCACTCCATCTTCCCCGGTTTCTCCACATCCTCCCGGGCTCGCCGCCGCCAAAAAGCTCGTCTCAGAAACGCATTCGAAGGCTACTAACGCTACAGAGCACATAACGGCATCATTATCACTAGCAGAAAAGACCGTCTCGAGTGCTCAGGAGGCTTTGGGTGCCTTCCGACACCTTGGCAGCGCTCTCGAAATGGTCGTCCAGGGTTACGGAGACGTGATGGAGACTCTTGCCAAGGAAGACGCGAAAGCCCGCGAACGCACTAGGACCAACTCTCTTTCTCGACAGAAAGAGCGGCAGGGACTTGCCGACTTACAGGAGTGGGTCGGCGGACAAATTCGAGACTTTCAGGATAAGCACTTCGCGCTAGCCTCGGAGAACGCTTTTCTGAGGCAGGAGGTCAGCAAGTTATTGAAGGAGAAGACCGATGCGGATTTGAAGCATCGGTGGGAGGTTAGCAGGTTAAAGACGGAGCTCGCAACGCTAAAGAAGAAGGGAGGGTTCGCGGAGGACGACCGCCGGAAGGAAACTGGCGACGGCGAGGGCCGTAGACCATCGGAAGGGCCTCAAAGTCGTAGAACTTCGGGAGGAAAAGGGACGGCTAGCAGTGGTCAGGAGAGCTCGCGCAATCAGGTCGAAGCGTTGGCTCAACGCGAGGCGCAGCGCTCTGCAGAATTAGAGGCCTACCAGCAGCGACGGGCGGCAGAGGCCGAAACTTTGCGGTTGAAACAGCAGATGGAAGAACAGGCCAGAAGACGAGAAGAGGTGCAGCGACAAAAGGTCGTAGCTCAACAGGAGGAAGCTGTAAGGATCCATGCCCAACGATCTGGGGCCAGCGCGTCAGCCTCCAACTTCGAGCGACCGTCTCCCTCGCCAGTCATCAAACGAGAACCGTCCCCCATCACCGTTTGGTCGCCTCAAATGCAGTCCGCATCTGCTCCTTTATCCTTCCCCACCGAAGCAACTTCACTGGCCACGAACCCCATTCCCCCATCTATCTCAACCGCCAGAGACGGCTTGCTGAAGGACAGCGGTCTTACCCGCTCGATGAGCATGTCTCGCTCATCTTCTTCGTCTATCCCTCCTGATCATGTGGCCGACCAGAGGCCCATTTCCCCTGCTGCGTTTATCAATCAGCCGTCCACGTCGCGTCTTGCTTTTAGCATCCCGTCCAACTGGCCCGCGATTCCCGTTGCTTGGCCCGCGGCCTCCGATTCATTCGTTCCGTCGTCCTCTCTTCGGGATCCGTCAGCTCCCACACGATCTCTGCAGGAAGGTGGAACTTACTCAACGTTTCACGACGAGCACAATGGCACTTCGGCGCGGCAAGGAAGCAACCCGTCGGCCACTGTTCACTCCAGACACCCGACCTCTTCAAGCGCTATGTTGGTTGATAATACGAGTCGTTCTAGTCGCGGTGGAACTCCCATCCTATTGCCACCTCTTTCACCCAATAACAGCGACTCGGGCGGTGGTAGTCGAACGTCGGCTGCTTCTCCTGCGGTCAGCAGTAACATGGACTTCGGCCGGCCTGCGGCTCCCAGCGGACAAGCGATGGGACCGAATGTACATGATGACACTATGAACAGAGTACCCCCGAGAGCTCACTCTCGCAATCTTGGCCCGCCACATTCTTCCCTTCCAGTCAAGCCTGCGAACCCACTACAACGACCACCATCGGAACAATCACTCCATGGTGTCTCCACAAGCACAGGCCGCACTCACCAGCGCGACAGTCGGGACGGTGTCGACGGACGACCTACGGAGGGCAGGCGCTCCAGCCTATATCGGCCAGCTTCCCCCACAGAGCTTCGTCACGAAGATCGCAGCTACAGACCACCTCTATATTCAGCGCCTACTCCCATGGAGCAAGGCGAATCGAGCTTTGTTCGCGGCCGCCGTACACCCCCACCACGTTCGGCGCCGCTGCCCTCAGACATGAGGCCTCGCGACCCGACGAGGAGGGCCACAGACTCTTATGTCCCATCACCAGGGTATGATCAGTACATCCCTTCCTCTCCTCGCTCTCGCTCCCCTCCCTCGCCGCACATACGCAACAAACGATCAGCTCCTTCAGACGACATAGACGTTAGAGCGACGCGACCTCGGTATGATTCATACAGGCCGGCGCCCCAAGACCGTTCTCCGTCGCCTCCTCGTTATTACTCTCCTCCCGTCGAGACTCGTTGGGGGGCTGATTCATCGCGAGCGCCTGGGAACACGATCACGAATAACTATCGTCCACCTGCTCAAGCCCCGCAGCAGCAGAATCATCCGCAGGCAGATGTTGCTCGTGTGAACAAGCCCCCACCGAATCGCCCCAGACAATGTTCCTCGTCCACGAAGCCAGCTGGTGGCAATCCAGGTCCGCAGGGGCGTAATGCCAGTAGACCAGGTCCCAGTAGAGAGCATGAGCGCGAGCATGGCCGGCCAATGGGCAATTCGTTCTGTCCTGTCCAAAGTGCACCAAACGGCGATCGATCTCTCCTGATGAGCAATGACAGCCACTCTTTGCTGGATCGGATCAACACTTCTGAATCTCCGCCAAAGAAGGGGAAGGGGAATGCTCAGCGAGGGTCGGGTGGGCGAGGTGGTGCTCTTTCGGGACGTACACATTTAGGTCGCCCCAACAACAATAATCACAGCAACAAGCCATCTCTCACCGATCGGATAGCTGCACCGTCACTGCAGAACAGACTGTCTGACCCTCGAACATGATGATGTGCGTCCAAGCTGACATCTTTTTTCTTCGTTCCATCCCATTGTAACTCTTGGGCTCTTTCAACAAGAAACTTTCCCGTCTTTCTTGGAAGCCGGACGGTGACCTCACTTCCGTTGTCTTCGCCAACTTCAGGCTTCTCGTTCCGAGGTTGGAAGAAGGTGTTCCCTATAGACGATGCTCTTCTCTTCCCTGCATGTTCCGCCTTCGCAAGTAAGTATTGTTCAGCACGAGCACGAGCTACTCTTTCTACAGTGTTCGTGCATGTATCATCAACCTGCATATTTGTACTCTACGCATATTTGGACTTGGTGATCGTTTCTTCTCTGGGTCCGTTTGCATCTCGTTTTATGTAACCGAATGGACCTCAGCCCGGTAACCTTGGAGCCCTTGGTGTGCCCATGAGGCATGTTTCGTTTTTGTAGCAGAATACTGCAATGGAAATCAATGAACTTCTTTCGAAGAGTGGAGAAGGCCGAGAAGCTCTCCCCTATGACTGTTCTCTTCACATTGCGACACTGCACATCCGGTCCAACCGCTCGTTCCTGCTGCTGATGTTCGTCCAAAGCTGGAAAGATCCTAAAATACGGAAGGAGATGGATTTTGAAGACATTTGACGTCAGGATTCGACCGGAACATCGACGAGTATGGTCATCTGCACGGCAAATCACCCCTGAAAGTCAGCTCACGAGCGGGGCACAGCCACGATTGTCTCTTCTTTTACTCTTTAAAACCAACAACACCCACAAGGCCCTTCCCTCCTCACGGAATTCTACACTCGTTAATCCTCACTCAAGATGCAGTTCTCCCTCGCGTATGTTGTCTCATGAGTGGTACATGACGGCGCAAGGCTGACGATTTTTGCCCTTTTCAGCATCCTCTCCCTTTTCGCCGGCTTGGTCTCCGCTGAGATCGTCTTCAATGTCCCCAGCGACATCACGACCAGCGCTCCCGTCACTATCACCTGGCAGAGCAACCCTGAGGTCGACCCCCCGGTCTTCAGCATATACCTCATCAACGAGGAGTTCAACGACAACTTTGGTATCGCCAACAACGTCGACAGGTCTCTCGGCGAGCTCACAATTCCCCTCGGTTCTGTCCCCGTCAGGTGCGTTCCTTCTTCACCTTCTTGTTCAGTCGGCAGTGCAGTTGTTCATGAATTTCCGTATTTTCCTTGCCATGTAGGGGTGGTTACACCATCCGAGCCGTTGCCCTCAAGTAAGTGACTGCGACATATCACATGCTGTATCCAATAACCTGACGACAATTTGTCCTCCTTCAGCAACGTCAACGAAGTCTACGGCGAGTCTTCCATCTTCAGCATCGCTGCCAACACCGAATCTGTGTCCTCCGCCTCCTCTACATCCGCCTCGTCTTCTTCCTCGTCTTCGGCCTCTTCATCGGCCTCTACTACTGCCTCCCAATCGTACGTTTTCTCACGGTCTGTATACCACATTCGCACGATGAACTGACATGTCTGTCAATCTTCAGGTCCACCCAGTCTAGCAGCAGCAGCAGCAGCATCACCGGACCCAGCACCAAACCCCGCCCCACGGCGACTCCGACCAACGAGCCCTCTGCCACCCCCTCCGACGAGACTGGTGCAGAGGGTGCTGCCAAGTCCATCGGTGCCTCCTACGGCACTTTGGCTGTCGCGTTTGTTGGCGCAGCCATTGGCAGCGTGTTTGCTTTCTAAGCTCGATATGCGCCGCAGACATTTTCACTTCATCTTGGGCTGTGTCTTTGGACCGATTTCTTCCTCCAGACATTTTTTTCTTGTGGTTTTCTTGGACCATGCACATTCGTAGTTGAGAGTCGCTAGTGGTATGGTTACAGCTTGTCCTGCTTGTGCTGTACCGATCTTCTCAGTATTTTTGTCGTGTATGGTTTGCGTTTTGTCACACTCTGAATACCCATTCTTTGGTTGCTATGTGTTGATCCACCTTCCTCAAATTGACTTGTTCCGAAGGCCGGCCATTCCGTGTGTCAAGTTTGTGTCAAGAGGCGATATGTCTGAAGATCTTTTGTGTATGGATTTTCCTAGACAGCGCTAATGAACTGGACTCTAGGCTGGTCTTCTCGCCTCGGAATCGCCGTGCGTGAGGAGAAGACAGCTTGGACAATGTTCTTTAGAGGCCGAAATGCAGCGTTCGGTAGCAGCCACTCCTGTGCTTTGGGCCTACTAGCTCTAGCACAGTGCTCGGCTCGAATCAGGCTGTGCTACAGACTATAACAGCATGGATCTAAATATAATGGGCAGATTCAGACTCTATGAGCGATCGTCTTAGCTATTCGTGTGTAATCTTCACAAGCTGCAGCTTGTTTTCTCTGCTCGGCTGCTCGGGGCCCAGACAGAGCTCTCCTCGTTTCTCGTTCCCAGAGAAACCAATTTGCGCCCCTGAGCGCATTACGTGCCCGTGTTTGCTTAGGATCTGTACACTGTGGCGGCTGGAGCAGGCGTACGGAGGCAACCGGATTAGGCTCTATTTACACCTCCTTGTGTAACCTGCAGCTATGTGTTCATTGATTCTCCTGTTTGCGAATCACTGGGTCTCCCAAACAGCTACAGCAATATGGATGACCTTCGGGAGTCAGAAATCGGTGCCCTGATGCCATCACCACGACCTCTACCTGATCTCCTTGTTGTACTTACCGGGATGACCGTCTCCTACATACACATACAGCGCTCCCTTCCACATCGCCTTGCATCTCTTCACTTTCCTCCATCTTCCCCGCGCAGTCTGGGTCGCGCATGCCGCTACTTGTCCACCCTGACTCTACATGCGATGTATGCCTGAGCAACTATGACTGGGACAACCCAGAAGGCATCGGCACTGGAACCCCACATGCTATTGCCTGTGGCCATATCTTCTGTAAATCGTGAGGCGTTCTTCCACCCATCGAAATTACTTCATTGCCGACCGAGTCTGATCTGTGCTCCGTGGAACAGCTGCCTGAACCAGGTTATCTCGAATAACAGCTCCAGCTTCTTAGCCGCGTCTACGGCGGGCACAGCACCCTGTCCCTTATGCCGCAAGCTGTACGTGCGCATAAAGGCGAAGAAGTTGCATGTGGATCGGCCAGATCCTCCAAAGATGCCAGAGTACCTTGGGCATCTTGAGCGCCTGGCGAGCTGCTGCCACGAGAAATCGACGGCGGCTACTTGGGAAGACGCGATACGCCACACGGTGCAGTGGCTTGAGGAGCAGCAGCCTGACGAGGTGAGTATTCTTATTATTGTTTCGTTCTCGGGCATTGTGTTGATTTAGATGTGCGCAGTGTGTTTCTGTGAGGAGGATGCTGAGGCTTGTAGAATCGACGAGGGCGCACGAAGCGCGCATCGCGGATTTGAATAACATGCTAACAGCGGGACCATCAAGTTCGCGTAAGCAGGATGAGTACGTCGAAGCTCAAGACACAATCGAAGGATTGAGAAAGTGAGAAAACACCTCACACTTCTACAATCCGCTAGCTCCCTCTGATCACCATCGAACAGACAGGTACCCACCCTCCCCTTACCTCACCCCAATCCGCCTCTTTACTAGTGTGACTAACCCCCCACAGCTCCAAGACGCCATCTCCACCGCCAAAAAGCTCGAAAAAAAACTCATCCGCCGAGAGAAGAAAACCCAACCTGCCCCTCTCCCCGTCCCGCCCCAACCCATCCCAGACGAATTCCTCCCCGAGTTCCTCCGCCACACGCTCATGCCTAACTCCCCCGACAACCGACGTCCGTACGCAGAGTACGAAGAACGCAATGGCGTGTATCCCGGCTCGTTCTCGGATATCTATCAGCCGGAGGTTAGCTATCATAGCAGTTCCATGCCAGGCGGGTTTTATACGCCGGATGAGGGTTTGGACGAGTTGGTGGATGAGTTTGGGTATCGGGTGACGACGCAGGATGAGGGGTCGAGTGTTTGGCCGGCACCAGGACCAGGATCGAGTACGCAGGATTTACCATTGGGGTTCTCTCCGTTCCCACCCCCGAGCGAGAGGTATACGAGGTCGAGGACGACAGCGCCTGGTGCTTCTTCGAGTTCGCGTACACTTCCCTCGTCTCGAACAATACCCTCAACGACTTCTCGACCTCGATCCTCAGCAGAGCGCCGTACTCAGTCGTCAGCAGATTACAGCGACCGTCGGCGGTCTATCGCAGCTATACACCCCAACGGGCGCGCGAGGGGGAGCGCAGCGGACGAAGTTATCGTCTACGAAGCTCCCCATGAAGCGCTAGCGCCGGTATCCAGTCGATTGGAGCTGCCGGTGTACACAGGCCCGGAGAGCATCTACGCCCTCTCACCCGTGTCCACTCCCGCTCCCGCTTCCAGAACGAGACCGCACGTTAACCTGCGCGTGGACACCTCTCGAACTAGCGAGGGGAGTAGAAGGAGCAGCATCAACTCGTGGGATACCGTCAGTAACCCCAGAAGCGACAATAGCCTCGGGTTGAACATGATGGATTTTAACGCTGGGTACGGCGCTGCTGGTGGAAGGCACCAAACGAGCCGACGCGGGTCGAGGAGTTCGTTGTCGAGTGAGCTGTCGCAGAGCGCGGTGGCCCATTCTTTCCTACAACCGTCGGCAAGGGACTCGACGAACAGCCGGAGAGGGAGCCAGACGTACCAGGGTGGGGTGCCGACGATTGAGGAGGAGGATTCGCCTGTCGAGGATCAAGGATTCGACGATTATCGATTCGGAGGCCATGGTCATGGACGCACGGGATTCGAGGCGTTTGACCCTATACCGCCGCCTTTATCCAACGAAAGCTCGAGGACCATCGTGCCTGGGCTTGGGCACAGGTCGTATTCTTCCCAAGATGCATCTTCTGCGTCTGCGTCTCAGGAGCAGCGGCGGAACGCGAGGAGAACGGCGTCGTACGATTCGTGGAATACGAGCATGGGGTATGCGCAGGCTGTTGATCAAACCGACGATTCGAGCGGCATACACAACCAGCCGCGTCGTGGTCATGGAAACTCGCTTGGTCTGGACCTAGGTGAGCCGGAGATCGCACATCCGCGTCCAGGGTATGCTCGCGGTGGAATCGGGTATGATTCGCAGGCGATGAGAATGTTGCCTGGGTCGCCGTCGAGGCAGCATACGGCGTCGGCGAGGGTTACGCAGGCTTCGTGGTGATGTACTTTGGTTTCGTGACTGCTCATCTTCAATCTCTTGTGTCTTGTTCATGGATTTGTACCCGTGCTTTGCTCTCGTCCTCTCATCTCTGCTTCTTTCTCTGGAACGCTCGAAGCGTGCTTTCCCCCATTCTGTATGACTGGAGTCTTTTACTCCCTTGCGTTTCTCTGTTTCTTGTCACCTTGGATGCATGTTTCATCATGTGGACTTTGGATTTCATGTACTTACATCTAGCTAACCACTCAGTTCTGTATCATCGTCGCTCTCATCGCCTTTCTACCAACCCCATCTCTCCGTGCTTTGCTTGCAATGGCCCTCTATACCACCCCTGTAACTAGACTGGCACAACTTATCACTTATCGACCTCGCTCGAAAATATCATATCTAGATAACCATAAACCTATCTAGTATCTGACTATGTGTAGAGGTTATTGTCCTTGCTTGGACTGTTTCCGAATTCTTCGGTTTTGCCAGTAGCGGTCAAGTCCGTTCTTGTCCGCGGCCGTCCCTCGAGTGGTGACGGATACACTCGGATACATCCGGCGCTGATAGCCGTTTGATTCCGTTCGCCTCTTCCCCTGCGTCCATCTCGCGCCTTGGCAATCGCTCCCTCATCCTCTGGAGCTGACCCTGGCTTTGGTGCGTATGGCTCGCAGAAGGGCTGGAAGTACGCTGAGCATTCGATCTACCTCTAAGATACACCCTTTGCGATGAACGCTGGTGGGACATAGTCTGAACTTTGGTGGTGCAATTGCTTTCAACCGAGCAACCCTCACATTGCAACATTGGAAATCCCTCCTTCGCGATCGCACGCCGGGCCATCCCGTTATCAGACTATCTCGAGAGGCCGTCCATAACCTGATACTTATAAGCAGAACTTGCCTGAAGCCTTGGTTACCAATCCTCCTCCGCACCTAACCCGACCCCAGTTCACCGACCTGAACTCCCTTCGTGACCCCACCCGCCTAACTCCAGATCATCTACTCATACCCCGCATAGAATGGCCTCGTCATCAACCTCGATCCCCAAGACGGATGTGCTCATGTACGCGACTCTTGCTTGAGCGTGATGTCGAATCTGATCATGAACTCGCGCACAGTGTCGGAGGTGGTCCGGTCGGCCTGCTGATTGCCCTCCAGCTCACCAAGTTCGGAAGCTCTGCCTACGTTGTTGGTGCGCAGCGTTCTATGCCTGTCATCGACTCCGACTAACATATTTGGTTCGACGCACAGAGCAAGACGACAAGAGTCAGTTGCCGATCTACGGTCGTGCATGCACACTCTGGCCACGGACAGTCGAGCTTCTCGATCAGCTCGATCTTGCAGATGACATGCTGCAGGAGGGCATTGTCAGCACGAACTCGTTGCATTTCCGAGAGTACGCCTTTACGATGAGCGGTCCTGTGGTTTTGATTCTGATGGGTGTGGTTTGTAGGGGCAAGAGGTTGACGGGCGGATACATGTACGCGTCGAGAATGGATAAGCTGGGTGAGTTTCTCTCGCGCTTAGTGGAGAGTTGAGGTGTTCTGACAATTGCCTGCAGATACCGGCCATAAATACGCGTGCGACACGTCAACGTCTACCTACATCTGCAGCAAGGAACTGACAGAATGCCGGATCCAGGTTCCACCTTCGCCAACGCCTCATTGAACAGCAGCTCGAAGCCGCTCTCCTCGAGTGCGGAAACGAGGTGAACAGCCTACGCCGGATCCAGAGCTACGTGATCAATGAGAGCGCGGAAGACGGGTACCCCGTCACTGCGACGATCGTGAAGACGGACACGGAGGAGACGTACCAGGTCAAGACGTGAGTGTCATGCTCCCTCTTCCTACCTTGGAGGACACTCCTCCCTTGTCGACACACACTCACCCCCCTCCAGGAAATACCTCGTCGGCGCCGACGGCGGCCGCTCCCCCACCCGCAAACTCGCCTCCATCCCCTTCACCGGCGACCGCTCCGCCTACCAATGGGTCCGCATCGACGCCAAAGTCAAAATCGACATGCCCAACTCGCGCTACCTCAACTCCATCGACTCCCCCACGCACGGTCAATTATTGTGGTGCCCCATCGATAACGGCTTCACGAGGATCGGGTACGTGTTCAGTGATGAGTTGGCGAAGAAGTATGGGGTGAATGCGAGTGGGGAGGGGTTCACGAAGGAGATGGCTATGGCTGAGGCAGAGAGGGCTGTGGCGCCGTTTAAGATTGAGTGGGAGACGTGTGATTGGTTCGTGCTTTATGTGAGTTCTCTCTCAGTCTGTGGTGCGTTGCGTTACTTGGAGATACTGATAAGGGGGCGTAATAGGGTATCGGGCAGAGGATCGCGGAGACGTTCTTTACGCAGGATCGGGTCTTCCTTGCTGGGGACGCATGTCATACACATTCGTCTGGATCGGCGCAGGGGTTGAACACCGGGACGCATGAGTAAGATCCTGATTGTTTGTCTGCTGAACCTATGGCCGATGTGCTTTTTTCCTTCTAGTGCGGTGAACCTGGGCTGGAAACTCTCCGTGCGTTCCACTTCTTCCTACGGGTTGACTGCATACTGATTGGTTATGGGCAACTAGCTGGTTCTGCGAGGCTTAGCCACCCCCGATCTTCTGAAATCATACAACGACGAGCGAAGGCCGATTGTTCAGCAGGTACGGCTACTCTTCTCTCAGCGCGGAAGGGTGTGACGTTAACCCTCGTGTCTTTTCTCCAGGTGATAGATAACGACAAGTGTATCAGCAAGCTTATTTCTGGCCACTTGCCTGAACGATTTGAAGGGAGGAAAGAGCTTCCGAGGTATGTCATTAATGACTTCTCTCGTTATTTTTCAGCCTGAATGACGGGGCATTACAGGGATATCCTGACGGAGTGGTTCACAGATTTGACGATGCAGTCGTTTACGCTGGGTTTGGGTGCGCCGTTTTCTTTCTACTGCTCATCTCCTTTGCTGATTCATGATATCATGTCTAGGGATATCGTATTGTGAGCTTCCTTTCGCAATTCTTGGCCATGATAAAACGTACTGAGATCAATGGTACAGCGACGAGCATACTGAATATGCCTGGTGAAGTGTCGTCGTACAGTACTATCAACCCTGGCGAGCGAGGTCCCGACGCGCCATTGGTAAAGATCGGGTGAGAGCTTCCACTTCCCTCTCCCTCCAGAGACGCTTTCGCTGACTGACTCTCATCTCATCAGAACTGGTGATTTTATCCGACTACACACTGCCCTGAAGAACGAGGGCAAATTCCAGTACGTGGAGACATACACTGCACGCCTCGATATTAGTATTGACCTATTTACCCCAGCATCCTCATCTTCGCCGGCATACCCACCCTCACCAAGCCCCACCTCAGCACCCTCCACACCGCCCTCTCCTCCCCCTCTCTCCGTGCCCTGCACAACCCTCGCCTCTTCCGCTGGACCACCCTCAGCGCCACGCCCGGCCCCGGGACCTTTGATGTCTTTGGCTTCCACTGGGCTGGTCCGCGCGCAGGGGGGAAAGTGTACTTCGATCCGGAGGGCAAGGCGCATGCGCTGTATGGGGTGGATCTGGAGAAGGGGGCGGCGGTGGTGTTGAGGCCGGATGGGTGGGTGAGTGCGGTGGTGGGGTTGGAGGTGGGGGAGATGGAGAGGTTGGCGGGGTGGTTGGGGGGTGTGGTGAATCTAGAGGGGTGAGAGCTAATTCGGAGGGTTGAGAGCTACTCTAGAGGGTTGAGCGCTATACCGAGGATGCGGTAGCTACTCGGGAGGGGTCAGAGCTGTTAGCTTGCGGCTACGCTGAGTATACGATACGAACTGAACTGGTATCTGTGGTATACTAGCGGTAACCTACGAAGCGGTGTATTTCTATCTTGCTATCTCAATTTTACATTGTCTTTAACGTTCAACGTTGGAGTCTAGGCTCGCGAGGGATCAGACGGAGGGAGGATTGCGATCGCGGGTGTATATAGAACCTGGAGGATACTCAACGCGCACTTACAGAATCGGTAGCCTGGACAGCGTGTGCGCTACCTCTGTGGCACCGAGGAGGAAGGGATGCTAAATATAAACAGGACCGTTATCTGTGCCTTCTTGGCTTCTCTCACACCATACCTGAAGATGGGTAGTATGAGATAGTATCACTGGAGTCCCACGGTGGTGGCTCGATAGCTCAGTACACTCCTCAGGAACCCTAAACTCTGTGTCATGATCCTCATATTGGTTTCACGAATGATTCGGACCATTGTTGATCCTCGTCACCGTGGATTCAACAGTCATAGGCGTTGATCCTCGCTAGCTAGATGATATCAGATGAGAGAGATTGAACTTGCACTTTCTCCAACTTGGTACTGACTGCATAGGATTTAGCGAGTGCAGTGGAAGCGCTGAAGGAAGCAGATGTGATTGGCGTCGCCACCGGGCAAGAGGCTTTCCAAGCCCGGATCCGGCAACAACCCGGCAGCTCTGTTCGCCACCGTCATTTTCGAAGCGCGTCCTCCTGGTTCCCAGCTATGCCTAATCGTTCTCGAAATTTCAGAGCTTTGTGTGCATTCCTCGTGCCAGAAATTAATTGGCGCATATAGCCTCGTGAGTAGGCGCGTCGGTCGCACTCTTCGCCTCACGGAACTGCCATGGCCAGGAACCATTGCTGCCGCAACTGTGACGGTCTGGACTCTCGACTCCTCATGATGATCAGGCTTTGCTCCGCGTTGCTGCACTATTTGCACGGAATGGTATTGCTTTGTTTGTGCTCCTCTATGCGATCGCCACCTGCTCGGTATACAAACGGAACCCGGTCAACTCAAAGTTCAGGATGATGTCTCTCTTCGAGGAGAGCCCAGGCCCGTATTTATCAAAGCATCGTCCACCAACTGCATTCACTCTCCTGATTATCGGGTGAACTGGTATTCAGTCAGGCAGACTTTCATTATGGCCGTGGCTTCCAGAGGGAGAGCTCAACGGGGTTTGTTAAGAATGTTTATCTATGCACCGCTGGCATGATCACATCCTGATGTTTTAAAGACGCCGTCTTGACAGTAGCCCTCTCGATTGCTTTCACCCATGGCCAACCTCATAGCTCTCAGTGCAGGACCAGCCCTAGCATGCCACACGGTCTCAGCTGTCCTATATGGAGTCTCCACCATCCAGATGTCCGTGTACTTCAAGCGATTCGCCCCAGTCAACGCTTGGACAAAGACGGTGGTAAGTTAGCGCTGTTCTGAATTTTAAGTCGTTTTTTCTTGCGATGTTGATGATTTGTGGGGTTTACAGCTATGGAGCATCTGGTACGCTGGTATGAACTCTCCCGGTGGAGGTCAATGCTGAAACATAGGCTTCGATAGGACACTAGACACCTGCTTCGTTGGAACACTTACGGCCGGTCTCTATGAGATGATTATTGGGCCCCTTGCGCAACAGCGCGAATTCGACCCTCGGCCTTCCCCGATTCTCCTAGTGTCCATGATCTTTCTGGCGCTCTTGACTATCCTCGTCAAGGTGCGTAGACTGGGCTCAGTTTTCTCACCTCATCACCCACATGACGCTATTTCAGGGCTGGTTGATCTGCAAAGTCGGAAGGATGTCGCTGAACCGAGCTCTGATCATCGCCTGCACCCTGCTCGGCCTCGCAGGCGGGGTCGTCCTCATCGTCTTCGTCGTCCTGATGCTCGCAAAAGGAATCTCAATCGTAGAATTCGAGAAGCTCAAATGGTTGATCCTCCTTTCGCTCGCTCTCGACATTGCGTTCAACGCCATCGTCACTGCGAGTCAACTGGTTTTCCTGTGGACACGGCGTTATTCCGCATTCCCATCGTACGTCCCTTTTCTTCGGCCGTTCACCTGGTCAGGATAAGATTGACGAAGTCACCGCGATACAGCACTGTCAGCGTCATTGATAAAGCCATGCTTTGGACCATTCGTACGTCGTTCACCAGCCTTCATCTCATCCCTAAATCATTCAGCTGACAGATTCGCGATAGAGTCGGGCGCTGTAACTAGGTATGTTGTTTTCAGTGGCGCTGGGTATGAACCACACCATTGACGCTGTCATGAAACGTATAGTCTGGTGTATGTGGTTGTGCTTCTTTGCGTACGTCTGTCAACTCTTTTCTCGGTTGATTCTCTCGGCTGACATTTGGAATGCAGTTCATTCTTGTGCCAGATAGTAGTGCGTCCCGTACCTTTGTCTCGCTTCTGCTAGCTGGTTCTGACTTTCTGATCGTAGTGCTGTGGGCTGGTATCGCCGTTCTCCTCCCTGGAGGTACGGCCACCTTCATTCTATACTTTCTTGGCCTCTAACGCACCAAACAGTCTACGTAAACTCCATGCTCGCCATCCTCAACGGACGAAGATCTCTCGCAAGAATGATGGCGGAGACAGTCCAGGAAGGACCGCTTTGTCCTCCACAGGTGCGTACCTCTACCACATTGCCCCCTCGGAATACCTTCTTACCAACCACACTCAGCCCTCGATTGCCATCGAGATGTCCCGCACATTCGAAGTCACCGCAGACGACGGCGCAAGCACGCACTCCGACGGACAGAAACACCACGCCATCGGAAGCGGCACGCCGACCACCGTATCCTCTCTGCAGACCAAAGTCGACTCGGGTGGGCGTCATCATGGAACAGGCGTTCCGTATGGCTTGTCGCCGTGTGGTCATGCGCACGCAGGGACGGGGGAGGACGCGGGGAGATGTCCTATGGCTGCTGCGTTCTTGGGGCGCTGACGCGGTTTGGCAGTGTATGTACTGGTATTTTATTTATGTTTCGTAGGTCTAGCGAGCGGCGCTTTTAGAAATCACAGACTTGGACTGCAATCCAGACGCTCTTTACCTGTATGTCGCCCAAAAGTACGCGCCGGTTTGCATCAGCTTTCTGCCGACGTGCTTTTGTTGAGGAGATTTGAGGACTCGGACTTGTGCGGGGGGGAACAAGGAAACTTATACATTGTGTGTTCGTTGAGATGAAGAACGGCTCGACGCGAATCAGCTCACATGCAGGCGAGAATGAGAAAGGGAAGGGGATTCTAGATGGCACAAAGGGTACATTATACATATAACAGAACGCAACAGCAAGTAGACGACACAGAAGTAGCACTTGGGAAATCTCCTAGGACTTCTTCGAATACACTCTCTGAACTTTGCCATCCAGAACATCCGCCAGAAAGTCCCGGAAGGTTCGCGTCTTGGTACCTGGATATAGGTCTCGCGTGTCTAGATACCCTAAGTATTTGGCGTAAGCAGGCGAGTTGTCTGCCCGAACGTATTTGCTGTGGCAGTATTCAGTCATGTAGGCCAAGACTTGGTTCATCGGCTTGCTGGGATCCGCCGCAAGGGCTGCTCTGACACCCTCAAGGCGTTCTTGGACCTGCTCAGTCGTTACCTAGTACAACGACGAAAGCAGGTTTAGTACACATGAAAATTACGATCCTGTGTGACCGACTTACGATGGTCTGCTCAACCGTTTCGCCTGTCACACTCTCCACGATGGCAATGATTTCCTTCTGCGAGAGAACCTCTCCACAAGTGTAGACATACTGGTTGAGGGTTCGCTCATCTTGAATGATTTGAGCAACGAGGACGCCAATGTCCCGCAGATCTGTGAGGATGTTCGGTGCGTCACCCCCAGCGTAAACCTCGTTCGGTTCGTCTGCTCCTCGAGCCAGTGCGGCGTCGTACTTGCCCGATGGCACGCGAGGCAAGGAGATCTGGTACCAGAATCCGGTGTCGATGACGGTGAACGGCACATGCTGCTTCTTCATGTAGTTGTACACCTTCTCTTTCTCATCTCTCAGCCTCATCACGCCGCCAACGGGAGAGATGGTGATGAATCCGCACGGAATAAACCGCTTGACTCCGGCTTCCTTGACCGCGTCGACGAGACGGAGTTGCTCCAGCTGATTGTTGGGCCCAATGGCGCTGACGAAGATATCGACTCCCTTTAACGCTTTCACCAGGTCGGCGTGCGCTCCAGCGGTGTCTGCAAGGCGGATAGCGATCCCTGCACTGCGGAGTTCTTCTACCTCGGGCTTTGTAGAGGATGCAGGGCGCACAAGCGCCTCGACATTGAAAGCGTTGGACTCGACGAGTCCCTTGAGAATAGATTGGCCCGTCTCGCCGGTGGCACCTAGAAGTAGAACGGTGGGTGTACTGGACATACTGATAGAGTCTATGCAGGGTTTTCAGGCTAGAATGGCTTGCTATCCGTCTATAGATACAAGTTCATCTGGACGTGGTGGAAGTTGGTGAGTGGCTCTTCAATCAGTGTATGTGAGCGCGATGGCCGGCTATCGGCAGAGGTCCGACCGACATTGAATATTGAGTCGTCGACCATCCTGCTCACAGACATGAAGCCGCCAACGATCCTATTCTTATCCCATCTACGACGGGGACCTGCTAGGACTGTGTCCTTGTTCTCAGCTGATACGCACGCTATTACCCCAGTACCTCCATCACATCGTCCAGCGACAGAGCATACCCACTAAACCATGTCGAATACCTCTTGGGAATACGTTCCCACACCACACTTCGAGCGCACACCCCTGCGCCTTCTAGCTCCCATACGAGCCCCAGATTCCTCTGCAAAGAGAAGAAACCTTCCTTCACCACCATACCCGCCAACAACGCCGCCGCAAAATGTCCCATACGTGGTTACCACGCACGTCATTCCCGCTGCCCTCCCGCGTGCGTCTCCGAACGTGCCTTTACCCACTGCCGCGTCACAGGCGACCACGAAAGATCAACGACGCGAGGCAAATGCGAAGACCTTTGAGGAAATCAGCAAGACATGGCGCAAACGCGTCAGCGGCGAGCTGGGGAATGAGGGGAGCGAGAAGGAGATGGTGAACGTGGTCAACCGCTATGTCCATCGCGATATCTTGGAAGCGGGGACGTCCAAACACCCTAGAGGGCGAGGTGTGACACTTATGTTTGCTCATGCCAATGGGTTTCCCAAGGAGGTTGGCCATTCAGCCTGAGCTGAGAAGTTCTTCACTAAGTTACTGCTGCAGATCTGGGAGCCCACAATTCAGAGGCTTCTTGCCTCTTCGCAGACCGCAGAAATCGTCGATGAGGTGTGGGTCTGGGAAGCTGTCCAGCATGGAGACTCGTACCTTCTCAACGCCGCTGCGTTGGATGGAGTCTGTGCGTACACGTTTTCTTTATATGTCTCCTCTTTCTCATACACATATCAGTTTCCTGGCACGACAACGCTCGGGATATTACAAAGTAAGTCTATCCATCCTCCTAAGCTGCATTTCACAGCTGTTGATCATCTGCATCCAGCTTCCTTTTGCATTACCTGCCCTCGATGCCTGGCGGCACTCTCCCCACCCACCTCGACGCTGTTTCATCAAGCGAGAGCACACAACGACATACCCGCGGCTTCAACCACCGTACCTTCGTAGTAACTGGCCACTCCTACGGTGGATGCTCCTCGTTAGTCCCCTTGCCACCTCATGCATTCTCGCACTGACAACCCGACATAGGGCCTTCGCGGCACTCACCTTCCCCGCGCTCTTCGACGCCATCATCTTTGTCGACCCTGTCATTGTTATGCCAGGGAGGTACAAGAGTACCGATGACAAGTACGCTAACGCGCTCGTCAGAGGCGCGATCAGCCGTCGGGATGAGTGGGCGTCGAGGTGCATCTCTCTAAGCTCAATCCCCTTGCGCGCTGGACTTACAAACCATACTCTGACAGGGAGGAAGCGTTCAACTCCTTCCAATCAAGCCCCTTTTTCAAAGTATGGCACCCCTCAGTTGTCCGCACGTACTGTGACCGGGGCATCCACCACCCTGCAGGAGAGAAGGGCCCTGCAAAGCTAAAGATGCCCGGTGTGCAAGAGGCTATCGTCTTCGTGGATACCACCACACCGACGGAGGTGTTCCAGCTGCTTCCTATGCTTGATAAAAGGATTGAGCTGCGCTGGGTTATGCCGGGGCGGGTGGATAATTCTGAGTGCGTGTTGGGTTTTGGGTTTTAAGTGTGCTGTGTCTGAAGTGTGTTTGTAGGATTGGAGGGCCTGGGCATGGGAATATTCTTTGCTGGCGCAGACCGGAGAATTCGTCAAACGTTCGTATCTCCAAGGCCGGGCATCTTGTGAGTCTTTATCCTTTCTAGCTTGGCCCTTTAACCTTGTGCTGAACATGTTCTGTGCATTTAGATCACACAGGAAGCCCCGCACGAGCTTGGTGAGTCTCTCAATCATATCGGTCTGTGCTTGAGGACGTTGTACTCATGCAAGCCTTTCTTTGTACAGCCGACGAGATTGACGCGTTCTTGGGGAGGAAGTATGGCTCGTCGTCGGGGAATGTTACGCAGGCGAGGCTGTGAAAAGGCTACTGCAGACCGATGTATACCTAGAGATTTGTTGGGACGCTAACAAACATAGAACGACCAGAACATTGCCGGCTTACTTTTGAAATGCAAAGCTGAACCATTTTCCCACTTTGTCTGCTAGTCGTGTTCTCAGCGCTCGATGCATCATCCGACGCTATCCTTACTGAAAAGCCTCAATGTTGTGTGCCAGACTAGACATAGTCCCCAAAGGTCATGTATACTGGTGCAACTCGAGTGAGGTACGTATGCGGATTAGGCTATCTGCGCACAGTACAGGATACGTATGTGGAAACTACCGTCGACCCCCCGCATTCATCAATCCACGCGCAAGCCAGGAATTGTCACCCTCCACACCAGAAACTGATTGTCCACGTCTATTCCAGCATTGAATGGCACGCCCAACGACACGCCCTTGGTAGACAGGAAGTCGTTATCCGCCTGCCAGTGAAGGTTCTTAGGTCAGTCCTCAGTGAACTATAAGCCAGCTTTTGGACTCACAGCAGCAAATAGAAACCAATCGTCAGGGAACGCGTTGTCTCGTGCTGGTGCGATTGCTAGACCTTCCCACTTTGCCGCTAGCAGCGTCTTGTCGTCAGGTTTGCCTGCGCCGAGCGTCATTAGCGAAGTGCTCATATCAAGAGCAGTTATTCTTCGAACAAGGAGAACGCACCGTTGTGCACCCCAAACCGGCTCAAATCATCCGGTTCGATCATGTTGACGAACGACCCGTATACCGCTGGGACAATCGCAGCGTCAAGTACGCCTTTGGGCGCAGCGGGGTGATCCGGAGAGTCGAAGCCCGTGTTCGCGATGTTGGTTGCATTTTTAATGGAAATCAAGTCGATCTGCCTATGTATGATGTAGCAGTCAGTGTCCGATCCACGAAAAGCACTGCCAGGAACACGCACCGATGTTTACTCTTCGCATCGTCTCCGCCTTTGCCGTCTCCGTCCCTCGTTAGGACTAGAAATACTCCGTCGTTGCCTAGAACGAGGAGCTCGTTGACCCCTTGCGCCTTACCCTTGGAGCTCAGAGGGAGGGGCACGATGTATTCTTCGACGAGCTTCGTCTCATGAGCGCCGGCGGGCACCTCAAGAACGGAGGAGACATCCCATCCTAGTAATCGAGTGTACCGCGCAGTTGACTTGTCGGCTCCCCCGTCCTGCATGGTTGCCGACTGAAGAATGGCATAGAGTCGTGTTGACCCTTCCGAACCACGGATAATTGTAAGGCCTTCGAATCCTGTCGAAGACGAGAGCGTCAGCAATAGTGCATTATTCCAAGGAAAAGCCCAATGTTCAAAAGAACAAACGGAAGATCATCGGACCCACCTTGGTTCTCCTGCCTCCCACTCACAGGATCCACGGCAGATGTGAAGTTCAGCTGTCCTTGCGCATCACGAGGAAGGACTGCTTGCGGCGGTTGGATAGTATGCAGGAGGTCACCAGAGGGGGAGAACAAGTACACGTTCGGGCCGTATTCATCGGATATCCAGTATCTGTCAAGACGGTGTTCGGACGAGGAGGCTATCAGCACTTATGGGTTGCTCTCGAGGGATAGGTGCTTACGATCCATCCGAGTTCATAGCGATACCCTCAATGTCCAAGGATAACCTGTCGTCTGTCTTCGCTGCGATGGGCATCGCAGGATCTGCATACTCTCCGGCAGACCTTACTCCCTTTGCGTCCAGTCCTGTGGTGTTACGGCCTCCCCTTTCTCGCCTCATCGTGGTGCCTTCGTACGTCAATCGCAAAGTTTTCTGCGCGTCCTCGTAACTCAGCGAATCCGCTCCTTCGTAAGGTGTGAGCACGAAGGAAATGTCATGCGAGCGAGATTGATAGTCTATCGTTGTTTCTCTGCGAGGTAAAGACATATTAGATCTCTCCGCAGAACGCCTCGCAGCGGTGTACATGCGGACTGACACGTTATATCCTCGATCTGGGCTCACGGTGAGCACGCCGGCGTACGATCCGTTGGCGTTCTTGGCCCACGACCCCGGGCGGATAGCAATGGCACTACCGATACCACCAAGGGTGTCGCCTGTCGACTCGCGCAACGAAGAAGGGATAGAACCGAATCCTACAAGGCCCTGAGGGAGGTAAGGTCAGTCGGCCAAACTCCGTCCTGATAGGTATGGGCTGAGAACTAACCTTGTTCACGTAGGTTTTCCCATCGACGAACTTGACTGCTGTAGGGGTACGAACTGCAGCAACTCTAGCCTCACGGTGACATTCACCGTTATGTGGAATTCCTCGTACAACCATGGCGGCTGTGATTTGAAGCCATAAGATGCTGGATAGGGAGAGGAGGAGGAACATCGTCAGCAATCGGGGTAGATCAGTCCCCTGAGTCTTCTTTATACTTCGGGCTAGCCTAGGCTTCCCAGACAAGTATATAGGACTCGGACTGAACCCGACCAGTGTATCTACAGTACCGCATGACGATTCAGAGAGACGAGAGCAACGTGAGTTGCTATTCTGGGTTGAGGACCAGGTGGTCACATCGACCATTGCTGCTAATTATAACCGTGTCAGCAACACAGTCCCTTGAGCTGGGTGTCACAAACCAAAATACACGATGATCATGAAGCACTGCACTTGCGTTCGTGCGGGAAGAGTTGTTGAAGTCGTGTCGCACGTACATGCCTGAGTCTGTCGGGCCATTCGAGAGTGCACATCTGATGTTCAGGAGATGCGCGTACGCCATGGACAGGTAAGATTGAAGAGCGGCTGCGGTAGATAATACAATAGGCAATACGCAAAGAAAGAAGCGAAAGCGAAGTAGTCCACCGTTGTAAATCCTAGTCGTACTTCTGGGTCGACTTCGCGTACACTTTCTGTACTTTTCCATCCAACACATCCGCGAAACAGTCGCGGTAAGTCCGCGTCTTGGTATCAGGATAAAAGTCCCGCGTGTCCAGATAGCCCAGGTATTTGGCGTAGGCAGGCGAGTTGTCCGCCCGAAAGTACTTGCTGTAGAGGTCTTCGTGCATGTACACCATTGAGCTGTTCATCGGCTTGCCAGGATCCGCCTTGAACGCGGCTCTGGCATCCTCGAGGCGTCTCAGGATTTGCTCCTCTGTCGCCTACAGTGGTCAAAACATGGTCAGATAAACCAAAGCGGTGCGGTGTAGCCTACTTACAGTAGTTTGCTCGACTTTCTCGCCCGTCATATCCTTCACGATCTCAATAATCTCCTTTTGCGAAAGGACCTCTCCACACGTATAGACGTACTTGTTCAGTGTCCGCTCGTCTTGGATGATCTTGGCCACGAGAACCCCGATGTCCCGGAGGTCGGTGAGGATGTTTGGCGCGTCACCTCCAGCGATGACCTCGTTGGTCGCTACCATCAGGCAGCGTCGTACCTGCCCGACGGGATGCGAGGCAAGGAGATCTGGTACCAGAATCCGGTGTCGATGACGGTGTACGGCACACGAAGCTTCTTGATATAGTTGTACACCTCCTCTTTCTGGTCCTTAGCTTCATGACGTTGCCTACAGGAGCGATGGTGATGAACCCGCACGGAATAAACCGCTTGACTCCGGCTTCCTTGACCGCATCGACGAGACGGAGTTGCTCCAGCTGATCGTTGGGCCCAATGGCGCTGACGAAAATATCGACTCCCTTTAACGCTTTCACCAGGTCGGCGTGCGCTCCAGCGGTATCTGCAAGGCGGATAGCGATCCCTGCACTGCGAAGTCCTTCTACCTCGGGCTTTGTAGAGGATGCAGGGCGCACAAGCGCCTCGACGTTGAAAGCGTTGGACTCGACGAGTCCCTTGAGAATAGATTGGCCCGTCTCGCCGGTGGCTCCAAGGATTAAAACGGTGGGTTTGGTAGACTTGCTGGCGACGTTGGAAGCGTGGGGGGCTTCAGAGTTTTTGTTGTGTGCATAACGTCTAATTTCTCTTTACACCTTAGTGAAGTTGGCGAATCGACTTTGTCATCCCCGACTCTACGGAGGGTTATCAGAGGGACTACCTCCGTCACGTTCTTTCCCATACGCCGAACTCAAGCACGCTCGAGAAGCCCGCTCGAAACGTGATACTAGCCGGTAGCGCTTCTCCTGTGCTCCGTGTCTCTACCGCGCACCTGTATAGATAGTCGAGGAACTCACTATGTTAATTCATAGTGTACTAAGCCCAAACGAGAGTCGGGGAAGGCGTGTCACGCCCTATCGATCGTATTAGTGGAAGATGCGCTCACATGTTCTGCGAGAAACCGTCACAATCCTTGCGACCATCGCCAAATGTTAGCAGACTAAGCATGAACGCTGTTCGACGCTTGAACAACCACCATTTTCTCATGAGCGTATCCCTTGCAGCTTTAAGTTCCTAGCCAAACCTGAGGACGAGGTCGTCACAATGAAGAGAGGGCACCGAAGGAATGTGCACCAACGCTCATCGGCTGCCGGGGCGGGCTCTTCCGCCATGTCGCATACTTGCGTTTCCAAAGCTCACATGAATGTTCTGGCGCTCACAATGGTTGCAAAGCCGCTGGTGAGATAAGAGAGGTCGCCGCGAAGCGAATCGTCGAACGCGTCTATCTGGATCTCCTCACGCAAGCCCTCAACGATCCTCCCAGCTCGCCCATCTGTTACAAAAGGCTTGCCGTCTGTACTGGCACGGCACTCCTCGTTCCCGTCGAACAGTCGACGGCTTCCATTCCATCAAGTTCATCGGGCGAGATTGGGCCCTTCGTTCAGATAGAACGCCTTTATCGTTGTTGGCCCGACTTCGTCAATCTCGTTGCCTCGTTCATCTTTAGACACACGACACGCAGCCAGATATGGCTGCCATCACGCAGCTCGACTTATCCGCCTGCACTTGCGACATGACGTCCGATGTCATCTTGAATATCCATCAGGAGTTTAGTGGACTGGACCTCTGTGGCCAACCTGTAACAGAGGTCTTCGCGAGCATATGGCGTAACATCTTCTTCGTCGTCGTGGAGGGAGTCCGGACCCTTGACTCCCAGAAGCTCCTCAAGGTCGATCCCAATTCAGAGAAAAGGGCGAAAGGCAAGGGTCATTCCCCTTACCTAGCTCTCGCACACTATCTCAAGGATGACCCGCAGTCTCTGATGAAGGCTTGCTGTAGCTGGTACATGCAAACCGGAGTGGCCTGGACGATTGATGTGATACTTCTTCTGCCGAACGACTTTCCAACCATAATCCAGCAAATGGTAACTGCTACAGACAGCGAATTCTTCCCTTTCGTCCTGGACAGAGTGTTCACGTTAGTGGAAGGCGTCATCCGGAACAAGGCGGTCACAGAAGACATCACGAGGGAGAGCGTCGACCTCTCGCAGCTCTTTATCTTTGCCAACGGTACTCCTGCCTCGTCTACCGAAGTGTTCTTTGGAGGCAATGTCGAATTTGTTTACGAGCGCCTTCACGACCTGTCTAAACTGGTGGAGGGGATCAATGGTCCAGGCCCACTTGCTGAGTATCGCGGTCAACGGCTGCACACAACGTCAACGGCGCTCTGCGTCATCGAGCGTAATTTTCGGCACGTTGAAGGGATTAGCACCGCTAGATGTTCGCTATCAAGCTGCGTTTCTCGGTGACAAAGTCATAGAGCCTGACTCCCCCGTATACCTGTCTGCCGCCATGCGCATTGACCTTCTACGCATTTCCACGGTTTGCTCGAGTTTGGACTGCACCAGTATGTCGGACCCCCACATCTCACTCCCTGACTCTTCTCACATTACCCATTAGCCGCCTCTGCGACTACATCTCGACTGAAATGATGCGGTGGATGCAAGGTCGTCCTGTATTGTACGTACGCGTCGGGATTGTTCACCGCCTCTCCAGTCACTGTCATTACGAAGTGCTGACATACTCTTAACTACAGGTTCACCGGAATGTCAGAAGGCCGCATGGAAGCACGAAGCTGCTCCCCACCGCCTGATCTGCAAATTCCTGCCTGAGCTCGCCCCAGTGTGGGACACGACAGTCATCAGGGAGACGACATCAGCCTACGAAGGCCATCCGAATATGGCAGGAATGCAGAATCGCATGTTGAGGGAGCTGGTGGACGATCAACTATTTACGGAGGAGATGTTGAACTTCTTACTTGCGGCTTCAGTGGCTTACATGCAGCACTACTAAGCACATCGTTGCTCTACTTCGCCTCGAAGGCGTCTATCATACTTATGCAGACCGCGATTAAAATTGCCCCGCTGGGTGGCTCGAGTAGAGTCGAGAAGCATTTGGACGTCAAGTGATTCTCTTGCTCGAGCCTCTCCATCTTGATCATCCAATGCTACCTGCCGCCTGTACTGTACACTTGACTTGAGCATGAGTCGCAGGACTGAGGACTCCAGGAGGACTCGAAGGGTCGGTCGGCGTGAGCGCTTACATAAGCGCACGCACGGGCGGTAACGTTGTGACCCATCTTAGCCGATGCCTGTGGCAGCGGATCACTCTCTCCTACCCTTTCATCCTCCTTTACAATGTTGGCACGGCAGCCCGTCAGTACTTATCGTGCGCACCCTCAAGATTTTCAACTTAGACTCGCTTACAAGTCATCATTGTAACGCAAGCCTCACCTCTATGGATCCGACTCTAAGTCCACAGTCCACCACCAGACCGTACCAATCTATCAGGCAGACTGTCAACACAGGTGTGCGCCACTGCCCTACGGTCATTTGATCGTTGTGTACTTACAGGACCAGCGCTGCACCAGGTAGCTTAATTTTGGATCAGCGCTAGAGCAACAATTTGTCTCTTAACCCTCATCCTCGGCCGCCCTACTGCAGCAAGCCCGCCATGTCCGATGACGGTCCTGGTCTCGCCGGCATTCTCTTCGAGGCGGAACATGCGAGAATCAGTGCGTGCTATGGAGTTGAACATCTCGTGTACCGGTTACCTGACATGTTCACCCTATAGATACCGCAGGAGGTCACCTCGGAAGCTTCAACACCAACATCCAGAATGCGAGCAACGTTACGGTCATTGTTGGTAATGATGGGGTACATACTGTTCACGAGGTAGCTTCCCCGTTCTGTATTTTCATCTACGTTTTTGCTCAGTCGCATCTTTCTTCAGGGTGGCCTACGATATCCCGAATGCCCCAAACCAATCGCAGGGTTCACTGGCAGAGAAGATGCACTCGGCGCACTGAGCCAGTATTTCTTCGAGGAACACACTGTTCACAGTACTCGCGTCTTCGTTCTTTGGGGGTCGCCTGGTAGCGGCAAGGCGCAGATCACCTATAAGTTTGTCCACCGCTCGGTGCTGTCCAGGTACCTCTATCCTCTAGTCCAGGTTGTCTCCATAACTCATGATCCTTATGAACAGAGTGCCACACGTTTATTTGATCGATGCGTCCACCAAAAACTCGATAGAAACCGCCCTCGTTCTTATTGCAACCGCTGCAAAGATTGAGACAAGCGTAGACGCCGCTCTCAAATGGTTTTCCTCCCACGAAGAACAGTGGTTCCTGATTTTCAGGGACTTTGACGACAGATCTGTCGATCTGCATGCGTATCTGCCATCGAATAATCGAGGAAGAATACTTGTTACCACCAAGCACCCAGTCAATCGCCAACTAGGCACTAGCGAAGCCCACTTCGCCGCAAGCTGCCACTACCAGGTCTCGGAGATGGAGTATAATGAGGCAGTCCAACTTCTCTTACGAACGGCGCAGGTTCAGCCCTCAGTAGCAGATTCAGAACATGCGGGTGCGATTGTCGTGGTGAGCTATATATATCCCCAGTCGGCGTCAATCTGCGCTAACACTTGGATCCAGGAGCTTGGTTGCCATGCTCAGTCAGTCGCCAGAGCTGGAAATTCGATCATTCAAGCTGAGATGACGATCAAGGCCTACCGCGACTCGCTCTCCAATCGTTTTGTGGATCTAGACACGAGTTTGCGACAAACCGTGAATTCCGTTTACTCGGACGGGTACAGCCAACTGGGCGAGCACGCGAAGCAACTCCTCCATCTATGTTCCTACCTTCACCATACCGGAATCACCACCGACATGTTTCAAACAGCGTCGGAACAAGTCATGACCTTCAAACGGTCTGTCCCTCTCACCGTCCAGCAGGATTCACTCTGCCAGGAGCTACGTGCTGTTCTTTCGCCTTACCAACTCGGCTTCCACCGATGGGACCCGGCAGCCTTCGCCCAAGTCCTAAAAGAGCTCCGCTCTCATTCTCTCATTCGCTACACGCCCGGAGACTTGGTATTCTCCCTACCTCCCATGGTACCACGGTGGATACAAAGCCTTGCCCCTCCCAACACTCAAGTTCTTGCGGAGCTCTTCCTCTTCGTCTCTATGCCCTCCAAGGATCTCTACAGTACCGAAGGCACAGTCAGCCGACTCCGCTACCTGCCTCATATCAACTCCGTCCGCCGTCATCGACCAGTCGCCGAGCTCCTCGTAGATGCCGCCGCATTCTTTGCTCGGGTTTTCCGCGAAAGCGGCCTGTGGTCTGCAGCAGAACCTCTTCAGGCCCTGGTTCTCCAGATGCGTTTAGAGATCCTCGGACAGGACCACCCAGCCACCATCCATGCCACTACTGAATGCGCTAACAGACTATTTCAGCAGGGGCATCGGGATGAGGCGACAGACCTGATGGAGTTTGCGTTGATGAGCCTACGAGACGTGTGTCGGGAGGATAATCTAGAGATCTTGCAGGTCATGCATGATCTGAGCGATTTCTACCTGCAGAGTAATCGGTTGAAGGAGTCGAGGGACATGTGCGATGCTGTTTTGGCAGCAAGGAGGGAAGTCCTCGGGAACGACCATCCAGCAACTGTCGTCACTGAGTTCCATGCCAGTGTTCTGGATCATTGGGACAATCTTATTGCCGACGCACCGACTCGAGTGAAGGTCGCCAGTGAACGACTTGCCACCTTTCTTGGCCCCGATGACCCGTTGACGCTATATGCCGTAGCATGCGCCGCAGTTCTGGGAGAGGATCCAATCGGCGTCGAGTCGTCTGTGAAACAGTGCTGGTCCCGTCTCAAGGAAGTGGCCGGTGAAGAGCACCCCATTACCTTGGAGGTCATGAATATCGTGGCCGATGCTCATCGACTGGCCGGTCATGGCACTGAAGGGCAGACGGTCGTCGACTCCCTTTACGAGATCATCAAGAGGACCCGCGGAGAAGACCATTTTAAGACTTTTGAAGTCCTAACTTCCATCGTCCAGTTCCATTTCTTTTTCGCTCGCATACCCGAGGCGCAGGAACATCTTGTACGAATCGTGGATGGCAGGAAGCGGGTTCTCGGCCGCGAGGATCCGGATACCCTCATGTCCGTGGATAGTCTCGCAGCAGCGTACATGCAATCATCGCAATTCGTGGAAGCTGAACGGCTCGCAACAGGGGTGTTACAGGTCCGCAAGCGTCAGCCCGACCGCTGGCAAACTGGTTTAGCCATGTCATTGAGTCTCTGCTCGCAGCTATACCAGGCGCAGGAGAACTGGATAGAGACGGAGCGGACCCAGACGGAGCTGATCAAGCTATTGGAACGAAGCTCGGTGGATGCTAGCCAGCTTGATGTTCTCGTTGCTCAGGCGACATTGGTGTGGGCGATTTCTCGTCAAGGTCGCTTCACTGAAGCAGAGAAACTCCATACCGAACTGGACGAGAAGATGCGACGCCTCGGACAACAGCACAGTACCAAGGTCACCGACGCGAAGCACTACCTATCAATGGCGTATCGGGCGCGCCTTCGGTACTCCGATGCTGTCAACCTCCAAGCCGCTGTTATTCAGCATCGTGCTACGATACTGGGCGAGAGACATCCCTCCACTCTGGACAGTTGCATCTTCGCCTGCTATGCATTCGCCGACATTGGGAAAGTGGCCGAAGCGGAAGACCTGCTGAAGGCAGTTTTCGATGTGCTGACCGAGTCAGTTGCGGCGGAGAATTTGCTGCTTCTGGCTGCCAAACGCGCTCGAGCGTGGATCGACAAGGTTAAGGGAATGTCACACAAGGCCATCGAGTCCTATGACGAAATTTTGCAAGTCTACAGACGCCTGTTGGGTGATACACACCACTTGGTTCTGTCGGTCACCACTGAGCTAGCATCCGCGTGCTACTCCGCTGGTCGGTTCGACGAAGCGAGGAGCCACTACGTGTCACTTCTGAGACAGAAAGAAGTTACACTCGGCCGTGATCATGCGGAAACTCTCGCGATTGAGCACGACTTTGCGCTTGTCCTGGAAGTCGAAGGACGGTTCAAAGAGGCATGGAGCAAGCGTTCATGGATCTTCGACACGCACTCGCGGATGTTTGGCTCCGACCATCCCTACACCCTCAAGTCCCGACTCTGGTTGTCCCACACCATGAGCGTTTTGGGCCAGTACAGCAAAGCGCAAGCGATGCAGGAGGAGATCATCTGGATGATGTCCCAAACCCTCGGAGATGTCCATGTTGAAACGCTCGACGCAAAGCTCCGTCTCGCGATCAACTACTTCTATCAACTGCGCTACGATGATGCCGAGAAGCTGCTGGAAGGGCTGGAGCAGCAACACGGGTTGGCGTTTGGAAAGACACACCCTATCAGTATGGAGTCGCAGCTATGGCTGGGCAAGGTCTATCGCGAAAATCGAAAGAGGTCCGCTGCTCGGGAGAAGCTTTACTCTGTCGCGAACAACCGGGAGACCATTCTTGGGCCGGACGAGCCGGAGACATGGGAGGCAATCAACGAATTTGCTGAAGTGCTCATTGGTGAGCAGCAGTTCTCGACGGCAGAGACGCTGGTGGCAGGCACACTGGAGAAGGCGAGACGACGGTACGGAGCTCACCATGCTATTTTCTGGGGTTCGCAGGTGACGCAGATGCAAATATACGCGATGTCAAATCGAGCTCCTCAGGCGTTGCAGCTTTCGCAGTCACTCCTGGATCAGATGGTCAGGGCACACGGAGAGGACCATCCTTGGAGTATAGCCATTCTAAGCGTGCAGGCTAGCATCTATGAGGTTTGCCAGGGAAGGCTAGATCTGGCAAAGCCACTGCAGAGGAGAGTAGCGCAGCTGAAACGGCAAGCCGGGATGGACACGCCCGGAGGAGCGACCGGCGATGTCGCGGACAGCCTTGCTTCCCTGGATCTGAACAACTTCCAGATCCCGACGAACAGAAAGGAGCTGCTGCTGCAGGGTCTCCTGCTTCTCATGAAGCCCTGAGCTCGTGGGAGCCTAAAACGGTGTCAACTAAGATGTAGATGTAGTATACAGATTCATGTTCTCGGTTTCTGAGGTCATCGGCTCTTCTTCTCGACTTCTTGTATTTTGTAACTTATTGCCTTGAAATTGGACCATGCTAACATAATCTAATGTTCCTACTTTACTGCACAATCTCTATCCAATGAAAAGAACCATTTACATTCTCTCAGTATCGTCACAGTTCCCTCACAGTTGTCTTGTTGCGCTAGGGGGATCCGATGTGAACACGCACAGAGCTCGGCCAGATTCAGGGAGAAGCGATGATCCACAGCAATCGTACGCCAACCTACAAGCAGCCTTTTCTCGTCTACCCGGCTTTGTGAACTGCGTTGTCAGGTTCATGTTCGAACGCAGCGCAGAAATCGAACGGATCAAGAAGCATCTCACCCAGTGTCATTGTGCTATGACGAACGAAGTTCTTCGCCATTTGCATGACGGTTTCGAGCTGATGTCTTTGGCGATGGGCGCAAATAAATCGGTCTACAGATGAGCATTTCGCAGAGATCTGGGGGTGGGCGTTCAGAATCGTCACAATAACGATCAACGTGCTCAGCGGACAGAAGTTGCTCAAGCTGAGCAATCGCGGTGACAAGAAGACAAGAAACGAACCGACCAGTCATACACGCGTGTTTCACCCGGTATCTCAGGGCCGACTGCTTCGGCGCTCCAGGCTGTCAACAGAATGAGCCTCGACGAGCTTCTCACCCCCGCCGGAGAATCTGTGACCATAGATGGAGACATCGACGAGGAGATGTTTTTCGCTGTCCAGAAGCCTATGCATGCTCGGGAGAACATCGAGATTAAGGGCGGTGACCACGGAGAAGCGTCTTCTCACGCAATTGCACCGTGTGCTTCATTTACCAATACCCTTCCTTGACCAGTACGCTGGGCTGTCAGCGGAGCCTAGCGCACGGGCACTGCAGCCGGCTCTAGCAGCCTTCGCGCGAGGCCTGCGTCATGATCTGCAACAATCATTGAAGCCCGCCCTCCTTACCGACTATCTCACTAAATCATAGCGTAGACTGTTCTGGGATATTTTAGATAACCTCGTGTTGCCTCTACTAGAATAAAAAAGTCGTCTCTCCCCGAAACCATACCCCCTAAAAACCTATAGCTCAGGCCTTCTGCCAAATGTTATGGGTTATGAGAGAGTAGACTGTACCAGATCCAAAAGTTTTTTCTGTGCCAGACCCGGCGTCACGTTGAATGCATTCCTCCATTCGGAAGATCAGTGGCTCGAGTCGGCGCCATCTTCCACCAGGCTCAATTCTAAGGAAGTGTCCCAGCAGATGGAGATCAGGCCTTGGAAAATCGCAAAGATCTACTGAATACATTCCATTGGGTTTGGACAACAAAAATCACGTACCATGTTCGCCACGATGTCCGGCGCTCCAAATGTCAGAGGTAATGTGCCATCCATCTACTTCACTAAACTTCACTAACCCTCTTCCCACGCTGCTTTGTTTGTTTTTACCAAGATATATATAAGCTCTTCGTGCAAACAGCCAGACCTCGAGACAATCTCTTCTCATACTCCTTCCTGTTAACGTCGACACCCGCCTTTTATCTTTACTCATCCTCACTCGTTCATCAGCACCACTTGCTCGTTCGCCATACCCTATGAGCAACATGATCATCGAAGGTGAGCGGATCAACGCCGAAGACTACTATCACAACAAATAGCTCACCAATGTCGTCGTTCGACAGACATTCCTCCCCAGCCGCTTTACTCTGGAGCAAATGCTATCCAAGAATGTGATCGTGCAGCTGTCGCACTGTACAACGGTACCATTCCCGAGCGAGACTCGATGGACCTCTCCAAGTTCGCCCACACCACCCGCATTGATGAAGAACATTCACTGCCGCCCCTCGGACTCCGCGGACTGCCCTCGCCTCCAAGCACCGCCAACGCCGGCCATGTGGCTGATCGTTCCTTGCGACTTCCCATCGTCCTCGACACCTCGGCTCCTCCTTCATCATGCGACGATCAACCCCACGATAACGAAAATGCTTCTCTTGCGGAACTGTCTTCGAAGGATGTCTGCACCAGCGCAGACATCGACTCCCTTCCAAGCGACTCAAGAGCAACACCAGCCTCGCCGACGATGTACTCGAGGGACGAAGTCCTGGTGATGCCATATCCGCCTCCGTGGTTCCCAGGAGTCGAGCTTCTAGACGTGTATCCAATCAAACCTCCGGCGTTGGACTGTAAGTCTCCATACGGACGCATCTGTTTGCCTCCCGTCGTTGCGGATGGGCTTGAGGGGCTGTGAATCTGGGCGGACGACTGGAATGTAGACGGTGTATGGTGTCCTGGGATGGGCGATTGTTGCTGAGTGGTTTATACTCTTTTGTTTCTTGTTCATCTCGCCGGGTGTCTTGAACGTTTCTGTTTAGGGTGTTTTTTGTGTTTCATGTGTGTTTTTTGTGGCTTGCGAGATGTCGATTTGAGCCTGCGTTGCTCGAACATTTCCTCTGTTGTATGTTTCCATTGATTATCCCGCTGATGTATGCTTGTTTTTGAGTTGTCATGCACTGTACGCAGTAGAGCTCTCAACGATGAATTGACTCAATCTCCGGACCAAGTTCGCTCAGCCCTTGCGCCAACTCTGTCCGCTCTCGGACGAGAACCAGTTCATTTGATGACCAGGGCTCAAGTCTGTCAGGCGCTTTCAAGTCGTTGGAAGATGATCCTCCGACTCAGACTCAAGATTACGGATCAATCCTACAGCTATGATGACCGCAGTGCAAAGTGTGGTTATTCATTGTGGGATAAAACAACCTGGCAGGCAATTGCAGCTGCCAAGAGAGGCGGTCACGGCACGCGACGGTGCGCTGTGAGTTTCTCAAGTCGTTCTCCCCGAGTCGATTTGTAAGCTCGTGAACACTCAGCGGACTCGACCATGCGCCGGGACTGATAACAGGCGCTTCAGTTCGGCTATGATACATACAATGCCCTACATCTACCTGAGTGAGTGTCTTCCTCAGTGGGCACTTTTACATTTTCGGCTGCTCACAAGTCATATAGAACTGCTTTCAAGGTTGAGCTGATAGAGAAGATTCTCGACGCGACAGATGATACACAAGATATGAACGACAAAGACGCCAATGGTGCGTGGTCGAACGCCATCAAGGCAGACGACGCCGAAGCGTCCGATGTACAGTCATTTCTCACCCCAATCTCCTCATTAATGCTGACGGTATATCTTGGGGATACGCTACAATGGTCGAGGACCCTGGGTTCGCTGATCGGATGCAAACCGCGAAGGCCAAGTACGCGATTCTCTACAAGTGAACGGGTAACGCGACGAGCATGTCGCAATGCGAAAGGACTACTGCACGTAGAGACAATTGTACCATTAATAGTGTTCAAGGGAATAGATACATTAACGAATCATGTACGCGCTGTACGTTGTATGAGAAGGGCCGTCGCATTGGCTAGTTGATTGAGACGTGCACGGTGCAGATAGTCCAGAAATTTGACGAAGGGTTAAGGTGCTGGTTGGCCGCGACAGAGAGGCAACTCGGAGGCGTGCCATCTGGGTGGTTGTGATTTAATTTAGCTGCCGGTCAAATCATATTGCGATCGGGTGCTGGCCTCTTCTCACCCCTTGTATGGAGCCTCGACGATCTCTGACCCTCGGTGTGCCTCGAGCTTCTACTCATGCAGGGGGAATACAACCTCCTGCCTCCTTCTTCAGACCTTCCAAACCTAACCCAAGTCGCTCCTTATCACCTCTCTCCACCTCCCAACATTCCCGGTCTCCTATTCACGAACAGCATGGCGAGGAGCAGGTCATAGTCCTCTCAGCCAACCCAGACGGCGTACAGAATGATACCGGTAGCCAACTCAGTCTCGACGACGAGCCTAGCAGCTTGTCTCCAGCACCAACCAATACTGGTCGAACCGCAGGCACAAGCCGAAGCGGGTCCTTGGACATGTACGGCAGTCAGGGAGCACACCATCAAGAGGGCGTCGAGCCCAGGCGAAGCACAGCGACAAATCACTACTCTCCCAACGTACCCTCGATTGTAACGACGCCCGCTGCTCGTACCTCTCTTTCCCAAAGTCGTCCAAAGTCCCCTACTTCACATTCGTCTTCAGGCGTGTCTGCGACAGCCGCTGGGAAGAAGGTTCGCACAAGCCTCGACGCCCTGTTCAATCTACGCCGTGGTGACTCACACTCCACTGTTGTATCACAACAGCAAATGCGTGTCAAGCAGTCGTCACCGTTTGGACATGGGCATGCTCAGCCGCGGAGGTCGTTTGGAGGGACGACGGAGGAGGAAGACTTTGACGAAGAAAGGTCGATCGGGCTGGGAAGCTACCCTATACGCAAATACCCCCCTCCTTCACCGTCGGTTTCGCCCACGCATTCTCGACCTCATTCTGGCGATCCACATAGCCTGTTCAATCCTGTCAGGCCGCCAGCCCATCCTCCCCTCGCTGCTGTTCCCATGACCGACCCGAAAGCACCTTTGAAGAAGTTAATGAACTATCGACTGCATCCTAGCAGAAATCGCTTCTTCCTCAATGGAAGAATATTGACAGGGGGAGATGCGCCATGGGCGTTCGTCGGCTGTCTGTTGATCGTCCTGGGTATCACCGGTTCCTGGTTCGGCACGACGTGTGTCTGGTGGTGGAGGGAGCACGGCAGCAGTGCAGGAAAGGCGGTCAGCATCGTTGGGGCATACGCTTGTTTGCTGGTGATCTCGAATATGTTGGTGACGGTGAGCTGGACTGATGTTCCTGGTGTTGAACTGTGTTGCTGATAAGCTGCTTTGCAGGCGTTTTCTGACCCGGGGATTCTGCCGAGGGATCTGGACATCGACCCGCCGTATCCATCTGCGGCCTCTTCCGATGGTGGTGTCAAGGTACCGCTGCCCAGAGACCTCAAAGTCCGTTCAGATGTGTACGTTTGGTACTGCCAATCGTGGTGATTCTCGTCTGATTTCCTTTGACAGCGTCCGTGTCAAGTATTGTCATACGTGCAAGACCTATCGCCCTCCACGCTCTAGTCACTGCAAGATGGTTAGTGCAATTTCCAGTCGCAGAAACCGCACAATCGCTGATTTTCTTGACATATCTAGTGCGACAACTGTGTCGACGACTGTGATCATCACTGTCAATGGGTCAACAACTGCATCGGAAGACGCAACTACGGAACTTTCTTTGCTCTATTGCTCACTGGGGTCAGTCGGACTGGTGTAGATCGTTACAGACGTACTGACTTTCTCATCAGGCTGCGACGTTGGTGTTAGTCCTGTGCACGACTGCGTTCCACCTCGCGATAGAGTCGAATCGACGTGGCTCCTTCCGAAGCTCTATCTCGTCGCCCTTGGGTATAGGGAGCGCCGTAGCCTTTGCCCTCTCCGTGTCCATCATATGGCCAGTCAGCGCCTTGCTGGCGTATCACGTCCGAGTACGTGCTCTTTCTCTTTGAACAACGTCACCGTGAACTGATGTGCAAACCTCTCTCAGCTTCTCCTCCTCAACGTCACCACCATCGAGCAGATCCGGAATCAAGCGCACACAACGTTGATACCCGGACAAGCACCGCCAAACCCGTTCTCGCATGGAAACTGGCGGAGGAACTTGGTCGCCGTGCTTGGGCGGCCGAGGGGGTACTCGTGGCTGAGGCCACAGGAGGTGGCGACGGAGGATCGGAGAGAGGTGAATCCGTGGACGTTGGCGCGTCAGCAGCATATTGCTGAGGATGGGCCGAGTGGGAGAGACGGAGGGTACTAATATCTGGGATTGGAGATTGAACATACATTCGTTTGCTTTGGTTTCTTTGACTTGTTCTTCGGCGTTTCTTCAATGGATGTTTTCTTTCTGGGTCGGTATTTTTATCTACTTTTCTTTTGACTTCGAATATGATGGGGGTACTGAGTGCCTCCATGGTGCGGTGCAGATGTTATGTTTACTTGATACCCATCGCTGAAAGTAACCAAAAGTTTCTTACTGTTGCTCACTCGGGAGAGCTTTCGGCCTGAGACAAGGACAATCGATGTCGACGACGTAGATAATATCCTCTTGGTATGGGATCAGCTGAAATAAACAGAGTGCCTCTTCTGTCTAGCGACTCAAGGACCAAAGCGAGAGTTCCCATGAATGAATATGCCCTTACTACGTGAGAGCCAGTAAATCGCCGCTCGCCGAGCAGCTCCCTCAGTAGGCGATTATGTATGAACGTTTCATCTGGGTGGTCTTTATGGCTGGATGTGATCTCCTTGATACGCGAGTTCTGCCACAATGGGGCTAGCTCACCCGGATATCTGCATACGAGCCGATGACGGCCGTCTTCGTCCTTCCATGCGGCCCTCTAGCGCAGGCTGGTGCACCTTTGAAAACGAGCATTTGTGGAGCTGGTAATAGCTATATGTTCACGTACAGTACAAGACGATCTTGCATCCGTCGCATCTTTTCAGCTGTGCTGACCTGCCGGGAGCCGCTGGTGGGTCCGATGTCAGCAAACATAGCACATTGTATATCTATCGAGCATTTATGTACGCGCCGCTGCAAGAAAGATTCGAACATTGCGTCGAGCCCCGCAGAGACATAAAACGCAGGGCGAACGCTAGATACAACGCTCTCTCCGAGTTGCGAACCACTACATAATTATAGCGCGTGTCCAACGGAGCCAGCCCCTTTTCCTCGGCGAACTTGTGTTCGAAGAGGAAGAGCCCCATTGCGGTTAAGTGGAGGACTTGAGAGCGATAGATACGCATGGAGTGATCCAGATGGAGGTCAAAATCTGACCGGTTGAACCCTGAGTCGATAAAGTCGTATAGGTCGTGGAGGCGCTTGTAGACCAAGTCGACGTCGCCCCCCAGGTAGGTCTCGGCAGAGGCGAGATCCGTTCCATCATGGAAGATGAAGAGCTGTAAGAGTACGAAACTCTCCCTCGCTATGTCCTCTGTGACCTCCTTGGTCCGAATAACACCTTCTACGAGGAAGAACACTCTATCCATGATGTAAGGGATACGAATGCACTTGTTGCATGGTCGATGGAGTCGAGGAGTGCCGTGCGAGTGCAGACCAGAAGTGCTTTGTAGCAGATGGGTGAAGTGGGGGGGATTGGTGAGAGGTCCAGATAGACTGTCACTGTGCGCTCGGTTGTTGGACCGCTCTTGATCCTTTTCTCATGACGGACTGAAGACTTGACTAGAAGATGGAGACTTGTTCCTGTTGGAAGGTCTCTAGGAGGAATGAGATCATACATGTGAATTGTCAAGTGTCAGTGGTGCGCGAGAGCCTCAAGGCTGCAGGCATGAGTGCATGATAGCAAACGTGCCAATGCGATCACGTTTATCTCCAGCCTCCCTTGGGCTCATGTCACAACGCTCTAAGTATTACCTGGATGAAGACACTAAGATCCTGGCTGTGCTGGACGGTGAACGTGAAGATGCTGGTCTTCTTTCACTTCCACAGTGCGAACTAAGATACAATATGACATTGGGCTAAGTAGACACATGGCTCTTCTTGGACTTCCTCTGAACTGGCCCGCACGCCCAGTTCATTGCCTGTAGCAGTCCTCTGTGGATAGATGAGCAAGGTAGCACCATAGCTAACTTGGTGTCAAACATACCGTAGCCCAAAACCAGGGCAGAAAAGCCATCGCAAACCCCACAAACAACCCCTCAAACAGCCAACCACCCTACCATCACCAACTATCCGGCGAAGCAACAGACGAGCACCCCCGTCCTCCGATTAAATCCCTCGCCTCCTCCTCGTTCTTCACAACCTCCGGATGATTCACCTTACAATCATTCCTTTCATCCTCCCCCCAGTGCAAGATCGCGCTGGGGTCGATGACGATAACCGTCAACCCCGCCGAAAGCAGCCGATGCAACACCTCATGAATAATCACCTTCGCGACATCGTTAAACGACATGACATCCCTAAACGAAAACACCACAGCACACGCATCGGCATGTTGTCCGGCATTGGGTTCCTCGTCTGACGGTGCGTTGAATTCGTACTCCACGGCTCTAGCGAGGCGTTCAGACCCAGCGAAACGGACAGCACCGCGCATATTGAAGATGACGACTTTCTGCTCGCAGTCCGGGTGGTGTGCGTGGTCTGGGTCGTCTTTAGGGTGCGGGGCCCGAAGGCGCGCGATGGAGGTACGAACGGTAGCGCGGGCGATTTGGCTGACGTCCATCATGTGCAGGCCCATTTCGCGGGAAAGCCTCTCGCAGATGACTATCCCTCTCGTGCTGTTCCCCTGCTCGTCCAGGTTAGGCGAGAACGTAGCGATTCCGACTTGGCCTGGGAGCGACCCGATGATACCGCCTGCGACGCCTGACTTGGCTGGGAATCCGACGTTGGAGACCCAATCCCCCGCAGCGTCGTACATCCCGCAGGTCGTCATGACGGAGAGAACCTGGCGGACGCTGTTCTGGTGAATGATAGTTTCTCCTGTGACGGGGTGGACACCGGCGTTACAGAGGCATGCGGCCATCATGGCGAGGTCGCGGACGGTGACGAGGATAGAGCATTGGCGGACGTAGCCTTTCACGGCTTCGGCGGGGTCGCAGGAAATGATACCCGCGGCTTTGAGCATGTAGCTTAATCCCATGTTACGGTCGGCGGTAGCGAGCTCGGATTCGTAAATTTCTTCGTCGACGCGAAGTTGGCGGCCGGCGAGCTTGGAGAGTTTGGAGAGGATGCGCTCGGTGCGCTCGTCGGCGGTGGCGGTGGGGGAGACGACGAGGGAGTGCGCGGTGATGGCGCCGGCGTTGATCATGGGGTTCATGGGTCGGTTGGAGTCGGTGTGGAGGGAGAGGTGGTTGAACGCGTCGCCGGAGGGCTCGACGCCGATCTTCTCGAGCACCTTTTCGAGCCCGGCGTCTTCGATGGCGAGGGCGTAGACGAAGGCTTTGGAGATGGATTGGATAGAGAACTCGACTTGATCGTCGCCGGCTGAGTAGACGGCGCCATCGACCATAGCGAGGGCTACGGCTAGTTTGGACGTGTCTGCTTTGGCTAGCGTCTCGATGTAGTGCGCTGGGGCTCCATCGTCGAGAGGGCGAGCCTTTTCGAGGACATTTGTGAGGTAGTCGGAAATTGGGGACTTCATGGGGGATTCGAGGAGGACGGGGAGTCGTTAAAATCTGAGCTGGTGATGTAATGGATTGAGCTGACCTTGGCAAGGCGATTAAGGGACTTGATTCAGGCCCGCAGTCGCACCGTCTCTTGTGAAGCTGGGCGGAGTCAGCCTTCCGACGGGCTCAAGTTTATGCAATCCACTGTCCAACAAGGAGGAGCTGCCGGCTAAGGTTGCTGCACGTTCCTTGCCTTTCATTTTCATCATGTTAAGCCTAAGAAGTGAATAGAGGACCAAGAGAAAAGGCGATGGGACGAAATGAGATCTATAAGATGCATTGTCGAGCGCTGGTCAACCCGATGTGGTCCAAACCAAGCTGCTTTGTGCCGCGGCCAAGGAGGAGTCGCGATCACGTTGAAAGGTGCGGCTTGGTCGGACCGGGTTGTACTGGTCTGGAACGAACGACCATCGGGACCTTGCCTGGAACTTTACCACAGAAGCTATAAACTCGAAAGCTCTCTCCACTCATCCTCCTCCAACTTTCCACCATGAGAACATCAGAATCCTCAACTCCAATGCGAAAGCAGATGCAGGATTACATCCTATCCCTCCAGGATCAGATCGTCACCGCCTTCGAGTCCCTCGATCCCACCGCTCCAAAATTCAAACGCGACAACTGGGTTAGAGAACAAGGCGGCTTAGGCCAATCCTGCGTCTTCTCCGTTCCACATGGCCAGAAAACAGAGAGTCCCACCGTCCTGGAGAAGGGCGGAGTCAACATCTCCGTCGTCCATGGCACACTTCCCCCAGCTGCAGTGAAGCAGATGCGCGCAGATCATTCATCGTTACCTGCCCCCGAAGACCTCCCGCCCAAGGGATTACCTTTCTTTGCTGCGGGTCTCAGCCTCGTCGTTCATCCGAGAAATCCACACGCCCCAACCGTCCACTGCAACTACCGCTACTTCGAGATCACCGAACCAGCCGTCCAAGGTAGCACAGACCAGCCCAAGATAATCGCATGGTGGTTCGGCGGAGGCGCAGACCTCACCCCTTCATACCTCTACACCGAAGACGCAGTCCACTTCCACTCTACCCTGAAATCCGCCTGTGATGGGCATTCGACGGCGTTGTACCCAGGGTTCAAGAAATGGTGCGACGAGTACTTTTTTATTCCTCATCGGAAGGAGACTAGGGGTGTAGGGGGGTTATTCTTCGATGATCTCTGCGATGAACCGCACGCCCGTCTCTCCGGTGCCGAGCACCCGCGGTCCCCCTCCACCATCTTCGGACTCATCCAATCATTGGGGAACGCCTTCGTCCCATCCTACCTCCCCATCCTAATCAAACGGCACTCCCTGCCTTTCACCCTCGAACAGCGTCGATGGCAATTGTTAAGAAGGGGGAGATACGTGGAGTTCAACCTGGTGTATGATAGAGGGACGAAGTTCGGACTTATGACGCCTGGGGCGAGGATCGAGAGTATTCTGATGAGTTTGCCGGAGGAGGCGAGGTGGGAGTATATGTGTGATGTGGGGGAGGGGGAGGAGGGGAGGGAGACGGAGGAGGGGAAGTTGTTGGAGGTGCTGAGGAAGCCGAGGGATTGGTTGTAAGGGATCCTGTTGTCAGTCCTAGTGATCCTGTGCTGGTCGGTGGTGGTGGGTCTGGCCGGTGCATTGACAACCGTCGCGGCAGCGGGCGTGGCATAGATCTAGCCCCCCACAAACAGAGCAGTCGAAATTACGTGTATGTACATAGCGCCTCTCAGATCGTAGTATAAAACCCCCCCGAGGTCGGATCGAGGCGGGGTAGTCGGCCACCCGGTATCTACTTATAGTACAGTCTCACTAAGCCAAGTTAACCTCGCCGGCAACTCTCAATAAGCCTTGTCCTCATCCACCATGTCGCTCAACTGCATCGAACCCACCGATACGAGAGACTACATCCCTCTCGCTGATCATGCTCTGTACGTTCCTCATCCCAATCACCCACCGGCGAGAGAGCTGAGATCATTGGAAATGCGACTGCCGTAGGATTGGAAATCTGCGCACGGCTGCTCTTGTACGTCCTCGGATGGCTGAGACTACGTGATCTAATGACGACGATGGGAATAGGTCTCGCTGGACGGCTCAATCGAGAGCTACTGCGTTCCGAACTTTGACTCGCCGTCTGTTTTTGCGAGGATTCTGGATAAGAATAAGGTGGGCGCATCATCATTGTCTCGCGACGCGGCAATCGGGCTCAATGTTGGTGTTAACCATGACCGCGGTTGTTCCAGGGCGGCCATTTCTCCATCCAGCCGAGTGTGAGGTTCACCACCAAGCAGAATTATCTGCCTAGCTCGAACGTACGTCCCCATCTCCAACGTACGCTTCCGTTGTCGAGACTGATGTCATGCTCAATAGGTTCTCCAAACCAAGTAATCCCATCTCACACTCCTCTCATGGCGCTGGCTCATCGCCCATATGTAATAACCTAGGTTCCTCAACGAAGGAGGAGTAGCCGTCGTCACCGGTACGCCTTATCCCTACCCTAGCCTGAGTGTGTTATTTAACGGGCATTCGTGGGTACGATAGATTATCTACCCCGTCAAACAGCCGCGCAGATCGGGAAGCCCTTCCTCCCATGGCTCATCCGCCGCGTGGAGGTAAGTTACCGTGAACACTTCCCATCCTCCTCCCAACTCTAACATGATTACATCGTCTAGGTAATGCGCGGCAGCGTCCCCCTCCGCATGGAATGTGCCCCCGCCTTCAACTACGCCCGCGACGCCCACCGCACCAGCATCGTCCCCGACGCTTCAATCCCACACGGCACCACACCCACCGACACCCCCAACTCGTCTAACCACCGGCATTACAAAGGCCTCTTCGAATCAGACTCTCTTTCTCTCGATCTGAGGTTCATCGCAGAAACCACTATTCACGGGCACGGAACCCACGAGGACGTACCGGAGGTTCCGAGGATCGAGCTGAAGGAGCTTGATCTAGGGAAGCAGGGACATTTGGGAAAGGCGCTGTGTGCGGATTTTGAGCTGGGGGAGGGGCAGTGTGTTACGTTTGTGGTAAGGCATGATCCGCCGAGGGGGGATAGTGAGAAGAGTAGGAAGCCGAGTGAGAAGTTTGCGAGTGAGATTGGTGTGTCGTTCGATAGTGAGTTATTTTTTTGCCTTTTGCGTTGGAGAGTTTTAGTTGTGGTGGGACGCGGACGCGGGCTGGGCTGGTGGAGCGCGTTTTCGTTAGAACGAGTTTTGTTGTGGACTGTTCTTGGGTTCTTGTTATGCCCTGTTATCGTCGCATTATCTGACCGGTTTTATTGCCTTGTTTCTTTTTTTCCCGCGATTATTGAATGCAGCGCTGATAGCTGGAGTCTCGAAATTGAGGGCGATTGACGATCCGTTCCTTACCAAGGCAAGTGTCCTGTTTTCTACTGTTTCTTCGCCTGGTCTCATGTCTTTTGCCGTGTAGGATTTGCTCGCTGGACTGCTCAAGGTACGGATCACTGTTGGTGACCCGCCCATCCGCATGTCTCTTACTGTGCTTTAGTCGACCAACAAGTACTGGATGACCTGGATCAAGCAATCTACCTACAATGGCTCTTGGAAAGAAGCTGTCCTGCGAAGTGCGCTGGCTCTCAAGCTGCTGATATATGAGCCTACTGGTGTGTTCTCTCGCTTTCTTCGCTGCTTCTTTTCTCTGACTCCATTTCGTCGTATAGGCGCTGTGGTGGCTAGCCCGACGTTCTCGTTGCCTGAGTACATTGGTGCGTCGTCGTACATCAACGGATGACCGTATATTGCTGACCTATATGATTAGGTGGAACGCGAAACTGGTACGCTGCCTTGCCTCGTCGCAAGTGCCAGTATCCATCTGACTTTGCGTCCGTTTTAGGGATTACCGGTATGATCTTCCTCCACGACGACGACTTCGTGATTTGAACTGACCTCTTTGGTTACGAAGATATTCATGGATCCGAGACGCCTCTTTCACCTTGTACGCGCTCCTCCGACTTGGATTCACTTACGAAGCAGATGGTAGGCGTGAAGCCCCTTCCGCTCCCGGCATCGGCTAACGACCTGGCATGTCACCAGCGTACATGGAGTTCATCTTCCAGAGGTTGAGAGACAAGAACCCAGATGGCAGCATTCAGATCATGTACACGATTCATGGTAAGTCGTCGTGCCCTACTATGTATGTTAAATCTTTGCTCACCTGCAAGGTTCTGCCTGAAAGGCGGAAAAGACCTCGAGGAGATCGAGTTGGAGCACTTGGACGGTCATCGCGGATCGAAGCCTGTAAGGTACGTTACGCTGAGAGTGGTAGGATGTTAGGCATGGTGTAACTAAGGCTCCTATGCAGGATTGGGAATGGAGCGGCGGATCATCTTCAACTGGATATTTACGGCGAGCTGTACGTGCTCTTCTTTTCTTTCAAGGCAATGTTGATGCTAATGTGCGGCCGATAGGTTGGATTGTATCTATCTTGGGCAAAAGGTGTGTTTGCTCGGTTTACGCGATTCATCATGTAGAAACTGAAGCTTATCTCACCTTTGACTAGTTTGGAAAACCGCTGGTCAGTGTTCTGTGCTTCAGTCGTCTCCTGGGTCCTCATGCTGCGTCTTTGCTGGATGTAGTCGTATGATGACTGGTGCGTGCATTCTTTCGCCATGAATGCCCCATTCCCAACTTATGGATGCGCTCTTTTATAGGGTGTTGGTGCGAGAATTGTAGGTGAACATTGCCATAGTGACAGTTCTGGGAAACTAATTCTGCTCCTCGTTATTGTCAGAGTGGACTGTAAGGATGTCATTTGTATCTCGAGACTTTAAGCAAAGGATTGACGTGTCTGCCTTCTCCACAGTCGTCGTTTCGAACGTCAATCGCCCGGATCTGTACGTCTCTTGCATTTTGGTTCTGATTAGCTTCATCTGAACCCACTTTTCAGCTCAATTTGGTAACAATCTCAGTCAATAGCTATCCTTCAGTGCGTACTCATCACGTTTCTCTTACACAGGGAAGTACGAAACAAAGAGCGCCATTTCACGGTGAGTAGCGTGTCTTTTGTATCGTGAGAGGTTTGCTGAGCTCCATTCCATTTCAGTATTCCAAGGTGAGCTCTGCGACTCGACAGTCCTTCAAGAGTTTGCTGAACCCGTTCGCTCGCCATTCAGGTGATGCTATGGTAAGCCCTTGCGCTCACTCAGATGCGCCAGATAGTTTAACAATGTTTTGCTCCGCACAGGGTCGCTATTGACAGAGGTGAGCACACTCGTTGGCGCTGCAGATGTTTCGGTCTCATGCCAACTTTGAAACAGGTCTTCGCCTCGCCGACAAACGCTCACTGCCGTGCCCCAACCGGATAAAATGGCTCACAGCCAGGGACGAGCTATACGAGAACGTTATGAAGAACGCGTGGAATGCGGAGAAGAGTGTCTTCGGACAGAGCTACGAAGATTCGGACGTTCTGGACTCGGCGGTGCTCATCATGCCGCTCGTATTCTTCATGCAACCTGTACGTATTCAAATTTCTTCGTTTCCTGGTGCACATGGACAGACATTTATCTTCACTTCTAGTCCGATCCGAGGTTCGTGAACACGTTGAAGGAGATCTTGAAGACACCTGAGCGAGGAGGATTGACTTCGAATGTATGCAGTGTCATTCGACCACGCAAACTGTCGCTGACTGTGTGATCAAGGGTCTGGTATACCGGTACGACGTGAAGAAGGCGGACGACGGTGTTGGAGGGGAGGAAGGGACCTTCAGTCTTTGCACGCTCTGGTCAGTTTCGCACGTCGCCGGTTCTTCTGCTAGCCTCTGACTCACGTTTTCGCTTGACAGGTGTGTAGAGGCCCTGACGCGGGTAGGACAGTACGACGAAGCGATGTTGGAGAAGTCTGTTACTATGTTCGAGGTAAGGCTATCGTGGTTGGAGGAAAAGTAGTTGCTGAATGACGTCTCTTGCAGGATTTCCTCATGTACCTGAACCATGTTGGGCTCTGCACCGAAGAAATCTCAGATGCTGGCGAAGCGTACGTGTTCATGCGGTGCTGTGAAGCTATTTCTCACCCGTCTCACCTTGGTTTCCAACAGTTTGGGCAACGCCGTGCAGGGCTTCACGTACGTCCTCATGCTCCCTGCTTTGTACAACTTGTTTACTGACTTTGGTTCTCTTGTAGCCATGTTACGCTGATCTCTGCGGCCTACAATCTGTCCAGGACATTGACCAAGAAGCATGTACCGAGTATCTGAGCGGAGCAGCAGAGCGTGTACGATAGAAGGTTTAGGGACGAGTCTGCTTGGACTCGCAGATCAGAACATAGAGTTTTCTTTGAATAGATATGATCGCTTTGCCCATTGTATTCCCTCCCCGGACCCGTCAGTGACCGACGTAGGTTGCACGAACGGATTGCGGCTTTGCAGGCGGTGTGAGAGAGCACGGCTGAGTATCAGGCCAATGTTCGGAGGAGGACACCCTTGACGGTATGATCGTTGAGAGCAACGTGCGGCGAGCACAAGACCGCGCGTTCAAACCGCGTCAGAGGACCGTGTCAGAGTGGGCCGTGGCACTGGCAGTCGACCGCGCTGATAATTTCATCTTTCGTCTCCTTTCAAGCACCACTTCCGACCTGCATCGGTCTTATTACCAACTAATGACCTTGCTACTCTTGCGGCCTACCCAACGAGCGCGATCTATGGAAGCTAGACGCTTCCAGTGAACAGTGCGATCCAGTGCTCGACATGCTGGACAGTCGATTGCCGGATGTACTGATGGATATACATACGCGCCGTCTAGCATCCTCACGGAATACTGCACTCATGCCTGCCAGAACCAGACCACCACCCCACCCCAACCAGGGGTCAGCCCAAGAGTCACTCACTAGTACTGTCTTCCTCGTGTTTGCCCGACCCGTGCCACTATACGCCTCCCGTCGCCCCAATATTCATCCCGACAATCCAAAGCTTCTCCATCCCACCCTGGCATCCCGCTCGTTTTCCTTCAGCGTGATGCTCAGTGCATGATACTACGACGCAGCAACTGCACGAGATCACCCTCGCTCACACGTATCTGGCTTCCCACGTTGTCCTCTTCCAGCAACATGGAACTCTCTTCCTCCGTGAGGGAATCTTCGCCATCAGGCAAAACAGCAAACTGCACCCAAAAAAACCTGACTTGAAGTCGCGATAATTCTACTGACTTGACCTTCCAAAGGAAGGTGGCCTTGTCGACCTGGACGATGAACTCCATGAGGTGCAGGTGCGCAGCGTCCGACTGTTTGATTCCCTCAGCAGCTTCCGCAGTGATATCAGTCAAAGAAGGGGGTTTGTCGGTGCAGAGGATAGCATCCATGAGTTCGTACGTAGACTTCTGAGCGTCTAGAACGACGGGAGTCCGCGACTCATGTGGGGGCGGAGGCAGCATAGAAGCGTGGGCCTTGGCATACGCCTCGGGATTCTCCCGCTGCAATGTCTCCTGCCACCTATAGAAAAAATAGGAGAAAATCGTAAGCCGTGGAATGCTTTCGCAGTCGCGCCAAACAATCACGTACGTGCGTCCGTAGTACTTGCTCGCGGCTTGGGGCCCGCTTCTTACACCGGCAACGCCTTTGCTGATGAACTCTTGCATCATCAACGCGGCCGACATGGCATACATCGACCGAAAGAAATAACTGTAATCAACGGCAATCAATCTTTAGCCGCCCATAGCGATAAGTAAATGGAAATAAATTGTGAGAACGCACTCCTCATAAGACAGTGATGGCTTCTCCAGATATCCACGGTACGCCTTGAGAATGGCCCACCGTTCTTCCTGGTTGGTGGGCGAGCCCTTAGGAGGCATGGTAGACTCCCCAGGCTTGCCTGTAATGATACCAATGTATTCACGATCCGGAGACGTCTCGAGAGCCTGGTGCAGTGCGCGGCTTCGCTCAGGGTCGGCCTGGAGAACTACGGCTGCGTGAGAGGTATCGAGGAGATGGCCAATGAGTCGGTCGGTCAGCTGGCGCACAGTGTGGTTCGAAGGTGTTAGAATCGCGGATAGAGCAACTTCCTCTCTCTTCGTAAGTGTGGGAAGGCGGGGGGTTGACATGATGTAGGAGAGCTGTTGGTGATTGAACGTTGAGTACTGAGTCTGAGCGTCAGGCGGCGTATTAAACAAGAACATTCACATTACGTAAACATTGATGGCTTTGGCCTTTAGCGCCCACATCACGAGTGGGCGAAGAGAATTCCATTCGGGCACGCCGACTTGGTGTGCGCCGAGTTAGGAGCATGTAGAACAATGGGCACACTATTCAGCCATTAATAGAACAAGGCCGACGTCCAACCGCAGAACAATGCCACGCTGTCCAGCCAAACAAAGAACAAGGTTACTTGGTAAAAAAACAATGGCGACCTTGTCGTCCAGACAGACACAAAAAAATGCTACTTCTTGAAACAATGGCGACGACATCGTCCAGAGGCAGAACAACACCAAGGCGCCACCCAGGCACCGCAAAACAAAGAGCACGCTATCTAGTCATTCAGGCGTAAAACAACGTCCAAGCTGTAGAACATTGCTCGTGCCACGTTGCGATCTAGGTGAAGAACATTTTATAGTTGCACAAGCTGATCACCAACTGCTATCTGTATTTGAGGACAGGTGGTACAGGACAGTTTTATCATCCCTCCTTTGCCTCCACCCAAGACCTACAACACCTTGACAATTTTATCATGGCTGCAGCAGGTGTACTTCTAATGCCACTCGGTCACGTCCCTGTCTTAGCTCTTCAGCAACTCCAAGCTCTCCCACAACTAGGGCCTTACGGAATTGCCTATGATGTTTTCACCAACCCTATCAAGCTTCTACCTGGCTTAGGGTGGGGCGCCTTTACAGGTCGGTGGTATCTGCACATAAAATCAGAAGTATTGATGATTGTTTCAGGCACCATTTATAGCGATCGTATTATCCCACATCTAAATAACCGTGGCTTTTTTGAGAACCAATATTCCGACAGGCTCAATCCTCACACCACCCCCCAACACGCGTACCTCGCCATGGTCGAACTGCGCGCTCTAACACCTCTGAGCAAGATAGCGACGACACTGAAAGCTCTCAAGATGTACTACCTCCCGAATGAGAATATCATGGACCAGACGGAGGAATTGAAGCTTGGAGGATACTTTTCCCGGGGGCTCGAGGGAATCGCGCCCGCGCAATTGGCAAACTCATTGAGGCATGTGTACAATTATACGCATCCTGTACAACAGCACCTCCCTCCTTTTGTCACCGTTCCTGGACCTCCTGCTCTGTTTATTCGGCCGGTGCACACCAGGAACACCCCTGCCGCCAACAACCATGCTAATTGGGTCATGTAGCTTCTCTTACATTTCCAGTAGTTTCTACACGTACCATCTGTAAATCGATTGTCATTGTAATAACCATTGCTCCAAACCGTTCACCCGTACTGTACTCAACAGTTCTCTAAGCGATTACCAACGAACTCCCATCGTTTCCCTCCCCTCTTGGGGCGTTTCCAACAAAGGCACGGTAAGACGAAGAGGTCCTGGCAGAATAAAGGACCGCGGGATGAGCAAGCAAGCAGGAGACGAGGAAGTAACAGCGCGAGGAACAAGGACTGAACGAGCAAGACAACTCCAGTCATAAAATCATTGCGCAATAAATCAAACCCAGCTGCGCAGAAAGCAGGGCAAAATCGACGTTGTCCAATTGGAAACAGATAATCCAAGAGAATGGCAGCATAAGGACAACGGCAGAACCACAAGAACGGCAAACCACAAGATGAACGGCAGACACCAAGAAGAACAGCATAACACAAGAGAAGCGAACAGTGAAACACAGAATGACGGTGGAACACAGCAGAACGGCACGACACAACCCAAGCGAAAGGCGAAGAAGAATAGACTAGACTCCCCGCCTGCCCGAGCTCAGGGATCGGAAGTACGTTGCCTTCTACCATTTCACCGACCGCGGGATCGAAGAGGCAGAGCGAGTACCCCTGCGAGGTTCTGTGCACGTCTTTGAGCCTGATTATATCCTCACATAGCCTAGTCTTCATCCTCCCCCAACGCGACGCCTCCCCTCCGTGACGCCTCCCCCCTCATCTCCTTCATAGCTTATTCTCTAGCCTCGTCCTCGTGAGGCTCCTTCATGAAGGAATGTGGCAGCTCTTGATTGGCCTTTGCTTTTCTCTTGCCCTTTGTGCCTTCACACTGGCTGATCTGCAGTAAATTTGGGCCACTGAAGGACTCCATTGCTAACAAGATCAACTGTACAAAATGGATCCAAGCGTCTAGGAGATACTAGAGAGGATGTCACCGCGAAACGCCCACGTGAGGGCGATGCGTCAATTTCTCAAACGGTCATCACCTCAGTTCGCTCGAACATGGGTCGAGCCCATACCATTTCTCGGTGAGCGACCCACCCAGAATAACACAGAGATTCGTACTAACACCTCCGTTCAAAGCGCGCGTCTGCGCTTCCCGCTACTACGCCGCCAACTACAAATCGCCCACCCTCTTTTCAGCATCGACTATTAAACCCAGTGTCCCTCCATCGGCTATGTCGGTGCTGAGCGGCGGCGGCATAGACCGGATCCAAGTACTGTCACTGGAGGCGTACAACAACAAAATGAACGCGGCTGTGAACTCGGAGCACCCATATCGAGCGTTCGCGGTGGCAGCAGAGATGAAGAGCCTTCAAGTCAAGCCAGACCTGGCCACCTACCATCGCCTATTGGAGGCTTGTTCCAAGGGTGGTTTGGCTGTAGAAGCATGGGCTGTGTTCAATGACATGCTTGCCATGGAAATCAAACCGGATGCTCGTATCTTTGACTCGCTACTTGCCGTACGTTCGAGCCAAGTCACCAGTGTGCTCACCTAACTCATCAGAATACCAATACAGGCACAACGTCACAACGACAGCTCCGAGATATGGAAAGTTCTCGCCAAGATGAAGGAGCTCGGAATGACGCTTCGACCCACGACGTACGGTGAAATCATGCAAAAGTTCATCGTGGATGAGAATCTGGAGATGGCACTGCAACTTCTCAAGACCATGTCGAGTGAAAAACTGGCTCCTACGTTGGAAACGATGACCAGTCTTATCAGTCTAGCCGCAGAGGGCGGGCATCCTCGCCTTGCCCTCGACCTCGTCGCGTCTTTCGAGGCCGCGACGCGGTCTTTACCCCCGGAGGTTTGGGTGCGATGCTTGCAATCGTCAGCCAGAGAGCTATACGTCAGTCCATTTTTTCGGAACTCTGAATTACTCCTACTAATCAACATCATTAATAGGCGGAGGGCGCGCTCCACGCATGGGACAAAGTAGTGAACGAACTTCAGATCGTACCCGACGAGGGCACCTGCCTCGAAGTCCTCACGACCGCCGCTCGCTGCGGTCAACCCGCTCTCGCCCGCAACGTCATCAGAACAATGAAGTCCATGCCCCTAGACCTCCAGGAATACCACATGGCTCCCTTAGTCCAGTCTTACTGCGGCGACGAAGCACTCATCAAAGAAGCCATCCTAACCCTCAATGAAATCCGCGATGAAGGCATCGTTCCCTCTCAGCATACCGCTTTCCCTATCTTCTCTTTAGTCGAGGGCGACGCGGACGCCATAGATCGTGTGTGGAGCACGGTCGAGGTCCTGCAGAAACGTGGCACCAGTGTGGACATTACCGTCCTTAACGCGCTTATCCAAGCCTCTGCGGAGCTAGGCGATACCTCACGAGCGATGATGGTGTACCGGGGGGTTCCGCGCGACTTGCCGAACATCGACACGTTCAACTTCCTCCTCCGCGCGTGCGTCCTCTCCTCTCGCAGAGAACACGGCGATCGTATCCTCGCCGACATGAAAGCCGCCATCATCCGCCCCAACGCCGAAACGTTCCGCCATATGACCCTGCTCTGCCTCACTCAGGACATGTATGAAGATGCATTCTATTACCTCGAAGAGACGAAGGCGGGCGGGTTTAATCCCGATATCGTCACTTATGAGGCACTGGCCAGGAAATGTGCAGAGGAGGGAGATGTGAGGCTGAAGATTGTGTTGGAGGAGATGGAGGAGAGGAAGATGGAGGTGACGCCTGGGTTGGCTAGGTTTATAAGAGACGCGAAGATGGAGAAGGCGATGGAGCAAGGCCCGGCTGCACCGTTCCAGCCTCTGGATGAGCTGGCACAGAAGCTGATTGAGTCGGGGGGAGTGGGCTCCGGGAGATAGCCTGAACCGGTGGCGTCGTACCACCCGCCACTTGGCTCACTACGTACGTCGTATTCATGGTTGCTTTTCAAACACTCTGATACTGCTCGCGGAGTTTTCTGTTCATGATACCATTTGTTTGTTGTTGATAAATAAATAAGTTAAAGCCTTGTAATGACAGTGGTATGACTGGACTAGCAGACACGGGTATGACCTCGCATGAGAATCGTCGACTCAAGCGCAAAGCTGCGTACAGGCTGGAAAAGAGCGGAAGTTGTAAACGAGTGATAAGTTAGAGGGGTTGGTACAACCAATGCGTTCATCGCCAGGAGTCGTTCACGGTTTGGCTGCCGCTTGCGGCAGTCGTCTGTAAGGATGGTCAGTGTCTGCGCAGCTTCCCTGAGCGATGAACGCTACTCACCACTCTGAAGTTGGGATCGGAGGACCAGACAACCTGCAGGAGAATATTCAGATCAGCTTCAGATCAATGGATCTAATCAGGGAAGTAACTCACGGATCCGTTTGCTTCCTTCCTGATGTACTTGTACTCGAAAGCGGTGGAAGCGGGAATGCTGACAGTCGCCGTCCAGGCAGGGTACGAAGCAGAAGACAGAGGGAGCTGGTCGGATCGACATGCATCAGTTCAACATACTCAGTGGCTGAGAGTACGACGACATCACTTACCGCCTTGGCTGGATCCCAGGATCCGAGCTGGGAGAGCGATCCGACTACGAATATGTTCTATTCGCGGGTTAAGTGAGCGGACTGAGTAGACGATTTGAGTATCAGTGCTTACCTGTCCGTAGACGGTGGTGGCGGTGGATCTGAAATTGACTGAGACGGACCCGGACCCGCTGCCGCCTCCAGTAGTCGGGGGAGGGGGGGTCACGGCGCTGCCGCCTGCTTTCGCACCGGTATGGATGGCGAGAGCGCTGCGCGCTGCGACGGTCGCGGTGAAGGTGCCGCCGGAAGCGACAGTGATTCTGTTTCAAGAAATGAGCGTCGAAAAACCTCTTCCGGTACAAAGGAAGACTGACACAGCTGCTCCCGAGCATGATCCGGTGGTACTGCCAGTGCTGATAACATTGCAGTAGTTTCCTGCTGGAAGGGAAGTCTTGAAGCTGCCAGACCAAGCAGAGCCAGAGTGGTTGATGGCCACGAATCCAACAGAGCCTAGGTGAGAATTGAGTTCAAGCTGTACTTCCGATCGACACCAACAAATGACGAACCTCTACCCCATGCGACCCTGTCATTCTGAGGAGACTGCCAGTTTGAGGTGGCCGCAGTCCCGACGTGCTTCCTGAATGCAGCCATGCCGGCAATCGCTTTGGAACGGTGTTGACACAGCCAGCCGTTTGATCCACCGTTGGCAGAGCAGGCGGGGATTCCTGAGGAATGGTTCAGACGAATGCCTCTAGAGGATACGCATCACATCATACCGTTGTTGGGGGATGCCTCGTTGTGGTTCTTGAACTCGTAGCTGGAGAGGACGGTGGGCTGGCCGTACTGGTGGCCCAGGATGAAGACGTGTGCCAATTCGTAAGCGTTGTTGGGAGATTTCCACACCAAAGGTGTGGAACTGGTGTCCTGGAGGAGAGGAAATCAGAGATCAGAAGTCGTGTCAACGAGACATACTTACTCTCTCGGTGTCGTGGTTAGCAATGAAGGTGTTCGCCTTGTTGCTTGGAAGGAAGGCTGGGGAAAGATCGTAAGCTGCAGCCAACGCAAAGCGACCATGGGCAGTACTCACCCCAGCTCTCGAGATCCTTCAGCTTGGAGAGAGTGCCGTCCCGGAAGCAATCTCTCATGGTCCAGGCAAATCCGAATCTAGACGTCGCAGTCTGCTCAGCGGGAGGACTTGAGAAAGCCTACGAAAAGTGCTTACTCCTGTACATTACCTAAATTGAACGATGAGTAAACAAACATCCACATCATGAGAATTGGGGATGCCTCACCGTGACCAGTGTATTCGGATGTCTTGATAACTTGTCCGGGGATTACTTCCTGGGTAATGTACACCTCGCGCGACAGTCGCGATATGATGTTCTTGAGATCCGCAGCAGGAATATCTGCGACCAGGTTGTCAGTCAACTGTGCCAAGGTGACAAGGAAAATACGCGGACTCACGCTTAGCAGCGTCAATTCGGAACCCATCAGCACCGAGCGAAATCAAGTCGTTAAGGTAACCTGCGATCTTTCCGCGAACATAGTCGGATTCGGTCTTAAGACTGTGTATCGGTGGTCAGCTCTGGGGTAGAGGGTACAGTATCCGCAAATCGCTCACTCAATAAGGTCACCGAGCTCGCAGAACTGGGCCTCGTAGCGATCCTCGTAGTTGTTAATGTCGTTGTTGCCGTTGAGTCCGCAGCTGTGGAAATCGTTGGCGCTGTAGAGCCCAGGGTAGTTGGTGTGCGTGAAGGCAGTTCCTCCGACGCCCGTACCCTGTCTGTAGGCCGTCATATGGTTGATGACCGCGTCTGTCGAAGCATTGTCAGTCCTAGGGGAGCAGGAATGGGAGAAAATGGTCTCGCACCTACGATCACCTTAATACCGGCAGCGTGGCATCGCTTGATCATGTTGCTGAACTGGGTACGGTCGCCGCGGTTCGAGATAATCTTGTACGACACGGGCTGGTATGCAGTGTACCATGCCTTGCCTTGGATATGTTCCTGGGGCGGGCTGACTTTAGGAGAGTAGGCGTCAGACGAGGAACCAGAGACGAAAGTGTTGTGTCAACGTACCTTGTACGACGGAGTATCCTGACTTTCCAAGGAAGCTCTCACACTCAGCAGCGACGCTGTCCCAGGGCCATTCGAACATCTGAACGATGACCTCGCTGGGGTTCGTGTTGACGGCGCGCGTGCTCAACTTGTGCGAGCGAGAGAAGGCGGAGGGGGAGGAGCATGAGGCTGCCCCTGCCAGCAGGAGGCCAGCCAGAAGAGTACCGGTGTTGCTGCGCATCTTGAGATGGCACAGAGGTTGATTAGGGGAGTAGAGGAGGAGAGGGAGATGAAGGTGGAAGCCATGGGTTGGACAGCTGGTATTTATTGTCGTGCATCGTCATGCGGCGCGGTCGAGCAGCGAGATCAAGTGCGAGATAGCGATCGACCGGAGTGTGGACGCGCTTTGCAAAGTGGTGATGAAACATGGCTGAGTGATCGTCTTGTCGGTCTGTCGAGTTCCTGCAAGGAGGAAGCCTCTCATTTCGGAGTCAAGCTGTCAATTAGGTCGAGAATTGTATTTGAACATGGAACGTGGGGTGGGCGTTCAGCAGGACCATCCGCTTAGTTGAGTGCTGGATGTAAGAGAATCTGGAGAGACGAGGATGAAGTCCTGTTCGACCCAGAGAGTCAGTGCACATGGCTGCAAGACCCTGGACGCTGCACGTACTGACGAGTAGCGTTTCCATCAGTCCAACGAGCAATAGTGATTCCCTTGCCACTTGCCTTATTATCCGGTGATAGGGGAGGCCGCCGCCGGCACAGATCTTCCTTCGTGAGCAGCAACACTGAGCGTTATGTAAACGCTGGGCTTTCGGGCGGGCGTCGGGGGTCGACGCCCTAAATTATTGGTTGAACGGATTGGACAAGCCCTGGAAACCATGCCGCATCGCTATGGTACCTACAGGTTTACCTGACAGCTCGTCCACAGTTCCTCCACGCGCAAAATATATTGCCTTTGCAATTAATGACGCGGTGACGAGCAACGCTACTGCAACGCTACGATACTGAACTCATGTGAAAACTCTAGAGCCTTGCTAGAGCCGCCTCAGTAACTGCTAGTGGTCTCGAGTCAGGCACAGACTCACTGATCAGCAAGAGAGTCCATGAGAGCCCCTAGGCACACTGGGCAATTTGAAGGGCCATTATACGTAATAATGACCTCTTGAAGCTCGACGTACCTGAATCGCGTTGAAGCATTGGTAGTCGGATTGGTCCTGCGCGGAAGAAGCATGGAAGCACGTAAGAGCTGCCACCAGCACACGTAGCTCAGGTCCCAGACCGGTGTGGGTCTGTCGACGTGAGCCGCAAAAGACACCAATCGAGCAAACGCTGGATCATCGCTTTCAGGACTAGCAGCTTTTCTCGGGCTCATCAGTCGAGAAACTGTTTCTCGGCAACTTGGCTGAATGTATACATTGTTGAGCGATTTAATAATGGTCCTACAACTGGGAGAGTGGTCTGTGTTCAGCATCAGATAAAGCTCAACGTGCAAGCCGCACAACTCACTTAGGGCTACAGAGATCCCGCATTCTTCGTGGACTGGACGCCAGTATTCTACGAGTTCCTAGATGAGCTGTGAATGATGAGAAACAGCTTGCATACGCAAGAACTAGATGCCCCAACCCATCATAGCTCCCGACGATTTAGTGAGCCACCACCTCCGCTCCCAACACCTCCGCCAACTTTCCCGCCGCCCGCCTCACCTCTCCCCTCTCTCCCATCACCGTCACTCTAATCGGCTCGAGGTCGTTCCCGCTGCTCGTTGGCACCAAGTCAAACCGCCCGAAGGCGAAGTTGAGAATGTACCACGCAGAGCCATCACCCAGGCCTGGGCGAAGATGCAGGAAGCCTTTGATGCGCCAGATGACGCTAAGGGGGACGGTAGATAGGCATGTTTTGAGGTGCTGTTCGTCGATTGTCCCGGATCCGGAGGACGACTCGTTGTTCTTTTTGAGTATAGTGACCGTTTCTACCTCGTCGTGGTGATTAGAATTCGTCGCCTCTGCTTCAAAGGTGGACGTAGGGTCGGAGAACAGCTTGGAGTCGACCCCGAAGAGGAGATATGGTTCGATGCCGCTGCGGCCTTGGCAGTGGAGTTTGGGGGTGAGGTCGTTGAGGGTATTGAGCTGATCTATGAGGTCGTCGAGTTTTCGCTCGGAGACGTTTTCCCATTTGTTCTGCATGGAGAGTGTCCGACGTCAGATGATAGGGAAGGGATTAGAGGAGATGAGGGTACGAACAATGAGTATGATGTCTGTGTACTTTGCTTGCATCCGGGCTGTAGGAGACGTATCCTCGTACCTGGAAAAAGAGCCAGTTAGTGTTCACCCCAACGTTGGAGAATGGGAGAGCGGAGTCTACCCAGCAAAGTTCTCAGCATCCACGACCGTAACGATAGCATCCAGCTTCAGCTCTCCATTCGTCTCTTTCTCCAGCTCGCGTATCTGGAATGCTAGAGTCGCAGGAAAGGCGGAGCCACTGAGGTGTACGGGTGTTATGAACCAGCGATGAAGGTGATGAGCGATCGAAGCTTTACGGACGAGCACTCGATGATGATCCTGTCAGGGCAGTATTTATCCTTGATCTCCAGCAAGGCTGTTTTCATCTGTCCTACAAGGACACAGCACCTACAGACAGTATTTAACGTCACGAATAGAGCTTGGAGGAGCGGGGAGATGACAAAGTTACATGCAACCGTTAAGGATTTCCGACACTGCAGTAAGACTGGATTGGCCAGCCAGCTTGCTGTCGACTGAGTGAACAGAGCTTAAGCTGGGTATGAATCAATTGGAGAACTGGGCAAAACTGACCCTCCACGTCGCCGAACTCATTCTTCAGTAAACAGCACTTGTAATCAGCCGGAAGACGGGGTAACAGCGAAAGGATAACGGAGGTTTTTCCAGCGCCGAGGAAGCCTGTAAACACGGTGATCGGAATAGGCATGGTATGCTGGTGGCTTTCCAAGTTCTGCACGGCTAAGAGTGAGGAAGTTCAGGGTGTTTGGGAGAGCACAGTCTGAGCAGATAGATAGAGGAGGAGTCGGGTCGCGGTCAGGTGGTTTCAACTCGACTTGATCTCCACCTTCACCTCGACCTCCATAACAGCTAATCCACAGTCTATCACATACCTTCTCACCGTCCTCTTCAACAACATTCCTCACCAGACTCGAACCCGTTCATGAGCTCCAACGTCAAGATGTACGGTGCTAGAGACATGACCGGTGGTCTACAGCGCGGCAAGTCAACCAAGCAACTCATCAACCGCTGGGAGTCCATCAACGAGTCTCTTCCCTCCCCACTCCCAGAGCGAAGGTTCTCCAGAGGCTTCAAGAATATGCTTCCATCTGCAGGTACCGTCCCCAGGACCAAGCCTATCCGGGCATCATTCCGCAATCTATTCGCAGTATTCAAGAAGGACTCCAAGCCCTCCGAGTCGGGCGCCGGCGAACTCGATAAGTACAGCAAGCCGTTCGAGGACATTCAAGACGATTTTGCTCAGTCGCCTATACCGGTCGTCTTGGATGCTCCTGCATCTTCAGGAGATTCATCCGTGCTCGAACTCCAGGGTGGACTGTGGTACCAAGCCCGGATGCCCGATGGTACCGCCCAATGGATATCATGTACCGCCCACATAGAAGCGGGGATGATTCGACTAATCTCAAAGGACGGTTCCACCCCAGAGCAGGTCGTGGTTCTTGCCGCTTGCTCTGACGTGCGATCTCTAGGTTCTCTGGACTTGCCTGACCAGGAGCTACCAAGATTGTTCCTCGAGAATGGCTACCGCATCTTTGACGTTTATCTTCGCCCCGCCGGACGAGAACGGTTCGCCGCCGTCTCTGTCCAGCAGCGTGCCAAATGGGTTAGCGCCATATGGTGAGTGCACAACACGCCCTGGGATCGTCTTCAGCCTCGCATCCTAACCACTCTCCAGGAGCTGTATAATCGACGACCGCGATCGCGAGTCCACTTTCAGCACGTATCTCAACGACAGGGAGAGAACCAATGCACCGTTTTCCGATGTAGACCGCGGCCTTCCTCCCGTTCCTCAAGAAACGCCCGCAATGCTCACCCTTTCCTCGCCTAGTGTGTACGCACCGACACAGATGTTTTCTCCGCGTTCGTACTCTGCTCCAAGACAAGCGGAGAATCTCGCGTCGAGCCGGCGCAAGGCAGCCAGCAACCCTCAGAACGCTTCTTCCCCGGCTTCAGTACTCAGCTCTCCAAACGCCGCGTCACAGAATCTCCCGCCCCCCGATCGCTCTAATCTTCGGCGATACAGTCTCTCCGATGTTCCTTCTCCTTCAGTCGCGACTGTCGCTCCTCCCGGACTGCCCGAGCCGTCCACCACGTCCGACCCTCTTCTGATAAATCTCGTACAGCAACACACCGCCGAGCAACGAAACCAATTAACAGAGGTCCAACGCGATCTAATGAATATCTTGCCGAACCTCGCTTCCCTCTTCGAGTCGCACGGCTCGCTGCCGCAGATTAACGATCTTCTTCAGTTGCTAGCTCAGCTTGGGAATAATGTTCAAGGGAACCATGAGGAGGTGAAGGGGATTCTGGACCGTCTTCTTTCACAGAACGAGAGGGCAGAACCTCGGGACGTTGTTCAAGCTTTTCACAACATCGGATCTTGTGATGACCGTCAAGCAGCGAAGCCATCGCCGTCCTTGAACGTAAGACTCGACGCACTCGCCGCTTCTCTCGATCAGATGAAGGCTGGTGGCGGCACTCAGGCTCTACACGGCGCACTGAATGATCAGGTATTCAGCCCGACTTATCTGTCACTGCAGCTGACCGGTTAACACGGCATCTCTAGGTGGCGGAAATGGTTGAGCTATTGCGGAAAGGCGAGGTGCAAGACGCCAACCATACGACTCACCAGGCGGACGTCTCGCGCTATCTCGCCGAGCTCAACGGTGTAAGTGAATCTATGTCATCTTGTAGGAATGTCTACCCACTGACCACTTGCAGTGGATGAAATCCTTCTCAGAAGTCTCCCTCTTCCACACCAACACGGCGCTCGTCAAGCTCGATCACCTCGGCGGCGAACTCGGCGTCCGGCGTCCAGAAGACGCTCCTTCAAACGAGAATACACCATCGACGGGCATTTTGAATGAGATCAGGGAGTCCCTCGAAGTTCTCAAGGCTCGTGAGAGGCACGAATTTAGTATGTAAAACTACCGTGCTCTGATATCCTTGCGAGTCTGACCACGCCCTGGCTAGCCCCAGACCTGTTTATGAAGCTGCTCGAGAATCAAAGGCAGGAACAAGAGGCGATGTTACGCACACTTGCATCTGGTGAGTTTCGGCTTTCGTTCCGTAGATCTTAAAGCTAACCAGTTCCGTTCCCCAGATCTTTCCAATGAGATCAAAACCGAGCGACTGAGTTTCGTAGACGCCATGTCCCGAGCTACTTCATTCGATATCCAAGGTACTTACAGACAAACCTTGTATCTCACTTCGTCTCACCTCCTTCTCGTCGTTACCTCTCACTAGCCCACCTCGACCAGTTCAAGCACGAACTTACAAAAGAGGTCCTATCGATGACGCAGGAAGTCGGTAGGCTGCACTTGGAACGGCAGGCTGTTGAGACCCAGATCGCGGACTTGTTCTCGTTTTATAACAAGCATCAGGCGGTGAGTTTACCTTGCAACGGTTTCGAAGTGCAAAAGGTATTAAGCACGTTTGCATAAAGCATCAGCCGGCAGGAATGCTCAGCCCTCCTACCCAGTCAACACAGATGGGTGGGGGCTTCCACCCTCGTAGTCAACCCCCGGTTTCTGGCTCGAGATCGGCCTATGTTGGACCGGTTCGACTAGCTGCAAGAGATCAACATGGTCGACAGCTGTCCGAGGCACCAGTCCCCGGCCAATATGTCTCTCAAGTTCGACCTCAAATTACTCCTGTTCAGACAGACGCTGGTCGCAGATCTCGCCGCTAGGGAGCTCTGGGTTTTGAAGGATCGGAGACATCGGGTGGGTGACAAGAAGATAAATAAATACATATGCATGCAGCAGGAACCGCGTACAACATTCCAATATACTACACCAACAATATACCTTTCAGCACGGAATGCACACTTCTTCCTCCGCGGTCTTCCTTATTTCAACGAAACGACCGGTGTGGATGATTTCGACTTGATGTAATGGCTGGGCTTGATGAAACGAGCGGTAGCAGCGATTCGAAAGTTTTTGGGGACAACTGCGTGTCTACAGCCGTGCGAAGTCAGTCCGTGTATCGACGATGATGCAAAAACTCAAAACGCACTCATAGCACCGCTGAACCTCCGTTCCACTCATCAGAAGAATATCGCCCTGTAGCAGAGTGAGCCTGCGCCGAGGTGCGACGCAGTACAACAAAGAGAGTACGCACATGGCGTAGGACGAACTTAATGAAGGTTGCTCTCGATTTCTTGACACGGGCATCTCCCTCTCCTTCTTGCTTTATGGATCCATGAACTCGGAAGTGCATCTCTGCCGGTGCACCAAGCGAGAGTCCTGCCACCAACGGCCCCAATCCGTCCTCGGCATCGCTATGAAACTACAGTAAACAGTCTGTCAGTGAAACGTTGCACCCGCAGCTCGAGCGAACTAACGTACGGCCATTTTCTGCTCTTGCATGTACGCCGCGCTGAGGACTTCATTGAAGTCCACGCTTTTGTGGTCCTCAGGACGCGAAGCGATGTTGAGAGCGGCGGACACTCGTTGCTGAAGAAAGTGTCTGGCGTCCTTAACGGCGCTTGGGGCTTGCTCCCATGATAGTGTGTTGTCGGTACCGCCGACGTACTAAGTGGAAAGATTCCGGCCAGTACTTGTTGCATGAAGACAGTTGCATACCTGATAAGGCTGTCCACCTGATTCGGTGTGAGTGAGCGGCACGATCTTCGGCGCAAGACAGACACGACTTACAGTTCTGCGAGACTTCACAACGGTGAGCTCAAAAGAAAGACACAGAAGATACATGTATAAAACAACTCACAGTAGTTCGTAAGCATCGGACCTTTCACTATGATGAACAGGTGAGATCACTGCTGCTGCAGAAGAAGTACAGGCGCCAAACACCGTACATTTATGCTACAAGAGACAGACACCGTTAGACCGAGAGCTCTAATGGTAAACATTACATAGCGAACGCACCGATCGAAGTGGATAGCGACGAAAGGGTAAAATTCCATTTGCTGCTTGCTCCTGGTACACTGTCTCCTGTAGTCAGTTACACAGGACAGCAGTTGGATCTGGAGGTATCTCACTGACGTCGGAAGATCTTGTCGGGTTCTGATACTGCCCTGAACGATTTGTTGCGAATTTGGATGATGACACCTCTGTAATTTCCTCAGAAGCAGGACTGAAAGCACACGAAAAGAACTGCTACCCATGTTTTAGCGTGAACGCCTGGCAAAGTGACGTGCCGCCAGGGTAATCGACACGGAAGGCCGGGCTAGGTCGGAGTTCTATAGGCGTCTCCAGTAAGGCAGGAACTTGAGAAACAGAAACGCGAGTACGTACCGGATGAGTCCAGAATGTAGTAGTCCTTGTCTACCATCACGTCTACCTCCTTAGGAAGTCGAGGAACGCCCTTGACCTCAATGACCCGCTACGACACATCAGTGAGCTGGTTAATCCTTAGCTGAAGATGCGACAATGCCCACCCCACAATGAGCGCATTCCCAATGCTCCCATTTCCATCTTTGAAAGCATCTTAGACAAAGAGTGTTCTTTGGTGAAGGTGGTCGGTCGTACTCACCGGCAAGATAAGCGGCCACAGCCGTCGGTTCCTCCGCAATGCCATCCTTTGGCGAAGATGTTGGTTGTGATTTCGCCTTCCGTTGGGGGAGGCGATGGAATGATGCTCTCCACTTGAAGCTCAATCTTCGAAAGCGTCGGTGATTTGACAAATGCGATGTCGTAGTCTTTCTGTCCAGGCATCGAGTCAAGAAACAGATGCCAGAAATCCGGGCAAGTAGGCTGGAGGCACGTCCATCCTTGCACGTAAAGCTGCGGCGACCGTTTACCGCAGGTCTTACAGTTCCACTGACTGTGCGAGTCCGGGACACACCTTGAGTATGGATGAACTGTGAGCACGCCGGACGCGACGGGATTCAGAGTACGCACTCCATGTCCTTCTTCGTCAATGTTTTCATCTTCGACACGATCTTCCCAGTACGAGTGGTTGACTTGATAATGACAGGCCTCTGCGGCGGCTTTGGGGGAACTGGGGCACCTCTCAACCACCATGGTTCGGGCTGACCTTCTAACCAACGGAACGCAAATTTCCACCGGACGACGAGCTCGTCTCCCTCTAGCTGCCTCTCAGCTATCATCCACATCGTCAGTATTCAAACATATAGTACGGGCAAGTGATCATGACGACGTACCCCAAGCATGGGAGATTATATACACTCCTAGGACTGCGTACCCAATCTCCGCGACTTTATCGCTGCAGTGACCTTTCAGCAGCCATGGGAACAACGCGTAATTATTGTCAATGATGAGCGCGAGCGGGCGCTCCTCCTTCCAGTTGTTGAGCAACGAGCTAACGGATGAATCGCCCTCTTGCTGGTCGGAGGCTTTCTCCGTCCATAGTCCTTGCTTGGTGAAGCGAAGGCTCTGAGCTTTGCCGCCGCTGTGCATGTGCATAGTCAACTGGTGAGCGTGTAGAACTTTCTATCGATGCAAAAAAGTTACCCGTGTGATATTATTAGCTTGCCGTCGTTCTCGAAGATGTCCCGGCTGTAGGTGAATGATATCAGTCGAGAACATGGTGCAGAACGAGAAATACGCCCGCACTTAGCAGAGAACCCGCCCAATAGGTATCCTTTGACGTGTCCTTGAGTATGATAGACACCACCCTAATGGAAAGCATTGACTGGGCGTAAGTGAATGCGGCGGGGTGATGGCTGAAGAGGAGGTGAACGCAAGAAGCAAGGAGCTCACTCACATGATAAGACCTGAACCACTTGAATGATTCACAGAGCTCTTGCCTTGACTGAAAGGACCAATCGCAGTTGCAAGACGCGAGGAAAGATGTCGGAACGATGTGTCAGTCGCGTCCATAACACATACGGAATTAAAGCACAACTTCACCTGCGCCCAGATGTCTGGCATCATCCCTTCGGGAAGGCACTCTTTCTGAGGAACCAACACTGGACTAGTAACAGCCAGATCCGTGTTCTTTGGCGGGGCGCTCGCCAGGGGAAGACCAGCAGCACTTGTGGATACGGATCCAGACGATATAATACTAATAATTTCAACATAGGCAGAAAAGAGACGAGTCGGCCAAATAGTAACAGAGAGCAAGAGGTAAAAATAGCAGACTGTGGTGGTGTGATACGCGTTGTAGAATCCTTCGTCCCAGACCCAAGTGATTGCATACATTCCTCCGCTTCCCCAGCAACACTCAATTTGCGCTTCTTATAGATTGTGCGTTTCCCCAACGTTACATCCGAGCGAAGAGAAAGGCCGGCGGTAGTAAAAGTGCGCTTCTCTTTCCAAGGATACATAGAGCTGAGGAGAGTGTGGCTGTCAGCCAAGTTGTTGGTGGTGGTTGGAATCAAGAGGGAAATGATGACAAGACGAATGGAGTGACGGTGGCAATGAAACTAATGATGGACGAAACTAACTTTGCGCCATTCAGCCCGCCTCAGAATTAAACCTCCTTTCCTGTCCCTTCGGAGTCATCCGCTTGTTCAAGGCAGCATTGTTATTGAACGCCGTGTTGTAGATGTCCGCGAGCCCGCCGTTTGGGGCCTGCGTGCTTCGCCTCCCGGATTTCCTCGTCGCCTTCTCCGGTGCTGGTGCCCCAGAAGCCTGGGTGCCGGATGTAGAACTGGAAGGCGCGCCATTGGTATTATTTGTCGCTTTACTGCTACTCGGGTCGAGCTCCACATCTCCTACGGTGCCCTGCACATCATCTGCCGGTATTCTTCAGAGAGTTGGCCAATGTACGCAATGTGAAATGAGATACAGAAACGACTCACTGCTGTTTATCATCGGTTTTTGGCCCACGATCCGAGGGCGAAGGTGAGAGGGAAACCTGAGGAGAAACCGGATCGTCCGAGCCATAGTCCAACCCGGCCAGAGCGGTGGTGACCTTCGCAGGCGTCTTGTTGGAGTTCTTGCTTGTTTCTACGTCCATGTTGTCGCCAGCTTTGACGTCGGCGGTCTCCTGATCCTCCGTGGCCTGCTCATCCTTGTCCTCAGAAACTGCCGGTGGTATGGACGGAGGTGGGGACAGCTTGGACGTGGTTGCCTTCTTCGATGCAGCCTTCGCTCGAGACACGGGCTTCGTCGCTTTGGACGCCGCCGCTTTAGGCACGGGTTTTGCCTTGGAGACTGGCTTCGCCTTGGGCTCCGCAGCAGCAGCCCTGGAAGCAGGCTTTTTAGCTGGCGGTTTCCGGGCCGACGAAACTGGTGGTGGGGCAGAGCGGAGGTCAGACTCCTGGAAGTGGTTCTCTGGTGGGGAAATGTATTCATCCTCGGAGAGAGGAGAATCTGGCTCGGCCTCGTCAGTGGTAGGAGGTGCGGTCGCGTCGTGAGCTAGCAAAGAGTTGACACGGATTGAGTCACAGCGATTCTGCGCGAGATTGAGATAGAGTACCGTTAGCTCCTGCCTCAGTAGGCTCGGGTTCGTCCACGTCCATGTCTTCTGGTTCAGCTGCGGCTTTAGACTTTGCAGCGCTCTTGCGGGGTCTCGCCTGACGTTTTGCAGTTTTCGGCTCCTCCTCCTGTGCAGCAGCAGGCTCACCCTGGGGCGTCTCCTCCTCCTCCTCCGCTGCGGCCTTCTTCTCCGCTGCTTTAGCTGCCTTGGACTTGGGGGCCTTCTTCGCTGGGGTCTTCTTCGTCGCCTTAGAGGCAACCTTCGACTTCGCTGCAGGAGCCTCGTCCTCGACGTCATTGGCTGCGGTCTCTTCGGCGGTCTTCTTATCGGCGACCTGCTTCTTGGGCTTCCCGGTAGCCTTCGCCTTCTCGACTTTCGCAGAATCCTCGATATCGGTCAAGTCTGAGCCCGCTGGCGAAGACGCCTTCCGCCGCTTGGCCGGACGCTCAACCGCTCCCTCCTCCTCCCCTTCAGCATCCACCTCTCCTTCGGCATCGACATCCGCAGCAGCGTCTTCGTCTTCTTCTTCAGTTTCCTGTTTCTCCCCCTCCTCCTTCTGAGATTTCGCGCGAGAGCCTCGTCCTGTCGCCTTCTTGGCGGGTGCGGCCTTGCCCTTAGCCTTTGCAGGCGCCTTCTTCGGCTGCGTCTTCGTCGTCGCTTTCGTCTGCTTCGCGGTATCGGCCTCAGGAGCCTTCCTCTTGTTCTTGCTGACGCGACTGGTGGAAGGAGCAGGAGGAGCCGGCGAAGAGCGCTCCGTGTCATCCAAGCCCGTGAGGCGAGTGACGACCTTGCCCCAGGTCTGAGGGTCTGACTCGCCCACGTTTCGTACGCCGTGCTTCAGGCCACGTTCACGACGCTTTTTGTCGATGTACGCTTCCGCCTCCCAGTTCTGTTCGTTGCTGTTCATGAGGTGGTAGAACTCGACGAAGTGGATGTAATCTTCGGCTTTGAAGGGGCCCTTGCCGGGCACGAGCTTTGGGGGGTCGCTTTCGATGACCTTTGCAAAAGCGTGGCCGAGCCAAGTATCCATAGCTTTCTTCTACACGAAGGAGTTTTGACAGTCAGTAGGACCGTTGCAAAACTATGCGCGGAGGAAAATGAGAGGTAAACGCGAGGGAGCGCCCAACGGCGCGTCCAGCGCGTTTAGTCAATAAACGTAAACTCACGGAGGCAGGGGTGGCCTTGAGTTCAGCAGCAACACGATCTTTCCAGGACGTATCACCTCGCCTGGGGCGGTTGAGGAGGATGCGAGAATATTGAGCCTGCAAAGGCTCATAATCGAGAGGACCGCGATCATCCCATGCCTTCGGGATTTCCATTATCTTGATGATGTAGCTATGTGCTGAATAAGGCGCGTTACAGTTGCATGCGCTTGAGGCAGAGGAGTAGAGGACCAAGTGGTGGGAGGAAACAAGGAGGGCAAGCCTGAGTTAAACCGGCTTGCCGCTCGCGTAGTGTTATCAGTAAACCGAGTCACGGGAACAACAATGCGAGTCCAAATACAAGACCCGATTCAAGAAACTTAAGAGACCAGCGCTTTGAGAGGACCACACAGATAACAATGGACAGAATATTCGGAATCTAAGCTATATATAAGACCACATTCGAACTCTATCCGCGACGGTGCAAGCAATGGGTAAACTACTTGGAGGAAATAGCATTCTGTAGAGCCTCGTAGACATCTGCCTCAATGCGAGCCTCGAGCTTCTCCTCCTCCGTGCCGTTACCCGTGCTGACCTTCAGAGCCTCAGCAAGGTTTGAGCGGATAGCCTGAGAAAGGTCAAAGTCAGTCAACTTCTTAAGAACATTAGTTGGTGTAGATGTACGCACCTCCGCAGAGAAGTCCTCCAGAGGAGCAGCCTCAATGACGTTGATGGTGAGCTTGTTGTTGGGGTGAACAGTCGCAAACCCTCCCGATGCTACACAGATGAACAGAAAATCGCGGGTTGGCATGAGTGGACCATAAGACAGACACGAGCATGGTGCAGTGTTGTTCGTGGACGCGGGCGGACCCAGGGAGAAAAGAGTGACTTACCAAACCACTTTTTGGAGCCGCTGCCCTCGAGAACTTCAATGACGCCAGCGCGGAGAGGCTCGATTGTTGGTACGTGGTTGGCCAAGATACCCATGTCACCAGTCGCAGCCGCAAGGTTCACCTGGACGACATCGGTCGAGGTGTAGATCGCCTGTTCATGCCAGAAAGAGGTAACAATCTCGTCAGCGTCCATTCAACTGTCGTATAATAGTAGTACTCCAGCACCGACACTCCTCCGTTCAGACGGAAGGACACGGGCAGGAGCATACATGATGCATGGTACGCACCTGGTGGGGAAGGACCAGAGACAGCGAGATTTTGTCCGACGCAGCCTCCGCGTATCCACGTCGTGCAATGGTAATGGCAGAAGGTGCGCGCCTGGCGGCGGAGGTGAAGAGACGGAGAGCAGACATGTAGACGACGACGACGAGGGCACTGGTAACTTTTTGACCGCCGTACGCCTCCGGAAATTCTGACCGCCATCAGGTGCCAAATACGCAGACACAAACACACAGCCACAGTTCCATCTTTGCCACGAACCAGGCGAACTCGAGGCAGTGGGCTCTTCTGTATCCTTGACAATGGCGGACAAAGAACATAAGTTACTCTGGAAATCCTCTAAATTCAGTTCTATGGCCAAAAGAGTCATACATGAAACCTGAATATTGGTCCACAGCACAACGACCCAACGAAGCATAAAAATCTAAGTGTATACATAAATTATGCAACGCAACGAAAGCAAGAAAGTAAAACGAAACGGCGTCCTCTACAAACATCCCTTATCATCCTTGCCTCCCGTGTAACTGGAGGGAAGAAGGGTTGGCTCTCTCCTCACGCCTCTCTCAACCTCGTCCATAGCGACCATAAGGTCATAATTTATCTCCTTGCTCACCCGCGAATCAAACTCGTACTTGGGGTGCGAGCGCACGAATTCTCGCATCCAGGTAGCGGGGGTCTTTAAGGTACCTGGAGAAGAAGAAATCTCAGAGATGAAGAAAGATAGGGAACGGAGGAAGACGTACCGGTGGCCCTCGCATTGACGAATTCTAGGTAGTCAAGAATCTTCTTCCGTTCGCAGTCATCAACATCTATGGTATCTAGGTACGAATAAATAAGCCCCATAAGACCCGGGAAGTTCTCGCCCTGGACGAACAGAAATCAGTGACCCATATCCACAGGGATGGTGGCAGTTTTACTCACCTTCCCAGTGAAGATCTCCTTCATCGACATCTCCTCATACTCATCCTCGACCGACCCAACGTGGTACCCATTCGCAGGCTTCGGCAGCGATGGAAAGCAATTGCGCAACTTCTTCTCTTTTCGCTTGGGGTCAGCACCGTTACAGCTGTTGCAGCTAGTGCTCGACTCAGACGCGACGCTGGAGGGCCTGCTGCCGGGTGGGAACACATCCTTCCTGAAGAAGAACTTCTCGCCTGTGACAGCATCCCTTTTTTGTGCGCGTTGCATATTCTCGTCGACCTTTGATGACCATATGAGAAGCTATGACCAGCGAAATGATTCGAACGAAGCTTACCTTAGAGATTGGCACGTAGAAGTTGACGTTGAAGTGTAAGATAGCTCGAGACAGAAGCACGACGAACACGGCGAATGCGGCGTTCTCAAAGTCAGTCGGTTGCACCTCCATGCTCCTGAACTCGACGCGCCAGCCGATCGGAGAGGCGGGCGGTGGCGGTTTGAATCGCACAGTCTGCCAGTTGGTGGATTGCAAGTTCTAGGGAGATGCCTTACATGAGCGTGGGAATAACACGCAGGAACCTCAGAACGTACCTCAAAGTGGTCGGTACTGAGCTCATCATCCTGATCTATGGTCTCGCTAAAAACTACCAGGGGATCCCGGATAAACAAGTGCGCTAGATGCTGCGAAAGCAGATTATCGATGCCTGGTGAAGTGATGAGTTTTAGCACGGGGATCTATGGCGGTTAATCGACTCACCCTCCTCCCGGAGTCTGCGATATATATCCTCATCGTAGGGTGAGTTCGTGTCGTTGTACTCTGGCCTATTCAGCCAGTTCTCAGAGATATACATATCGACACTGTCGTAGCGGGATTTTGGGATCACGAATCGACTGTTCTTCAAAGGCTGCAGATTGCAGGGCCGAATGTCAGAGATTGGCTTGTGTAGTCACCAACAAACGTTCTAACCTTCAGCCCCCGCTCCTCTTCTGTTCGATCGTCTACGCTGCCAGCGATAACATTCCATCGGCAGTCGACATCAGCGAGGTAGCCTCTCCAGATCGGGCTGGCGGCAGAAACAGCAAGCTAGAGCACGATTGAAGGCGGTTAGTAGAGTGGAACCCAAGCTTCGCCCAAACGATGCTCACAAGAAGTGGCCCGATTGGAATGAGACCATCATACAAGCGACGCGCCTCCGAGACGTCGCATGCCTGGAATGTTAGCTGCAGGCAACAGCATCCCATGCCGAACCCCATAGCGTCTAGGTAGATGTGGTCTGGTAGCGCAGCTCCATTCTTGGCCTCTGACAGATGAAACACGCTTAGATTGTCGTGTGCTCCGTGCGAACGGAGCGCCACATACCCGAGTCCTCCGGATAGATATCTCGATCCCATGGGATGGCGGGGTCGATGAACGGCTTGGGAGTTTTCTCGTCGAAGTAGATAGGCAAGTTGATGGCGACTTTGCTCCCTCTTCGTGTGCGGATGTTGGCGGTAAGTGTTCTAAGCACGCAGCCATGAAGATCAAGGCCTGGACTCGAGCGGGTAGAAATGTGTCTCACGGGAACCGAACGTGTGGGTTTGTGATCTCTTCAGGGAGGAAGAGACTGTGACTTGATATCGCGCCATCCGGGGGGTGGTAGGGCTCGGTGAAGACATCGGGAGCCCCAAGTCGAGGGAAGGAAGTGACGGTGAGGGGGATTTCGTGAGGCTTCAGGTGCGAACGAGCAAGGTTCCGCCTGTGAATGTGAATGTAAATGGGTGCCCCAATTGAGCACCGTGAGTGATGTACCTGTAGCGCATGTTGCTCTCGACTGATAGAAGGTCCGATATCGAGCCCGAGTACGGCGCGCCAGGAGTCGATTCCAGCATGTACCTGCCGTACTCTGGATGGAAAGTTGGAACGGGCGCCCTACTCCGAGTGTCAGAGGTGATATCACCACCGGAATTCAGAAGTCATCCTTACGGGAGAGACTCCTTGCAACTGATGTCATCCACTATAGCTCTCAGCTTCTGAAGTATCTCCGTTTGCCTTAGAGACAGCACGGCATTTCTGTTCTCCTCATCTAGCGAGACGACCAAGTACTCGACCTGACGGAGGTAGAAATCCGCTTATCAGCTCACGGCCGCGCTAAGACAACACAACCAAGTTGTCCAGAGTCCGAAGCCGTAACTCACCTCATCACCCCAGAGCAATTCATCGCCCTGCCTATCCTTCAGCCTCCTCCAGATGTTTAAGAACTGAGTAATGCCATGATAGCGGACATGATCGGCGTATTTCTTCGCGTCTTCCCAGGCTAGCGGAGTTCCCAGATACAGGAGGCCCATTGTAAGAAGATCAAGCAATCACAGCGGGGTCTTGCGCAAGGAGGCGGGTGATTATAAACAAGATGGGCGGGGTTGGTCTATGGTAGGAAGGAAAACGCAAAACTACATATCACCGGAGCAACATTCTGCAACTGGTCCCAGCCGATATCGATATGCGGTTTGTCAGAAATTATCACCGATCGAGATCCGCTTAATCACTGTGACTTTGTAAGCTGGTGGGAAGGGCTAATTCAGTCCTCCTCAGCGCCTCCAGCGTCTTCATGCGGTCGTCCTCCGCCGTAGAGTTACGCAGCCAACGGGAGCTAGGATATGACCAAGACGCAACTCTGGTGAAGGATGTCGACATGATGGCAGAAGGAAGAGAGGCGCGCCCTGCCAGCGCTTCTAACTTTGCTGACACCTCATTGCCGAAATGAACTCCTCGCAATCAAGTATTCGTACATCCATAGAACACATCCGGACCGACTCTGAACCATGCGACTGCGCTATTGCTACGGTAAGTGTAAGACCTCACGACGCTCCCCCGTTCGTCGTCCATTTCAGAAGTATTTTCAGCGCTAGGAGTACGTGTCGTAAAGACCGGGTCCAGGCCTCTTCCTGATTGAACTGTAACTTTACTGAAGCTTCACCAATCTTATCTTTTGAGATCCTGCAAACAGTCGTTCAAACGTCTTGAAAGAAAGAGGGCAAGGTTATACACATACTGGTGCGGAAAGTCGACTTGTGAATCTTGGGACTTCACAAAGTCAATGATGTTCTTTAAACAATCGAGGAAGGCCACCATGGCAAAGTCGAATCTCCTGTTATGCAGAAGCCTGCCGAAATGAAGGTCGCCAGACCCGTACAGTTCATAACTAGCCTTGTCACCAGTAGCCTTCTCTATGCGGGAAAATGATCCCATCGGCACAAGGCGATAGCTGCGAGCCCCTCAGTCTCAAGACTATCGATGATAGAGCTTAAAGCACACCTTTCAAACGTGTAATCAAGCTTTCTCGCGATGGTATACAGCAAGAGCAGTGTTTGACCCCATGCTGCGTTGATCTCGGCCCAGTCGACCTGAGGAGAACCCTTTAGCACGCCACGAAGATGTCGGAGGAATTGTAGCGCACCACAACACCGGGGACCCTCCCAAGACGTAGACCATTGATGGTACCAAAGACCCCATCGTGTCCAATGCAAAACGCGTCGTTGTAAACGTTCGTACGCTCGAGTTTCTCAAGAGTATCCGAGTCGGCAGCGTAAGCTGCTCTAAGAGAGGCTAACTCCATTGTCTGCTGGTCAGAGATGAGAAGCTGCTCATTACGCTCCTTCCAGAAGCTGGTAGAGGCACATTAAGCATACGCCCTCACACGTGAAGATGAGATTGCTCACTTGGCCTCTTCTTCTTCCAATGCCTGCGATTCGAGCTCCAATAACCGCAGTTCCTCGTCAAGTTGCTCCCTCTCGCGTTCAGCCTCCTGGATCTGACTGATCGCCAACCGTTCTTCGGCCTTCAGCTTGTCAATCTTCATGTCGGCTTCCTCCTTGCTCATGCCTTGAGCCTCGCGCTCTTTCTCCTTGCGGACCTCTTTCTCGTACGCGATATAACCATCCCTCTCTTTCTTCGTTTCATCTAGCTGGCGTTGCAGTGAGGTAAGGAGGATCTGCGTGCATTCTGCACACAGCGGGTGGTCTAGATCCGTCCGACTCGAAAGCAGGTTGAACAGCCGGAGTGATGCTTTCAGATGGTGTGACAAAGGCGGGGGATGTAGCGGTAGCTCGGGTTCGGGTTTGACACTTGCAGACGGTGTATCGCCTGCTTTGGAGCTCCCAGCTCGTGAAATGGAGATAGAAGGTCTCTTGCCATGGGTGGGGGTAGAGGGAGCAGATGAGGTCGAGGGTATGTTGTGTATGACGCTGTCCTGGAGGAGCACGAATGATTCGCTAGGGTGAGGCGAGTGCCGTGCCTTTTCCTGGCCTCTCGCTCCTGGCGTGCTGTGCTTGCTCGACCGTTGCCAGGCCGCTTTCACGGAGGACGGTGATGGGAGTGCAGCTAGCTTCTCTGCTTCGCTGAGTTGGCGGCCCTTTGGAGCGTCTGGCGGCAAAGATGCAGCAATCATATCATAGGCGGACGGCGCCAGATCTATTAACGAGGTATCAAGCTTGTAATAGATGAAGTACAGCACGAGCCGCAATGAGTTGAAGTGTAAATACCTCTAAGGGCTCTTTACATTGCTGGCAAACGAAATTCATGGTGAGTGACCTGAGTTTAAACTTGGTGGGAACGCTCCTTCGCGCTGAGGCAGGTGGCGGTAAGATGAAAGTGGAGATCAGGGCTGTGTCCACTGCCGCTGCTCAAACCACGACCAGCTGGTGCTCCTCCTACCGACATCTTCGTTGTTCTTATCAACGCTGCTCATTGTGCCGGTAGACCTGCAGCGAGATCTGGAGTAGCACTCAAGCATACCTCTCAGCGCCCCATCGCTCAAGAAGCCCTTCAATAGCAGCTTTCCGGCGATCTTGGTCGACGCGACATCTATGCGCCTACCTGTAGGCTGTACTCGCATGTTGCTAGTCGTATCAAACAATATAATACTGTCTGCAGAACACCACGTTTCCAGCGTTCTTGAGCATCCGTTTACCTTGCTGCTCGCACATCAAGCGCCATGGGTTCTTCTACTTATGAAGAGCCTACTTGCTGAGGAAGTGCCATATCATCCCCCTCATTCCCGAAAGGTGCGCAGAGTCTCCACATCCTTCTCGTGTCCTCGTTCCAGGCTAATATGCCTTTTTCAGGCCCTGTGATTATCATTATGACATCTCGCGTATTCGCTCTCATCGTAGGCATCGACTCGTACAAGTCCGGTAACATCTGGAACCTGCTATCCTGTGTTGACGATGCCAAACGTATAAAGCACTGGCTTCGCCATAAACTCGTTGTTCCGGAGGATCACATCTGCATGCTGCTCGACGAAGCAGCCACCAAATACACTATCGAGGAAAGCATCAAGAAGCACCTGGTCAACAATCCGGAAATCCAGCCGGGAGATGCCATTGTCGTTTATTTTGCAGGGCATGGCAGCACCGCCGAAGCCCCCGTGGGATGGTTTTCTGCCGACCACGACACCAAGACGGAGGGCGATAGTGGTACTCCACGGGTCAATCTGCTCTGCACCTACGACTACGACACTGCATCGCCGGCCGGGCGTGTAGCGGGCATATCAGACCGTTCAATCAACGCGCTGCTTGGGGACGTCGCTGCCGCCAAGGGGGACAACATACTCCTCATACTTGACTGCAGCTTCGCTGCAGACGACTCCTCCACTCGCAATCGCCGGTTCACTAGATTCACTACCAGTCAACGAGTTCAACCACACGATTTGTCTTCCGGGCTCTGGCACTCCGCTCGCGAGAAAGACTTCGACCCAACGTCCGGATTTTGCCACCCATCGTCGACCACCCATACCCTTTTTTGTGCTTCGCAGCACAACAGAAACACCAGAGAAAGCAAGGACGGTGGCAGGTTCACAACCGCCTTTATCGAGGCCGTCGGTCAGCTCCCTTTGCATCGCGTGTCTTACGATGTCGTCCTCGAGAAAACCGCATCTCTTATGCCTTTGGACCAACGTCCTTTCTGTGCTGGCAGGAAGAAGCACGAGTACTTCCTCGACACGGTGGCATTCTTATCTTGTCATCAGTTCGTCCAGCTGGATTACCTGGACGGAAATCTGTATCGTCTAGGACTGGGGTCCCTGTCGTCACTCGACAGGGGGTCTAAGCTGACGGTGCACATGCACAATCTGCATGGTTCGGCGAATCCGCCTGTAGGCACAGTCGTCGTTCAGGACGTACACCCGTTGTGGTGCCTAGCGCGGCGGGATGACAAGACTGCGGAGATTCCTAGGGGGTGTTATGCGAAGATTGAAGGCAACAAGATACATCGCAGATTTTGTCGTTCGTTGCTTCCTATGCTAGGAAAGCTACGATACAACGCTGGTCGTTGGGGTTCGACTTGCTTCTGCTGCTCGACAAAGACATAAGTTTCTATCACATCTACCTCAACTATACCCGCTGTTCATCCCATATCTTTATGCCTTTTTCCATGTTCCCTTCGCTGTCTACCTATGCGTACGCTCAGTGTATTTGTACTCAACTGATTTATTATTGCGCCACTCCTTACCTACTGCATGTATCTCGTATGTCTTCATGTATATGCTCTGCTCGCAACCTGAAAACCAACGTGAGGGCGAGAGTCCCTTTCCAAGTTCGGTTGCTAATACCGGCTCGAAACCTCCTTCACCTCCGCCCCTCTTCGCCCTTCAATCGCTTTGCTTGCTATCGGAGCTTCCACCAAAGGCATCTGATTGCACAGATACAGCATGATCCGCTGCTTCTCGATTGTCCGCCCTGGCCGCCCCACAATCAGGAACGAACGCTTCTGGCGTTACTTATCAGTTGACCTCGTCCATTTCAACCATCTGCACATGGCCAGGCCTTGGCGCCGACAAATCTTCTGCACAGATAACTTACCACATGGTCTCCATCCACCTGGGCAACTTGCATTGCGAATTCTTTATGCGTATAAAGGGGATGGCAATGGTGCGATGAACTTCAGACGAATCTTCTCCTCGTCCTCCCCGGTAAATCATGCGTGCTGGTGCTCTCCTCGTCCCTGCCCTCGCGGCCACCGTCTCCGTGTCTGCTCTGCCCAACAACGGCCCCGAGTCGTCCAGGATCGCAGGCATTGACCTCGGCAAAATCTTCGACCCACCGTCGTGGTGGTGGTTGCCTGACCTCCTCAAGCCCAGGCTCAGCTCCAAAGCATACCAGAAGTCTATCACCATTGACGGTCAGTTCTCTTTCTTGACCACGTCCGAAACTCTGTGCTGAACTCTACAAATTACGCAGGCCTTCTTCAGCACTCAAAGGCTCTCTCCAAGTTCGCTGCCATCAACGGCGCCAACACCCGTTCGTTCGGTACCCCAGGATACAATGGTGTGTAGCGAGCAATGCAGATCATTTTTGTCGAAGCTCATTCAGTCTTCCTACAGCCTCCGTCGAGTATGTCGAGCGCTGGGTACGCTCCCCTCCACCCCTCTCCTGAATCAATTCTCATCATTATCTTTCCACAGGCCAAGTCCTACGGCTACGACGTCTACCGCCAAACCGTTGTCTACCCCGCCTCCGAGCTTATCTCCAACGCCCTCACCGTCACCGGCTCTGCCTACCCCTCCGACGCCCTCCGCACCTTCCAATACTCCGGCGCTACCCCCGCAGGCGGCGTCACCGCCGACCTCGTCGCCGTCGCTGGCCTCGGATGTCAACCAGCGGAGTACAATGGCGTTGAAGGAAAGATTGCCCTCGTCGTCCGAGGCAACTGCACGTTCGTCGAGAAGGGAAACCTCGCTGCCGAGGCGGGTGCAGCGGCCATCATCATCTGGAACAACGCCCCCGGCGGCCCCGTCTCTTCCCGCCTCGACGTGAACACCCTCCTCACCAACCCCCCCACCATTGGAATCTCCCAGGAAGATGGGCAGGCGCTTGCTGACCGTCTCGCTGCCGGAGAGACGCTCGAGACGCTCATCGAGGTGAATGTCCGCAACGAGATCCGTCCCGCCGACAACGTCATCGCCCAGAGCAAATGGGGCGACAAGAACAATGTTATCTTCGTCGGTGCTCACCTCGACTCCGTACCCGCTGGTCCAGGAATCAACGACGACGGTTCTGGCACCGCGGCCGTCGCCGAGCTGCTCAAGCAGATGGCGCGCTACAAGAAGAGCAAGAACGCGGTCAGGTTTGCGTGGTGGGCGACGGAAGAGGTGGGCTTGGTGGGTAGCAGGTACTACGTGGAGAACTTGAGCCAGGAGGAGAGGGACAAGATAGTGTTGTATGTGAACATGGATATGGTTGCAAGCCCCAACTACATCCTTGGTGTCTACGACTCGGATAACTCTGGAGGGGCGAACACCGGCATCCCCTCCCCGCCTGGATCAAACACCCTCGAGGCGGCGTTCCAGGTGCGTCACGTCCCTCCCACTCACACGCCCGAATTTGCTTACTTACATTGTTTATAGCAACACTTTGTGGAGGCGAAACTGAACCACACCGCGTACGCGTTCACCGCAGGCTCGGATTACCGTCCCTTCCTCGATGCCGGCATCGTAGCAGGTGGTGTCGCCACCGGCGCAGGAGGCATCAAGACCGAGCGCGAAGTCGGTCTCTTCGGCGGTGAGGCCGGTATTCCCTACGACGTGTGCTACCACCAGGCTTGCGACACAATCGATAACCTTGCTCACGATGGTGCGTCCAAGTCTTCTCCTTTCTTTGCCTCAATCATACTTACATATTCATCTACAGCGTTCGTCTGGATCACCCGAAGCGTCGCTGACATCTTCTCCAAGTACGTCGTCGATGCGTCGCCGATCAAGAACGAGAAGAAGCTTGCTGCGCGTGGGCTGCCTCTTCCCCGTGGACCGGCCGATATTGTGTCCCACCTTGGGAAGGAGTGCAGTCACCATGACGAGCTTTAAGTCCGTCTTGTCTGTGTATGCTATCATATTCGTAGATATCTACACAAGCTCTGAGCTTGAGACAATGTAAATATGAGTTGTACCATCACATTAGGAATCTCGAGGTGGTGCTCGACCACATCAATATCCAGCTGCGAGCGATGCGGAGCGGCCAGCCGAAATTGTAGCATTTACCACCGCGTGACCGCGCACCCCCCGCCTTCCATCTTGCTTCCATCCTCTGGTCTTTCTAGTCGTGTCGCATTGCACTTGTACTTATATCGAATATCTATCCGCGCATGGCATCAACTATACCCCCATCTTCACAAACCGCAAGTCTTGTTCATCGGTTGGCAGGCCCTTCCATCAATAAGGCTGGGTACGCGACAAGTTCAACCCCACCCGACCAGTCATCGAATAGACGCTGATGCCTGTGCACAGGCTCGCGAAAGACCAGAGCGAGATCAACAGGATTATAGCGGAAGTCTCTAAGGGATCACAGTTCTATGAAGTAGGCGTCTGAAGAGTATGCATCCGCCTCGGGAAGCTTGGGACTAATCGTATGGCTGTAGAACGAGAAGAAGAAGGACCGGGAGCTAACAGCACGGATAGAGAAGATTCTGAAGGAGCGCGATGCTGTGATTCAAGGCGCGGATCTTGGTGCGCCTGCAACTGGTCGAAAGGCTCAAGGATACTCACTCACTTGCCGTTGGAATAGAGAAGATTGAGAAGAAGGTTGACCACCTGGTACGACCGCAACACGCCCAGCTTCTCGACCACGCGTGCTGAGAGACGCCATTCGTTCAGATAGCAGAGCTGGAGGCCGAGCGGGATCTCTCGCAGGTCATAGTTCACGTAGATATGGATGCGTTCTTCGCGAATGTCGAGCTTCTGCACAACCCTGAGCTCAAGGGCAAAGCATTCGGTGTACGTCAGCTCAAGGCTATTCCATGCGCATGTGTACATTGCTCACGTCCGCTTCTCAGGTCGGCAAAGGTGTCTTGACCACTGCGTCGTATGAGGCTCGCAAGTTCGGTGTCCGATCTGGCATGGCAGGTACTGTCGGTTGAATTCAATCCATTACCATTATCCATACTCACAATTGCGCAGGCTTTGTGGCCAAGAAACTCTGTCCGGAGCTCATATTCGTCAAGATCAATTTCTCTCGGTACTCCGAAATGTCAAAGAAAGTCATGGACGTCTTCCGGCAGTACGATCCTAACATGGCACCAGCAGGATGCGACGAAGGATATCTCAAGTGCGTGCCTTTTGCCGCTCTCGAATGAAGAATTGACATATTGACGTCGAATCTATAGTATCACGCAACACTGTCAGGACAACGGGCTCACCCCAGACGAATGCGTGGAACAAATGAGGGAAGTGGTCTTTAAGAAGACTTCTTTGACTGTCAGTGCTGGTATTGCGCCCAATAAGGTATGTACGTCGATGAACCACCGCGCTCGACTGCTGAAGACTGTTGTACAGATGCTTGCCAAGGTGAGCGAGCAGCCATTCTTCCTGTTCAGCAACCAACTCAGAAGGAAACCCTGCAGATCTGCTCGGACAAGGTGATGCTTCTCTCGCTCGCTTCACCGTATGAGTCTGAACCCTGTCTGTATAGAACAAGCCCAACGGACAGTTTCATCTACCGTTCTCTAGTCCGTCGGTCAGGGAGTTCATGCGCGACCTTCCGATACGCAAAATACCTGGTATAGGAAGAGTTAGCGAGCGTTTATTGGACAGCATTGGGATCAAGGTGTGTTGGGGACGTTTTTCCATATGTACAACTCTGTACTGATACGTACTCTCCACAGACATGCGGCAACATCTACGACCACCGAGCAATACTGTTCCTCTTGGACAAACAGTTTGGATTACATTTCATGCTCAGAACATATCTCGGCATCGCGTCTAACGTGGTGATACCTCATCAGCGGGAAGAGAGGAAGAGCATCGGAGCGGAGAGGTCAATCTCATTCCGCTAGTTTCGTTATCCAGCAACTGAACTTTGTACACAGGACTTTCAGCCCCATAGAGAATACGGACGCTATCGTTGCGAAGCTGGAAGAAGTTGCCGAGGAACTAGAGTCTGACATGGCCGACAGAGGTTGGGCCGGTAGAACTGTAACCTTGAAGTACAAACTACACACATATCAAGGTGTGTGCCCAGTGCCGCTTTTCACAGTCACCGTAACTTTACCTCATCCGATTCAGTTTTTACCAGAGCGAGATCCATAGGCAAGTGGATCACGAAGAAAGAGGATCTTCTCGCTGTGAGTCTCCTTCACTACGTTTAGTGCTCAATCTACTCACGAACAGTGGGCAGATTGGCAAGGAGCTGTTACAACCAGAACTACCTCTCAAGATCCGCCTAATCGGACTTCGAGTTACCAAGCTACGGGACCTCCGAGACACATCCTCAGGCATAAAGCGGGTGAGCGCATCAATCCCCTCAAATTGACGCAGCTCAGCCCTGACCGTGACTATCGCCAGTTCTTCGAGCCAGTGAGCAGCAACGCTCCAAACAAGAGGCGAAAGCTGGACTCACAAGCTGTGATAGACGTAGACGTTGCTACCGACACTGAGGACGTCATGTTGGGGTATTTCGAGGAGGAGGACGAGCGCATGAGTGCCGAGGCTATGGTCGATGCTGATGAGGAGATGCTCGAGGGTGCAGAAGACAACACCGCGGAACATCAGTCACGGCCGCTCAACCAGGATTCCTCAGACTCCGCCTCTCGCTACAAGCCTCAGTCCACCACAGGACAGGCACCTCCCTCCACCTCTTCGCGACCTCATACTTCCACCTCATCTCGACCTCCCACGTCCACGTCGACATCCTCGCGACCCCCCAATTCAGCCTCCAAGCCCCATTCCCAAGCAGCCGACGAACGAGCACAATGTCCCGTATGCAACAAAACCTTGATGAGCGTCTCCGCCACAGACAACCAGGGCCTCAACGCGCACATCGATTTCTGCCTCTCCCGCTCGGCTATCGTGGAGGCGCAGGGGCAGGCGAGTATAGGGTCACAGCCCGTGCCGACAACGACAACGAACAAGAACAAAGTTAGCAACAGGAAAGCACCGAAACGGAAAGCATAGCCAACCCAGCACATACTCTTTCAGGATGGGATCCGCATATAATTGTCTCGGTGGGCTTCTCTGCCTTCTCTACAGAATGGACGAACGCACGCGTCGCCACTTTGCAAATCGATGGCCCTGGTTAGAAGAAGGCGCTTCGCGAGCCAGGGTCGCAAACGCGGGCAGTCGCTCGTGTCAGCCGTCGCAGGAACCGAGGGTCAATTTAGAGGGCAGGAAGGCCGATTCAGTTGCCTGTGGATGCAGAGGTCTCGTCAGGTCTGCTCCTTTGGGGCGCTCTCGCTCTTCTGAGTAGGCTTTAGGGGCAGGGCGCTTCAGGCCAGGGTTAGTAGTTACTGTACTGAAGTTGGTTCGAATGTTCCTGCAGTTTGAAACCTGGAAATGGTGCTGTATACAGCTTCGTTATACTGTAGTGCCAGCAATCGGTACTGCACCCTCTACCAAGCGGAGTGCCTATTAGTATTAGCGCAGTAGTACTGCGAATGTCCCTGTTGCTACCTCAGAACGTCGAGACTAGACCCATATGTGACGCACACCTTCCGGCAGCTGCCCACTATTCCAACACAGTCTTCCTGACCACAAAGTACGCGCGCAGGTGATGACCAGTCGGATACCGACAGAAAGAAGACGGGGAACGTGTAGAAAAGTGGCAAATCAGATTGAGCAGGGTGGTGGACGACAGCAACGATGCATTGAACCGACTGGGGAAAGCATAAGAAAGCGGGTATTGCTACAGGGAGAGGCAAGCGTGAGTGGACATGAGGTCGTGACGATGTACAAAGCGGACCAGAGCGAATAGATAGATGGAAGGTTTTGATTCGTGCTTCTGAATCACTGATACACCTCATACGGGTGCTTGACCAGCTCATCATACAAATCTTGCGGCAGATCGCGAACGAGAGTGACTGCGATGCCGATGACTGGCAGGGCTTCCAAGGGCGGGAAGTTCCTGAGTAACTTCATTGGACTGGAGAGTGAAATAGACATTTCATGTCAGAGACTGGCATGGGAGGTAAGTGAAAGGGGGCCCCACGCACCTAGCTGATTTCATGACTTCATCTCTCATGAGTAGAAGTTGGGCGATCACGCAGAGGATGCTTAGATGGACCCCGAAAGCGAGAAGGAAGTCCCATAGTTGCAGGACTTGATCGAGCGGGGGTGTGCATGCGCAGAGAGTGAGGACCGCTGTTGGAGGAAACCGTTGTTAACGGACTGCGCCGATGGGAAGCAAAGCGTCGACGAACATGGGAAGGCGTAGATCTCAGCGGATAGGTTCTTTGACCGTAGGTGGTCATACAGTTCGCGATCGACGATTTTCAGACAGCGATCGAGAAGCTGGAGGTGGTGTTAGCGCTTGAGGTAACAAGACAAGATGAAAGGGTGTTATGTACCTTCAGTCCTCGATGAACGCCCTCCAGCGTCGGCTGGACATACAACGGACAGGACTCTTCGATGAATTTCGAGAAGCAGAAGAACGCTTCAAGCTCAGACGGCATCGTGTACAGGAACGGCGCAGCAAGGACGTTCATTCCTTGCACGTAGGTGAACGCCAGTTGATTCCGTTCTTGCCGATCTACAGCACGGTCAGTCGTGTAATCATTGGGCGACTACCAAGGCACGCACCATGGTTCTTCCAAACGAAGGCGTCAAGAAGCCTAACAAGCATATCTTCCCGGACACGCTCCTTGAAGCCTCTGTCAGTAGCCAAGGTTCTGTGGATTGTCAGACTCCAAGTGCTGGTGGTACGGCGGAAAGATGCCTACCTAAAGGTATCATTGCGTATCTTCTCTCTCACGTCACACGGACCTCTCTCTACATACTGTAGGAATGTCGATGCAGAACATTCGTTTATGCCTAGCAACAGCTTCCATATCCGAGGCCTGAGAGTAGGATCCTACCAGGTAAGATATCAGCATGATGAACTTCCTGGGTGTAAACAACGCGTACTGCTCCTGCTGGTATCCCTTCCACAAGTATTAGACCTCTAAGTTTCTTGAGACTGTCCTCGACACCAGTAGAGCGCGACTTTGAGGACTTGAGGATTTTATTGAAGGAATGGACTGGGTTGGACCTGTTCCTCGACTCGGACGAGGTGGCCGCCATGTTCACAACTTGGTCGTGCTTACGTTATCAAACAATGTTAAAGTGGTGGCGTCGTCGTCGGTCCCAGTTAACCTCCGACGTTACTTGATTCAATCATTCATCTACTTCTAACCCTCCACACGAGAACTTTCTCCCGAGAGCCCTTTCCATTGGTGGCGAGATCATTAGAGCGCCCGACTGTCTGGATACTCGCCCGTGTATGAGCTTGCGACCCGATCTTCGGGCCTCCGACCGACTCACCTGAGGCAACTCCCGAGCTCTGCGCAAGTCGCTTCATGGTGCATACCACCGGAGCGATGTTACCCTGGCCCTGATCTACGCTCCGACGCTCGCAACCCTCCACAATTCAACATAGATGGTCACTTGCCGACGAACTGACCCGGCTAACTGCCCATGATGTGCTCCAGAGTGGTGGTTATTTTTTCAATTCGCTTGCTTCCACCGGAAACTGGCCTGTACGGACGGGGACACCGGCTCCCCAGACATCGCGCGTGTTTTGATACCCTTTGGGATCTACCCGATTCCGAGTGTCTATATAAGAAGAGGCAGGAGACGGGTGGTACTTCAGCCTTTTCACCCGTGCTTCCACTCTCTAACAAGCTTCTTCGCACCACGATGGTCAGTGATGCCACGACAAGCTCGGAGTACACCAAACTCCTGCGTCCCGCACCAGCGACGGACGGCTCCCAAGACGACACCGCCGCTCGCCTATCTCTCATACGTGGTCACCTCTCAGGACACGAACGAGGGACAAAGCTGAAGGACAAAATCTGTGTAATAACTGGCGCCGGCTCCTTCCAGGGCATCGGGTTCGTTTCCCCCATTTCCTCGATCCGTCAATCCAATGACCAGCCGCTGATGGTGCCCCCAACAGACGTGCGTCGGCGCTACTGTTCGCTCGTGAAGGTGCACGTCATCTGTACCTGGCCGACCTCAATAACGAGAATCTACCGGGCCTCAAGAAGACGATCAGGGACTTGTATTCAGATGTACAGGTACCTTCACTCTTGTTCTAAGTCTATTGGTGTACTGTTTTCTCACCGCAGGTTTGATGCTCCGCCAGGTAACTACTGTACAGCTGGACGCGGCGGACGAAGCTGCTATTTCTCAGCTTTGTGACCGTGTAGTTGAGGAAGAGGGACGGATGGACGTGTTCTTCGCCAACGCAAGCAAATTTCTTCACTGGCATACGTCTCAAACATAACAGCTCAACCGTTCACCACTGTTAGGCAGGCGTTTGCACCCTAGCGCCTCTACCCGATATCTCGTCAGATGCTTTCATGAGGACCCTACGGATCAACGTCCTGTCGTAAGCCTTTCCCAGCAGAGTACTCCAACCACTCGGAGCTGACCTATCGGTAGATGCTTTGTGGCAATCAAGCACGCCTCAGCAGCCATGCTGAAAGTTAACCCAGAGAAGGGCAAGCAGATGAGTTCAGGGAGCATCATTCTCACTGCATCAAGTAAGTTAAGACAAACCACGTCTGCGCTTCCCACTGGGCTTCCGAACTTTCACTGACATCCGCTCTCCCAGCCGCCGGTCTGCGATCAGGAGGAGGAAGCGTCGACTGTAAGTTCCCCCCCCAAACACAATGGCATTCCCATGACGTATCTCTGATCGTACCTCCGTCCGAACAGACAGCGCCAGCAAAGCCGCGTAAGCACTCCACGCATCCCACTCCTCCGAGCGCTGGCCAACGATCTAATATGTAATCATGAACCTAGCGTCAACTCAATCGCACAAACGTCTTCCTTCCAGCTTCGGAAGACCGGGATCCGTATAAACTCGATCTGCCCCGGACTGATAGAGACCGACATGTCCGCGCAGATGTTTCAGTATGCGAGAGAACGAGGGTCGGTGGAAAAGCTGGGACAGCTGACCTCGTTGGGGAGGTATGGGTTGCCCGAGGGTCAGTGAACATAGTGTTCAATTCTGGTTGGGAAATGACAGAACTGACGTGTATTCGCAGAGGTTGCGCAAGCAGCGTGCTTTCTGGCTTCCGGTGAGTACCAAGAAACTGCTGAGGATGATGGACACTGACCTCCTTTTCCCAGATGATTCAAGTTATGTGACAGGGCAGACATTCGCTGTAGATGGAGGGTTGTCTGCGACGCTTCCTGTGATGCCAGGTCGATGGCTATAATTAGTCATGCGGCGTTTGGTCATTATGCTTGAATACGCTTTATAACTTGCTATCCGATGCCTTCACAAGGACTTCTTGTACCATAACGCAATGTTATCACGATCTCTACGAAGTTCTATATTCTTATAGCTCGCGGGCGGAAGAGTTAGTTTATTATAGATGGATAATTGATTGAAATCATCGAACACAGTCTTGGGAACGCGATACATGAAGACGGTACAACATTGGGCAATGTGATTTGAAAGTACAGGCAGCGCTTGCGATAAATCTCACCTACACCAGACATCATGGAAACACAACGCTCGTGTCTGAGAATGGTTTGTCCAGCTCCTCTTCGTCAGATCGTAGGTTGAGGTATTCTGCCATGACATCGCCCGATTCAGTCAAGCCGCATAGCGTTAGCTCAAACCTAGAGGACGTACCTCCCATCTCACCAGCAGTGCTGAGCATCCCACCTCCAAGGAGACAAGGGCGCGCAGCCTCTATGACACTGCTGACCTCCGCCTCCGTAAACGGGGTTTCGAGGGGTGGCGGCGCGGGCACAAGGTCGTCGAGGACAGCGAACGACCCCTCAATGAATCGTTCTAACACATACAACCTCCCGCATTCTGCGAAGTCAGCTCCTTCCGGCACAACCATGATACATCTACCGCTCAGTCCGGACTCAGCCTCAGCACTGGTTGAGGTGAAGAATCCGAGATCACGGAATATCCCAGCGGTCTCGGAGTGAATAAATGGAATGCCCGTGTGACGTCAGGGTTCCCTGGCTTCCAGCCGTCCAGGAAGCAAGCCAGTAAGTATATTAGACGCGTCAGCTTCAACCCAAGTAACTAAGCAGAGTAGGACGAAGGAACGCCCACATTCCCGGAATGTACCATCCTCCATTCGAAACTCGTACCAGTGCGCAACAAGGCACGCCTGATGATCCTTCAACACCTTGCGGCGGCCACGCTGGTTCTGATTGAGCAAATCAGAATAATAGAGAGAGGAAAACATGGACTATGACATGTTCAGCACATCCCAGATTCACAGTACAGGGACCAGAGCGGAGGCTGAAGAAATCGAGGAGATGTGTGATGCAAGGACGCCTGGGCTTGTTTGCGATCTGTGCGATTCGTTGGGGGGTTAGCAGTTCAGCTGTCAACTGAGGGCCGTTTCGGTGTGACGATGAGTGGTTGAGAGTGCGACGAGGCACGATTAGAGTTGGCGGGCTGCTTTGCCTTACAGGTACGGATGACTGGCATATCTTACGGTAGTCAGGAGTTTGGCGGTGTGTCGGCGCGGTGGTTGTCTGAATATCCGGGTCGATGGCTGTTCTATAGACTCGGGTGCCGTTAGTTATGGTGCGAAGAAGCGAGCTATAGCTGTTGGAGTGGTGGGAGCTGGCGAAGAGGAAGGAACTGTGACTGTTGGCGTTGCTGGCGGTGGTGGAGACTACAGAGGGGAAAGAGATACTGAGTCGATCCAGGGATGAAAACTAGTAACTTATAAGGAACTGGAAGCTCTCGCAAGTTAATCGCGGTATGCAGTTTTATTGGGTGAACGAAAGAGGAAAGAGGAAGTATCAGCGGTGGATGCATTGTTCCCCGTGCGTGTGGTCAGAGGCAAAGAAGAAATGGCCGCGACCACCTGCGCGGCGTGATCGTGTTTCTGACCAAACACGTCAAAATAAGAGCCACTCCAAGAGCTCACACTCGAGAACACAGAAGCTACATGGAGCAATAGTGTTTACGTGTAGTTCGGGGTCCCTGAGAAGATCCAGTTTCTCAATCCTCGTAGAATGGGTAGCAGATAGAGGATTGATTGAAACAACAGAATATAGTGATAGACAGCGAATGTGATACATGAAGACGATACAACATTGGGAAAGAAGATTCCAAAGCACACTACCACCAGACTGGCGATGAATCGCGCTCGCACAAGCATAAAGCCCATGAGTGCACGAGCATCGTGTCTGCTCACCTTACCTTGCTAACTTCTAAGTTAAGGTACCTTCAAGAACAACAATGAGTGACGCTGCGTTTCAAGATGTATACCGTGACTTGAAAAAACATACCATTCATCTATTCGTCCATGTTGAGCTCAGTAAGGCCCACATTGATCACAGCTCCTTGCAAAAGCACAGCACAGGCAGGACAATTGCCGCGGTCAGCACAAAGTGAAAACATATCAACAGCAGAAATCTCATGGAGGTAGGAAAAGTCCCTTCGTCGATGAGCTGCTCATACTTCGAGAACTTCTCGCGGAACTCATCGTTACGTTCTTCTGCTGGTTTCATGGAGCACGTACCTCTGAGGGTGCGAGCACTGACACTGTTCGCCACGGTCGCGACGGTTCCAAGATCGTCGTTTACCTCGGGGTTGAACATGGCCCCATCGTCCAGAACAGCGTCGCCAGCATCCTCCGAGAGGGAAGCACCAGAACATTGCGCAATCGTCGTCATCGGCGGCTCCCACCCAGCCAGATAGCACGCTGAAGAAATCCATGAGTGACAAAATCAGAGGACGCAGTGAACAACGCCCACACTCCATCACCGTCACATCTCCCGTTCTCAAAACATAGAAGTGCGCAACGAGACACGCCTGGTGTCTACCCTGAGGACCCCCGCTCCTGTTCTGGTTAACCCAGTCTTCATGGCTGAGCGAAGAAACGTGAACTATCGCATGGTCAGTACATCCCAAACCTGGCACACGGCAAGAGCCATTCTCGTCGAATTGGACACTGAGAACAGGGTCGAGGCACGGGTTATGCTTGGTGATCTCAGCGAGCACCTCGGGGGGTGAGGAGCTTAGAAGATAGCTTAGGCACTTTGAGGGTCAGTTTGATGCTCAGGACGGATCGTGCGGTCGTGGAGATACTTCTGCTGTCGGTGCGTTGGTCTGCAAGTCTTTGACTGTGGCGAGAGGGTTTGGCGGGCTGCTTTTCAGTCTTGGTCCGGACAGCTGGCATGTCGTAAGCGAGTCGAGGTAGTTGTTGAGAGATTGAGAGGTGCAGGGGTGGTAAATTAGAGACGTGGTTGATCTGGTTGGTGCGCTAGTCTGTCTAGGTGGTTCTTGGAGAACCGTTGGTGAAGGTGGTAGGGAAGACGGCGTTACTGGTCGATCCATGGAAGAGGTGTGGGAGCTTATAGGATAACGTGAGCTCTCTGGATCGATTTTTCGGATTTGATTGGGACAAGCCGAATGGGATTGTGTGAAGGAGGGACCAGCAGTGGACGCATTGTTCCCTACTAGTGAGGGGAAGAGGCAAGAAAGAACTCATGTCACACTCGAAGACGCGATCATGTGGTCGCGTTTCCGGGCCTTCCCCAAGAGCTGCTGCTCCCATCTGGTTAGCTCAGTGTTAGCTCCCGGTACTTCATACACACAGAAAGGTATGAAGCAGATTAGGGCACCAGCACACGCATCGAACCGAATCAAGGGTCCGAAGCCCAATGGACTCACCAGGGCCAATGATACAGCGAGAAAAAACCAGTGACTACAACGTTGAACGGAGAACGTCTTCTACGTGTAATTTACAATGTGAGTACTTTTATCATCTTCCAACACATCACGGCCACTCGCCGTACCCCTCCAACAGCCTATCAACCTCCCCTCCAACCCCCAGATAATTCAAGTTGTCTCTAAAATCCACATCTGTGTCCAACTCCAACTCCCACTCCGACTTGCGCGCCAGCGGGTTTGCATCCCGGATTTTACACCCACGACAGACCTCACCCTCCAGATCCGAGTCATACCGATGCCCTCGACATGTGCTATACTGGATCACCCCAGAGTCGTGAGTATCCTGAAGCCACTGGGACGGCTCCGTGTCATCAGGCGCAAACGCGTCGACATCCGCACCAACGAAGTAGAACCTTCGCAGCAGTGTTTGTGCGCTGCCGGCGTGTGAACCTTTGGAGGCATGGAGGGCCGAACGGAGCCGGGAATGTGTCCTGCTTCTTACCAGATCTCTGAGAGCCTGAGATTTCATCGTCAGCCGATGCAACTGCAGCTCGGTGAGCTGTGGACCGATGGGATTGGGTTGCCCAGGACGTCGCTCGAGAACAGCCAGCATGGCGTTGACATTGGCATCAAGCGAACTTCCGTCCATCGGTGCGCCTATGCCGAGCTGCCTCACGTTGGGTAGAGTCTCCAACAGCTGGATAAGAGGACTCCAGTCTTCTTCGACGTCGTCGTTCAAATGGGACCATACCACGGAGAAGGAAGTGATGCTTTGTTCATATCCAGAACCGCTGATGAAGGTGGCGATGGCGAGGAGGTCCAAGTGCTCGGAGGGCTTGACGTGCAGCTTCTCGAGAGCGGGCATCCGCAAGTGAGGAATAACTTGGGCGAGGTCTTCATCCTCCCAGTCAAGCTCCAACACCTGGAGTTTGCTTAGATGGTCCGTCGGCAGTTCAGAGTTTGCTCCGGTGGTCGAATCGACGTCAAATGCATCTGCTGCAACGTCCTGGAGAATGAGTCGGGAGAGATTGGGGGTGCGACTAAGCATGTCGAGAAGCGTTCCGGCCATGAGAAAAGTCCCCTGAAATAGGCCGCTGGTGCGCCATGTGTCCCAGGCGTCGCGCAAGAAGTGGATGGACTTGAGTCGAGGAAGCAACGGCGCTTGTCGGGGGAGTATTTTGTCGTAGGATGTGGTGAGCTCGTCCCCGACCAGTTGCAGGCTGGTGCAGCGATAGAGGTTTGCAACAAGGCGCTTGAGCGTCTGCACGCAGCACGGCGTTCCATACGGACAGAAGCGTACATTCATTATGCAAGTCTCTCCTCTTATAGTCTCTAATCGCGACGACATCAGGATACCTGGAGGAAACGAAGCGTCTCTACGGCGTACTCAATATCGGTCTCCAAGACCGCGACTTCCTCGCCGGTCCTGGTCGTGGAACGTACTCTCTTGCCGAAGTCAACGTGGCTCCTTGGTGAGTTTGGTGCTACTCCGGCGACACTGAGCGACTCACGATACATCCTTTGCTTTTCTAGGGTTCACTGTCACGCGCACGCAGGGATTGAAACTCTCGATGAGTTCCCCAGGGTCAAGGTGAGTTATGGGCAGATGTTTAGGCGTGGCTATCCCTGGTGAAAGGACGAGCGGCCGTTGAGAGGGGATTGGATATCTCTGCATCGCAGACCAACTGATGTTAGACGGTACTCAGACCCATCCTATACCTCCTCGTTTTGGGCTCAGGGACTTATTTATTGCACCACAAGTATCGAGACTATACGTCGTATGTCAACAGTAGTATTAAAAACGTACAAGATGCCATATACAACTGGTGTCGTTCGCCCTGTCGTGATATTCTTCCCATTATCGATTTCCCGGCGTAGTACATGTACGCAAATTATAAGTTGTTGCTTCCACGAGCACTTTGTCTGACTGGCTTTCTCAGCTATGTAAAGACCTTGCCACATCTCTCATATGCAGTGCTGGTCGTTCGGCCCTACGCGAAGGAAACCCCCCCAAAAGCTCGACACTGACGATTGCCTGACGCTAATTGACGCGTTCTGTCTTCAAGCATGGCCGCGTAAGTGGGAATGCCTCCTGCACCCTCTGACACTGATAGCCCTCTGGCTCGAGTCCACTGTCTGGTGTACCTGGGTCTACTAGTTTCTGACACCCAGCAGTCTGTCTTGTGGTTACAAAGGGAAACGAATGAGGAATGGAACGACGGGGCGACGCGCTCCGGTTCACCGGAGATATTACTTGAGCCTTATCCGATCCGACGGACAAGGCTAAGTAAGCGCCCAGTTTCTGACTAAAGTGTCCTTGTAATCTCCCATATGGCGCAACCGCACTCGCGAAGCAAGAAGCTGTAGATCAACCATGCAAATCTTTCCCTGGCTTCATCAGCAGCAATATCGCCGAATCATAAGCAAGGCACTGACCGAATTTGAAACGCACGCCACTTGTTTCCTGAGCTACAACGGGGCCTGCGAATCGGCTGACGAACTTCGTTCACACCCCAAGTTCGCACATCTCGTCATCATCGATCCGAGTCTCCCAGGTGCCCAGGGATCTGCTAAGTATAAATATGACGTGCTTGAGTCTCTAGATCTTCAGACTCAGACACCTCTCCCCCTCATCATTGCCTCCCACAGAACACTCAGACGCTTCAGTCAGCTCTCTCGAAGTATCATGTCGCAAGCACCTATCCAGCTTTACTCTACGCGCACGCCCAATGGATTCAAGGTCTCCATCTTCCTGGAGGAGCTGAAAGCTGCGTATGGGCTCCAGTACGAGTGAGTCCTGTTTCAGCGGATGTTTTTCGCAGCGTCTCATAGAGACCACCATAGGACCCAGTCCATCGACATCATGAAGAACACCCAAAAGGAACCCTGGTTCATCAAGCTGAACCCGAACGGCCGTATCCCTGTGATTGTCGATCGATCCAACAACGATTTCCCGGTGTTTGAGACGGCGGCGATCTTGTTGTACCTCCAGCAACGATACGACAAGGACAATAAGTTCAGCTTCGAGTATGGCTCGAACGATTATAGCGAGATGCTCCAGTGGATCTTCTTTGCAGTACGTTCTGTATTGTCCGAGAGTGTTTTCACTGTGCTTACTCGATCTTCTCAGCACGGCGGTGTTGGTCCTATGCAAGGCCAATGTGAGTCTCCAGCCTTGGTTTTAAGCTGATCATGTTACTAAACCTTCCTTAGCCAACCACTTCCGCAGAGCCGCGCCTGAGGACATACCGTATGCGAAGAAACGTGCGTTCATTCATTCCCCTCCCAAGATTGAAGAATCTAACCTGCTACGATATCAGGTTACCTCGACGAGACCAAGCGTCTGTACGGCGTGATGGAGATTCGCCTCAAAGACCGCGACTACCTCGCAGGCCCCGGTCGGGGGACCTACTCCCTCGCAGATCTGAACGTTGCACCATGGTACGTCGGCCTTTGTATTGAGGTTGAAAACTGTGAAGGTGACCATTGTTGTGTCTAGGGTGAAGATCCACCAGTTCTCTGGCATCGAGAACCTCGATGAGTTCCCCAGGGTGAAGGTATGCTGATTCCACACTCGACTTCGGGGGCCACTTCTGACTGAACATTGGAACCTTGTGTAGGCGTGGCTTGCTTCGGTTGTGGAGCGAGATGCGGCGAAGGCAGGATTGGATGTGCCTGCTGCTCAGAATTGATACTTCGATGCTCTTTCTCTCTGGTCTGGACACGAGACGCTTTTCACTAGTTTAGATTTGTACTACTATCAGTGTATACTTTACTCTTATGGACATGGTTCATTTCCATCCGTCTCTGTCTCTGTCTCCTCTGCTTGAACGCGGATGCAAGGTTGGCGAATGGCGAAGTTCGCGACCGCTATCACTCGAGTAGAGGTGAGGTCCTGAGGCTCAGCAGTCTGTGAAGGACATGGTAGTAAGCGAGTAGAATGCCAATAACAGAGCCGTTGTAAACGCTGTACTTACCGTAACCCAGTTCCAGGAGAAAGCGTCAGAGAATATGCGCGGAAAGTCTAGCGCGTAACAACCCGTGACCGCGCAACCGTTCCTTCCCTCCATGCGCTCAGCGCACAGGCATTTTCGAGTCCTCTGCCTGAACCCTCGGCGCCATGCAAGCACATCCACACAAACTTCAGTACTAACCGTATTGCACAAAGCATCCTCTGTTCTTCCCCAAGTTCTCGCTCCGGAGCTCGCCAAGTCCTACGAGGCTCTGTTTGACGAGAGCAGAGCGGCTCTGCAGAAGAAGCCGAATGTTGCTCGTGTCTCTTGTGCGGATTTACCTATTTTTTTGCTCGGAGTACTGCTGAGCTGAGTGCATGTGTGTTAACTAGTTCACGCCTCGGACGAGTGGTCGAAAGAGGACGTTCGGGCTATCGTCAGTGCACTGCTGCACGAGCCGTTTGCTAGCGATCAGCAACTCAACGAGAGGATTAGATCCAGAGCTGAAGTCGGGACCTTGAGGTATGTGCGCAGTGTAATGTCATCTCCTTCAGTAGTTGCTGACGGTCGTTGTTCAGCTCAGGCTTCTCCTACCTCGATCAATTCCCGGTCCCTCTCGAAATCTCCGAACACGCCGAACAACCTACCGACCTACCCGCATCCGACATCTCGTTCTACCTATTCAATCCTCTCGCTTCGAGCTCACCAGTTCCAACCGTGCCGCATGGTGCTACCCTCCTCTTGACCGCGCCAGTGCTGTCGCCTGCTCTCGAAGCGCACTTGAGGTCACAGTACGAGCACCATGCTGGCTCCGTCCTCTTCCTCGATCCACAGAGAGCACTACGCGCTCTGTCGTATCTGTCACCGTCTACGGCGCTATCATCCTCCGTTCTTCAGTCATACCAAACGGAGTTTGTGGGCTCAAGGGTGGCCAGCGTAACATCGCATATCCAGTCCGTTCTCACCCCGCCGACGGACAAGTCCTCTATTCCTCCCCAAGAGCACCTCCATCGGCGCACAGCGATCACAAGACTGAAGGCTTCCCTTCAGGCGTGCAGCGATGCTCTCAGCACCGCGAAGGCGCAAATAGACCGCCTGCTTGACCAGGTAGCGGAATTGCGTTTCAGCGTGGAGAGAGTGAGGGCGACGGAGACGGGCAAGGTTCTTCCTGAGGGAGCTGTTACGGCGGATGTGGATCTGTCCAAGAGGGAAATGCAGCAGATTCTCAATAGCTTGACGCTTTGGAGACTAGCTGGGCTTGGTCGAGTGGACGAAGTTAGTGAGGTTGTTGGGGGCGTCGTTAAAAAGGGGTGGTGTCGAGGGCTTGAAGACCAGGTTTGTTTTCTTCCTTCCTCTCTGGTTCTGGATATCAATCTGATTGTTTCTTGTTTCGCAGTTGATATTGCACTCCGGGCGAATGAGCGCAGTACAGGATACCCTCACCACCACCGCGTTATCTATTATCTCGGGAGCGCCACCGCTCTTACAGTCCTCTGTCATGCTCAACAAACTACAGCAGATCCAGCATCGGACGAACCCAGCCTCTATCCAGCCTCCACAACCCACCGTCGCCGCCGGATCGAGCATGCTCACTCTCCCTATCTACAACCGCCGTTCCCAGCTGATCACCTATTCCATTCCCCAACTCCACGTTGCGGCTCAACGAGCGGTGCTCAGCGTGTACGGAGGCATCACGTCCGGTGCTCTCTCAGCAGGGTGGTGGACCTGGTCTTCCGCCATCCCGGTCTCCGCCACCGACTTCACTACGTTCTCTCTTCTATCCTTCAACCATCTTCCGCCTTCCACTCTACCCACGTCATTCGCCATCGGCCTGGTGCTATCGCTGTCTGGTTTCCGCCTTGGGCAAGGCATCTGGAAACGCGCACAGCGGAGGTTCTGGGCGGATTGGCAGAGGATCTCGGAGGGTTTGGAACGCGACCTCAGAGGTACACTGGACGGTGTCCTGTCGAAACGCGTGGGTGGTGTGGCTCAGGGTGCTTGTGAAGGGTTGGAGGGGTTGGCGAGAGAGCGAGAGGAGGGCGTTAGGGGGCTGGAGAGAGCGGTGAAGGAGGTGCATCGAGAGTTGGAAAAGTGCTAGTGAACGGTGTAGATGTGATTATTCGATGTATTGTGGTTCCTCTACTGTCATCTGAGCTCCACTACTCTCCTCAATCGTTCGATTTCTTTCCTGGGCGGCTACTGGTCCTTGACGCTGGCGATCTAGGGAGACGATCAACGCTCCTTTCTGTCAACTCAACGTCGCGTGCTAGAGGTAACGATATTCAACTTGAAGTGGGATGATCGAATTTGCGGTTTTACGAGACAGGCGTGCGAGTTACTACGCTTTTTGACACTGGCTTGTCACCTTGTGACGTCGTTCGCTTCCTCCCCGAGAAGCCCGCGCTAATTTTCCCTGCTGCTGTCCAACCCCGAGATGCCCTTTCTCCTAATGGTCCGAGCAAGAGGTGCGAGTTCAGGGATTTTGCAGCAGCTGTCGAGGGTTTAAAAGTCGAGTCGGTTCTCCTTTTTCTTCGCTTCCTTATCCCCCACTTCTCTCCTCCCACCTCCTCACAAGTGACACCATGAAATTCGCTTTCCCAGTTGCCCTTCTCCTCGCTGCTCACTCTGCGTTGGCGAATGCTTTGCCCAAGAGACAAACTCCAGAGATCGACGGTACGCTCTCCTCCTTACTTGATCAATAACTTCGACTGATCGCTGGTTGTTCAGACACGGTCATTCTGAACTACGCCTTGACTCTCGAGCATCTCGAGAACGCTTTCTACAAGGAGGCTCTCGGCAAGTTCAACGCTCAGGAGTTCCAGAAAGCTGGATACCCTCCTTGGGTCCGTCGACGATTCGAGGAGATCGCGAAGCATGAGGCTACGCATGTGGAGACGCTGAGCTCCGTCTTGAAGGATGCAGCTGTGCAGCCTTGCCAGTACTCTTTGTGGGTGGTCTTCCTTCGTCGTCGTTTCGATTGTCGTGGCTAATATATTCGCGTTCGATAGCCCGTACACTGACCCCAAGTCATTCGTGGCACTCAGTCAGATTATTGAGGGCGTTGGTTCGTCCCTCCTTTTTTGATGCCCCCAATACAATCGCTTACATTCGCGATTCTACAGGAGCGAGCGCATACACCGGCGCAGCCGCCTCCATCACCGTCAAAGACTACCTCGCCGCCGCCGCCTCCATCCTCGCCACCGAAGCCCGCCATGCCGCCTGGATCGCCGCCGCCGTCAACAAACAAAGCCCGTACACCGACGCCTTCGAGACCCCTCTCAACTTCAACCAAGTCTTCTCCCTCGCCGCCTCCTTCATCACCTCCTGCCCCGAATCCAACCCCGCCCTTCCCTTCACCGCCTTCCCTGCCCTCTCTTTCACCGGGAAGACCGTCGCGCCCAACTCGAAGGTGAGGATCTCGTACAAGGCGGAAGAGTCGCCGGAGTCTGCGCCGGAGGAGATGCACGTTGCTTTCTTACATGGGCTGAACACGGAGTACGCGAAGGTGATGAATGGGGAGGTGACGATCCCGGCGGGGCTGAAGGGGACGGTGTATGCGTTGTTGCTTTCGACGCCTGCTGTGCTTGATGAGGCTACGATTGCTGGCCCTGCGGTTTTGGAGTTCAAGTTCTAAAAGTACTGTTTTGTATTCTTTGTTCTCTTTTCCGGAGATGTTTGTTGTGCTTTCTGATTCTGCTTTGCCTGGGACAATTTCGTTCTTTTGTTGTCGATACCCATTTTGTAACGATTTACACTTTGTGCTTTCTAGTTTCCCCGACTCAGCTTGCTGAGGAAGTGGTTTCGGTAGGGCCCAACCAATTCTAGTTTTTAACTTTTCACCAAAAACCGTTGATTCTGACAGTTCTCGTGACCTTCGCGTGACATTTATATCCACTATCCCTTGTCGCCCAGCTCAGTGCTGGTGCTTGGACCGTGCTTGGACCCTGACCTCATAAGTCAGAGTAAGGCAAACGTTGCCAGCTGCAGACCAGCTACAAGTTACGCGTTGCTACCAGAGACTTCGCTGCGGCGTAATAGAAGGCAGGCCTCGAGATTTAAGGCGCGCGCAGGTACCTGGCCCGAAGACGCCGCTAACGATACTTTAGTCGTCTTGCTATTCCATTGCACTTTTCCCTCTTGGACCTCGTCGCGCGTGGATCGTGTCTGCTGACCGCGTCTCGTCTAATGACCGTGGCGGTCGCCTGGTCACAGAATGGAGGTAATAATTAAATAAACCTCCTGCGTCTTGCCTCCATCTATCATTTCAAGCACTGCTCAATTTCTAACCCACGTCGGTGCTAGCAAAGAATCCAAACGTTTTTCATGAATTCTGCTTCAGCTTGTCATCCCTGCGGTCTCCAAAATGCGCCCGATCCCTGGAAGACACACTCCCAAATCGATCACCCACCAAACCAGCACAACTCAGCTATCGTTCCAGCCGCTCGGGATGTGGTCCGGCAGGGCCAGGAGAAGATGGAGAAACTGCGACGAGGCCATACGGCGGCTGGAGTACCATCGTAAACAGATCCAGACCATCGTGGACAAACACCTTTCCTACCTGTCGCCCACAACCCGGCTTCCTGACGAAGTCCTGCTTCACATCTTTCAGCATCTAGAAAGTCAGCTGTGGACTTTATCCAGCGTCTGCAAGCGATGGAGAGGTATCGTCGTCTCAGCCCCCGAGCTATGGACCGATATCCGGTTCAAGGATCTGACTATCAAGGCAGCGCAGGAAGCACACTGTCCCAGAGTCAATTTGAAACTTGACAGGAGCGGGAATCGCCTCTCAACAATGGGTCTCGACGCCAGTGGGCTCGGAGCCTCTGGCGATAGTACATGCTCCGTGGAAAACGCTCAAACCCTCATTGCCAATCTATATCGCTGTACTAGCGTGCAGCTGACCGGAGGCGAAAGCAGATCCCTAGCCTAGGTGCTTCCTGAACAAGTGCCAGATCTGAAGTCGATCTGCTTCCTTCGGAGCGCCTGGGATACATGGGGCACCACCGGCCTCTTCCAGAACACTCACATGCTAAGGGAGTTGTCGGTGGATAAACCAAGGTTGCAAGCTGGACCAGGGCCGGCGCACGTCGGGGGTAGGGGAAGTCTAGAGACACTTCAGATCAAACGAGCTTCAATTGCCGCTAGCAGGTTTCTGGACGTTTTCCGTCGCAGTCCGAATCTGTTGAAGCTCGTAATACAAGACGTATCGACAGATCTGGATGTCGCGGCCTCCACCATAGAAGCTGTCCATCTCAATGCACTCCAGGTCTTGGAACTCGCATGGACCGATGAGGGATTTGGTGAGGTCCTCAGCCACTTGAGAATGCTTCCCTCGAGAAGCTACATGTGAACATCATCGAACACTCGGACGTTCGCGCTGTCTCTAACTTCATCCACGGTTCATGCGGGCGGCGCCGACAGGGCATCGCTTCCCCTTCCATCACCTGGCCCCCTATGAACGACGACGGCGACGAAGATTGGAGTCTCCTCATAATCATGCTGTGGTCGCTGCCCGGCCTTCAGCAGCTTGGCATAGGTGCACCGCCAGGAGGCCGCTCGCTCAGTATCACTGCCAATCCAATGCTATCAGCTCTTGAGGACCGGGACTCACTCAATGAAGATCCAACCAATGTATTCTGCCCTCGCCTTACCGAGCTACAGCTACATCGGCTATTGGTGAACCCACGAACCCTCCAAGATATGATCAAGAGCAGGAGTCGTTCAGATGCCCCACCCAACCCTTCCGAAATCGCTGGCAGTAGATGGTGGGAAATGCTGGCACTGCGCAGATTACATCTTGTGGACATGCCAGAGGAGGGGTTCAAGAGGGCTCTTGAGTCGGGGCCTTTTGAATGGCTACAGGAAGCCCACAATTCCGGGTTGGTCGAGCTCAGCACCTGTCGAGGTCATTGGTATGATACAGAGGGTCCGAGTTGTCGTGGTTGCAAGATTCGCGGAGAAAACCCTTTGTCTCGCAATGACCAGGCCTGGACTCGGCGGAGTTGGAGTTAGCCTAGGATCACTTGAGTAAGTTGGAAGAGCTCGGGTTCAACACCAATATCGCAGGGCTGCGATAGGGGCTGGTACAAGCTTCGATTGGCCGGGATCGCTTTCTGTGAATCTATTTCTGCGTTTGTCGTGGAGTACTATGTGGTACGTAGATTGGACTGTCGTGAAGTGGTTCAAGTCAACGTCGAATACTAGTACTCATGCTCATGTAAGGTACCTTGTACATGGCAATGTATCGGTCATCTCTATGTAATCTGACTTTCATTTTTTTGTCCATCTCGATCGCTTCGGATAATTCATGGGATCTCTGAGGCACGCCCACAGTAGATGTTCTCGGTACGAGGTTAGAAGGCGCAACGCGCGATGATGACGCTACCGTCGGTCAGTCACAGTTCACGCGCCCTCGAAGTGACCGTCGTGAGAAACCGATTGAAAGCATATATATGCTTTGTTTGCAAGTGCGTGTAATGGGAGCCTCGAGGATAACTCGAGGCGTTCCTTCGTCGGACCTCCAGGCAACCACCGCCGAAGAAAGCCGTCGGAAATGATACTTTCGAGTTCCCTTCCACTTTCACCGTCATCATACATTCATAACTTATGCTGTTTACCCCGCGTTGAGCTGCATTCCATTGATCAAACTGCGCGTTGAGGCCATGAGCTTCGAGCATGTAGGTTCCGTTGAGGTGTCAATCGGTGCGCTCGGAACTTGAAGCTTGGCTTTCGAGAGTTTACGGCCCCGCTGATGATTATCTCGCCCTTGTGTGTTGTCTGCCAATAACGAGGTAAAATACGATCTCGTTCATTCAGATACGCCTGCAGCTGAACACGGGCCACCCTTGTGCTTTCGTAAAGAACGTCAGATCATACGCCTGATTGCTGATCCTCATAGATAGCCAAGCTGATTATGGGCGCATTGAAGCTATCGCTTGAGCGGATCCTACGTTGAATAGAAAAGTCAAACGAGGCAACATACGCCCAGTACTGAGTAAGACGTGTCAGTAGGGAGAGGTTACATACACACTCGCAGGTGAACTGATATACTACATTGTTCCCGTCGCTTGTGATAGCTACATGGGTGGGAGAGGAATACTAGGCGGGTCATACGGTAATGTAAGGCAGAGAGCTATAGGGATAACGACATGAAGTAAACAGATGAGACGAGTCGAAGACGGTTTTGCAATTGACAAGTACGATAACGGCAAGAGGGAGTCTCGAGCACTGCGACAGCACAACTTCGACAACACAACAGACGGAGGTCGAAGCTATTCGAGAGAGAGAAGGCGAGCATCCGATAAACAAAAGATATACAAAATAACGCAAAATGTCACGAAGACGTCGGAGTCCGATAAACAAAAGATATACAAAGTAACGCAAAATGTCACCAAGACGTCGGAGCTTAGAGCTCCATCGAGTCCTCTACATTAGCAGCTGTGCTGCGACGGCGAGCGTGGACGACGCCTTTCCTGGATTTCTTGGCCCGCTGTCCGCGATGACTCTCCAACGGGAACACGCATTGAAACCCTCTTTTCAAGCATTGGCTAAAAAGGTGCGATTAGTCAGTGCGATGGAGCGGAGTGAATTTGAGCGACACTTACTTGCATGACTTTTCTGGCCCTCCAGATGGAAGAGAACAAGCAATCTTCCTGCCTCGGCAAAAGTAGCAAGCGAGGTGAAGGCACTTCTTGGTGCCCAAATCAGACTGTCCAGCTTTGGTGCTTCCACGCTTCGGCGAAGATGAAGGCCCGCAATCGATTGAGAGTGTATCAGGTGCTGGAGCCGGAGGGGATGCATGAGAAGATGGAGGCGAGGGAATACAGTCGTCGGAATTGCCGGAGTCGTCAGGTGTTGACGCGCCGAGGACTGGGGATGTGGTGAACGTAGGCAAGATAGCATGAGCGAGCGAGGAGGAGGTCGAGATTGGAATCGTCGAAGGGTCGGCGTGCAACTGGTAGCCAAAGGAGGGAGCGACCGCGGGGCTTTCGATGAAACCCGGACTGCTCGCGTAGAAAGCGTCGGTCGAGCGCATTGGAGAGAAGTCTCGCAGATCCCCAGCGTAGTACGACTCCGAATGACAAGGCTGGGACGGCACGAGGTGATGAGGGAGGGGCAAGGAATCGCCATGAACGGTGGTAGAGTCATGATAGTATGGGCCCGTAGCATCGCTGAGGGGCGGAAATACTTGCGATGACGGTAAAGCCCCAGTCTCGTCAATCTTTCTGTGGTCTTCGAGGCCGTATGGCCAGCCTGGGACGGGATAATGCGTTGGCCAATGGGTGGGATGCTGAGAATGCGAGGCGACAGACCACGCAGATAGGCCGTCGTACCCGTAAGGAGGATGTTCATGCGTCAACCCGGCGTAGTACTGAGGATCTTCAACTCCATAGTCGCCATGATTCAGCTTGTTTGCTGAGTGGGGATATGCTGCACGTGTCATCAAAGGATCTGACTGCCTCCTAGTTAGCTGTTTGGTCTATGACGCGGTGGGAGAGGAAGTGAACGTACGTGTGGTTGTGCTGGGTAATGCGCATCATCGGCGTGGAATAGCATCGAAAGAGTGCGGAGGGTTGGTTGTCCTTCGAGCTCGAGTATTGGGGGGTGTGGGAGAAGTATCGGGAAACGTCCCTGGTATAAATACTTACGAGTCAGGGCAAGCTTCTTCTGCGCTTGGAACGCCAGATGGAATGAAAGGAACGACGAAAACCGACTGAATGCTTCATTTTCGGAGTCTTCACCACGAGCCGGGCCTCGATCTCATGTTGAGCTGCCGGATTGCCAAAAACTTGCTTCCTAATTCTCCCCGATTGTGGGAGATCTACAAGCTTGATCGCCTCACTTCAGACACGTCTCCGCTGTTTAGACCCATTCCAGTTCCGTTTCCCTTCCAGCGCTCATGTTCAGTACAAGTACTGTACGTACACAGTCGTTACCACTCTGGGCCTTCATTTGTACAATACTCGGGCCATTTGAAGCACATATGGATCCATATGTATGGACAGAATTCATTCAATGTTCCGATCTCGACACACCTGTAGGGAATAAGGTTGCAAGCCAGCAAAACAACAGTCTTAACACGTGTTTGGAGCTTTCGTAAAGCCAAACCAAAGTAAATCAAAACTGTATCAACTTTTGCAGCTACAGTACGTACTTATAGGGACATCGAGAAAAGATGGACGAGAGAGTTTGAGAGACCGTAACTTACAGATGTACAACTCGAGCAGCAGTCTCCGTTTGTGGTAGAGAGTGTTGGGTTACCAGTAACCTGAGAACATTCCATACTGAGTGCGCACCTGTCTGCCGCAGTGCAGGCTGGTCACCATCAACCTATAAGAAGCGTGCGAGCTACTTCGACACCTTCTAAATTCGTCTACTGCCGGTTACCACTGGATCATCTCGCCCGCCACCCCGCGATAGCAGTCCTCGGTCCAGCCTGATCGAGAAAAGATACTTCGAGAGTGTGAGCGTTGCTCTTGCTAGTTGACGTCGTCGTTGGCGGATCCGGACGAGCGTCCAGCTTGCAGCGATGATGTTTACTCACACGTGACGATTCAACGATACAATGAGAAGCCGAGGGTCGACTCAACCATGCGGGGTGGAGATTCATCCCTACAACGATTATGTCGGGAAATGGCGCACAACATGAATCAGATGTGAATGTTTTACCGTCACGAATGTGACATGCACGGTGGCGCCGAGCTCGCAGTGTGAAACGCCAAACACCTGGTCAAAGGCGGACCTAGCGTAGAAGCAGTGTCAGGTCAGGGTCACTCGAATTCGCCGGTGTTGCCCACGATAGCCGGCTTCCAAACTTGGCATGAATTTGGGGTCCATAGTAATCGGGTACTGTACACATAATTAAATAGGCACACTGACGTCGTCAATCTTTGACAGCTGAGGAAAGGAATGCTTGAGAGTGAACACCAAGTAGACGATGAAACGATGCCGTTGCGAGATTACCGACTGCCGGTGTCCTCCAGAAATAGTCTGACGCTTTCGAAGTTTAAGGAAAGGTGTCAATGATCCATTTTTGCAGCCAAATCTACATGACTACGACATAAGAAATACAAGTGGTCTAATAATCTGACAAAAGTAAAGCATCTATACGGCTCTTGTTGCTGGTCTCCCGCATCACACGGCTACTGATTTTGGGTATTAAAAAACGGCAGAGCGACGAGAAGAATGCGGTAAGAACAATGACAACATGAAAGGGCACGTCCCCGGAGTCGCCCCCAGATAAGAAATTAGTGCGAGAAAGCCAGAGCTCAGAGAGCTTAGAGGGAGGGAGCGTTAAGCAAGATACCCCTGCGAGAGAATTGGTCAGTAAATCGCAATGAGCAGTGTAGGCGAAGACATACATCAGGCACCCGGCAGAGATGGAAGCGATTGGGACAGTCAAGACCCAACCAGAGAAGATCCAGGCGAGCCCTCGCCAGTTGTAGGCACCAACTATAGAAATTGGGCGGAGTCAGTACAATCGCGTCGAATCGTGAGTGAGGCTGGGGTGACTTACGATCGCCATTGCACATAGCAACACCGAGAGTGGCTCCGGTGATGCACATAGTGCTTGAAACAGGGATACCGAACTGGCTGGCAAGCAACACAGTGATGGAGGCGCCCAACTCCATGGAAAATCCACGAGAGGGGGACATGAGAGTCATCCTGTTGCCGAGAATGCGCATGATGTTGTAGCCGTAGGTGGCGAGACCGACGACGATCATGGCACCACCGAAGGCGAGCATCCACACGGGGATAGGGGTGTTCTTGCCCACTGGCAAAGAAGTGCTCCAAACCTCGTAGATAGCGGAGTAGGGACCGATGGCGTTGGAAACATCGTTGGAACCGTGAGCGAAGGACGCGGTGCAAGCGGTCATGACTTGGAGGAAAGAGAAGAGATGCTCGGTTTTGTTGTCGTACATCTTGGCGCGAGAGTGGATCTCAGCCATGCGCGCCTCGTCCTTCGTGCCTTTCTCCGACTGCAAGGCGTTGATGTCGACTGTGTACAAATCAGCCTAGAGCCAGGGTGATAGTCGAGAATCCCACTAACCGGAGGAGCCATGGAGAAGAATCTTCTTCAAGAAAGGCAATGCCTTGTAACGCGCGATAATGTAGAGGTTCTTGGGCAAGACCCAGGGTCCGTCGATAGGGTGGGCGTCGACTTCTTGAAGGGGAGCGTCCTTTGGAAGCTCGGGGTGGGCAGCTTCAGAAGACCTGTGGGAGGCTTTCTCGTCACTGTGGTCATCATTCTGTGCCTTCTCCGCGTCCTGGGTGGGTTTGCGATCTGTAATCACGCAGGGTTGAGGGCCAGCTCTCGCGGTGCAAAGGAGCATTGTACTTACCAGAGACGTCATCATTCTGGTTTCTAGCACGAATGGCGTAATCGGGGACGGCCTCGCGGCTACCGGCGTCAGCAGGGGCAGGACGACTCCAGAGAAGTGGGCCCAGAGCCATGTGGTAGAATTTGAGGGCTATAACCAACAGGTCAGCCGAATGTTAAAGGAGTGGCGCGCAGAGAACTCACTGTAATCCTGCTTGACGACTCTGGCATGGACGAAGGGCAGCCAGAATAGAGCGGCAATCGTCGCAACACCGGCGCCAGTTCCCAAGATAATGGCAGCAGTGATGTTAGGAGAGAACTCGTCAATGTTGAGAGACGGTGCGCCCTTGTAGACTGGAGAATGCGATGATTAGTACCCGATGCAAAGAGACATAGCTCCTGTCGGACTCACTGATGGACATGGTCAAGATGGAGGCGACCGCGAAGAAGAAGAATGGAATAATGTAAAGGCCGGCGCGAGTGGAGTCCTTGCGAACCAGCACAGCGTACTTGGTAATCAAGAAGACGACTGCAGCGAAGCTGGCGGAGATTCCAGGAGCGATGAGGAAGCCGGCGAAGATGGTGGCTACACCCTTGCCACCGTTCCAACCCCACTGGACGGCGTCGCCGCCTCCAGTGGCAATACCGACACCGATGAGGGAGGAGACGATCGAGTAGGTAGTCGAGACGGTCCAGGAGTTGTAGGTAGCGATCATGAGCCAAGTACCGGAAGCCATGATGGCACAGGTGAAACCGAGGAGCTGCACTCCAGCGTTGTCCTGGAAGGCAGCGAGATCCTATAAAGAGCTGTTTAGCACACGACACAGTTAGTTGACGATGAACACGTACGATGATACCATTCTTGATGGTTCCACTGACACGGGCACCAACAAGTACAGCTCCCAAAAACTCGCAGATACCTGCAGCAACACAAGCTTGCCTCATAGTGAGGGACTTGGACGCTACAGACGTCGCGAAGGACTGGAAGTGGTAGTGGCGTCAGCAGAGGGATGGAAGCAAACTCGGATGGGAACGTACGTTAGCCACATCGTTCGCACCAATGTTGTACGCATCTAGGGCAGCCCAGATGGTACCGAAGGCGAAGAGATAGTCCCACTGATGCAAAGGCATGCTTGAATGAAGAAGAGGGAGGGGATGTGCAACGTCCTGGAGGAATAACCTGTTGGACTCCTTGAGTGCAACGGAATTTTATACATCTTGTATCCTTGGATCGAACGTGCGCTGCTGTGTCGTATGGGTTGCCAAATCCACAAAAGACTCGGCAGGCCTTGGCAGGGGATGAAATTTGAACGATAAAAAGTGTGCATCTCTACAGACCATCGTTCGCCGGAAGTAGATTGTTGCCCGAATGCTTCCAATTCTTCGAGGTCTGCAAGGGTCTGCACGCTTCCGGAGGTTTGACCGAAAGAGTTCTAAACTGCGAGCCTGCAAGCAGAGTTACACGCAGGAAGCAAAATCCGTAATTGTAAAGCCATAGTGGCACACGAGCACATTTTTATTCCTCGCCTTCGTACAGCGGAAGCGCCGAGGAGCAACACAGAAGATCTGAACAAGGTTCGGAATACGTGCGCGTGCGGTTGCGTGCGTAATGCTATTCTCCAGCAAGTATTTGCATCTGAAAGTTGCTTGCATTGACGGCGAGGCCCGGAGCAGCTTTCGAGGTCGATCATCGCTTGTCGACAATGAAGTCGCGCCGCTTCGAAGGCGCGGTCAAGAAGGAACGTGCGACACGTGCCGAGCCTTCAGCTTGCCTTTGATGGAGCGTTCAGTCTGGTTACTCCAAAACCAGTGCATGGCTGCTACTGTTGGACCGCTGTTGGATGCCGCGGACTTATATGATATGGCGTACTAGTTCACGCTCCAACGTGCTCCTCTCGCCCAGGCCAAACTTCTCCCTTTACAGCACTCGTTTTCGCTGTGCCTGGATTCTGCAGGAGAGTCGTGAACTTCATCGACATCGGAGCCAGACGACCAGTGCCTGAATCTATTCTGGTCTATGTAATTTCGCAGTGAGTACTGCGTTCTGGACTTCGGCCTACGCCAAGTACAGTACTATAGGTACAGAGATGATTCCGACCCAACAATCACAACAGAAGTCCGCCAACGTTGGTATGTAAGTACGTAGAGATACAGGTTCATCACATCGGGAAGAGAGATTATACAGACCATGTCTTCATATCTGCGCGTACTTATTGCGGAGGGCCTTACAAACACGACACACTGGAAGAACAAATCCGCGTAGACGGGAAAGAGGAACTACAGTCAAGAAAGGTAGAAAATGTGACATCACTGACTCCTAGTGACGTTGCGCATCGAGTATTCGTCCTCCTCCTCTTTCTTGAACGCACGCTCTATGGGTGCTGTGCGAACGGGCTCAGTGAGCACAGGCTGGGAGAAGTGCTCTCGAAGACGACTTCCAGCCTGTCTTTGTACCTAAGAGAAAGATGTCAGGGGATAACTCAAGTCACACGACGACAAAGAGCCGCACCTCCAACCCGATGGTTCTCAACACCTGGAAGAGCGGGCCGACCAAGCCGAGCTGTATGGTAATGTATCTGGAGCGGGAAGTCATTAGTACATGTCCACAAGCCAGATCAAGCAAGCACAACGTACGCCGCAGCAAGGGCAACAAGCAGGAAGGCGAAGTACAACGGGTTGAACAATACCGCCATGGCTTCATTCCAACCGAGTACAACGAGGACACCGTAGATCCAGTACGGTATTTGTGCAATGCTGGCGACCGTGCTCCTCTTCGCTTCAACGAAGTGGGTATCAGCATCTCGGCGGAAGCGTTTGCCGATCTCATCGACTTTGACTTCTGAGAAGATGATTAGCGTTGACGGGAAGTCGAATTCCTCCGTTGACGATGAATCGAGAGAGTCAGATGACGATGGAAGGCTGTATTCTAGCGATTTATCCTTCGGGGAGATCTTTGCATAGAGCGGGATGAGGTCAAGGGTCTATCAATCGTGAAGTCTGTTAGCGGTCTCGACTGGAGTGAGAGTGGATGATAAGGATGCACCTGATCCTTGGCTTCCTTGTAGACACCATCGATATCGTCTTCCGGTGTCCACACGCGAGGCACACCGTGCTCATCGTATCTAAACCTCTCCTCGAAATGACCTCTCAGTTTGGACAGAATGACAGCATCAGCAGTCTGCTCGTCAATCTTAGCGCGCAAGGCTTGCCAGCTTCGTTGACGAACGGCTGCCAGCGACAGGGCATTCTCCTCCTCGGTACAGTTAAACGCTGGAAAACATCAGCATGGGACGAGTCAGGTGCTAGAAATGAGGCACCTTTCGCCTTAGCCAAGTAAGCCTCTTCAGCTTTACCAAGAATCTCCCTAAAAGCACGCAGCACATTGTCCCACATGAGCGGAGACCCCTTGTTAAGGTGTAATTCAACAGGTCCTGCTAGATGCTTCTTGACGCCTCGCTGTACGGGTGGATAAGCAAACTGCCAACATAAGAGATGGTCAGCCGAACCTCGATGTTGTTGATCATTTTCTTCGTCTCGTCCTTGCGACACTGGTTACCCACGCTCTCCATCTCCTCCTTGAGGAGCTCGAGCTCGTCTTCCCAAGTCCAGTCCGCTCCCTCAACAAGTGCCTCCTTAGCGCCGACGGTGAAAGTCCCCTCGCAAGTTTGCCTGGCTTTGAGAACCACATCTGCGAAAGAGTAGTCTTCGCCGCGCAATCCATCTAGCATCTCCTTCTTGAAGGCGACGAGGCAAGATTTGTGCAGGTTCTTCAACTGGCCAAGGAACAGAGGCGAGAGTGTGCTGTCCATGGTCGCGGTGAGGTCCGTGCGCTTGCGCTTGTACACTCCCTGGTGGTATCGGGATGCGTCCTTGTCATATCTCGCTGTGGAAGTGTCAGCTTCGGTGGGTCCAACGAAATGGCCCAAACTGACCGAGTGCATGGTTGCGCCAGCTCCTCATCATTTCCCCTAGCCCTTCGACGACGCGACCAGCTTCAATGGGTCGCCTCTGGGATTTCGCCTGCTCGTTGAACTCAGCCACAGCAGTAGCAGAGATCTCGTCGCAACGGAACTGTGCGAGCAGCTCTTGTTGGGTGGGCAGGTCCAGGTCCTTGTTACTCTGGACTTGTTCCTGTGATGGACTCGTGAGAGACGTACTTTCGTCATTGAAGGAACGTTCATACCCAGATACCCTCCATGTAAAAGGCGACACCATCCGCTGGGATGCGTTTGTGATATACAGGCTTGAAGATATAGCCGGGATGCTCCTTGTCCGTGAACCGTTTGCTGAGTTGCTTCACCTCTGCCTCGAACTTGTCTGCAGCTAGGACCTTGTGTGGCAGTGTCGTGAAGGTCAAATCGAAGTAGTCGGCGAGCTGACAGTCCTGGAGCTCAGCTGGCTTGGATAAACCCTCCCATATACGTTGTAGATCAGTGGTGAGAGTGGCCTGCAAATTCTCGAGAGGAGTCTGTATGTGATCACGGATCACGAAGAGCAGCAGCGTTCGTCCGCTTGTGCTGAAGCTAGCATGAGCGAAAGCGGCAAAGGACGAGAGGGCGCGGAGAGCTCACACATCCTGCGCCTTCTTGCCACCAAAAAGACCGAGGTTCACCTCGAATACGGTCTTGAGGAGTCCCATGTTCGCGCCGTTATACAGCCCGACCTGGTGCTCCCAGATGTTGACAATGAGGACCTCAGAGGAAGCAAGCGAGAACAGTGCCGATTTGCGCTCGAAATCCTATGCTTGGATGAGTACTGACATCTTCATTTCGGCAAATGACCACGGACCTGGTCTTCTCCGCGTTCTCGTCCGTCCGTGCCCTCGACGTCCATGACCATGGTGTTAGCGCCCTTGCCCTTACACATCCATATTCCTGATGAGAACAGAGCTAAATATTGCGTCCGGAGAAGTGATGCAGCTGTGGCAAACCTTTGGTGGTCTGTTGGCGTTTACTCTCATCCATGACATCAAACGTGGTGCCAAATAGCCGATTCAGCAGTGTGCCTGGGTGCCAGTATGAGGAGGTGGCACATCTGTGATAACATGCTGCTCACTTTTGCCTGTGGATTGCGAGCCGAATACAGACACAATGTTGTAGTCGAAGCCCGCGTCTCTCATGCCCCATTGCTCAATTTGAGAAGTCAAGTCCTGCCTGCAAGAGAGGAAGGAATCGAGTCAAACCATATAAGCTTCGGAGATGTGAAGCGAGCAAACATACGTGAACTGCTTCTCGTCGTTAATGATTTGTAGTCGGTCGACAGCTTCGCTGCCTGATGTTGGGTGCACATTGGATGCATGTCCGTTAAGTGTGGGTAGGGTATTTGACGTTGCCTGGTCGGTGACTGGTATAGACGCCATTGATATATTAGGTTTCAGCTATTCAAGGCGAATTAGGTGGAAGGATGTGGTAGGAGAGGGAAAGAGATAGGTGAGGTAGTTGAGCACGCAGATATTGTGCTGGAAGGAGAGGGGAGAGGTAACTTTATGACGGAGCGTGATCAATCCGCGTTGCAACCGGCGGTCGCGCTTGTTCGCCACTTGCCATCATGGCCTACACTGCGTTCTACCTGCTTGTCCTTCATTTGCCTCGCACAGCGCGCAAAGCTGCTCTTTATCTCAATGACAAGCTTATTGCTCTTCGAAAATGCGCGACAGAGGTTCTTCAAATGTGGTGAAACCCACACCACGTCTGAGCCATCCAGCACCCAGCACCACACGTCAACGGTCAATGACCGCGTTTTGGTGCAACTCCAGGAGAACAAACACCAAATTGCGTCTCAACACTTTCGCACTGATGCTCAGTCGCTAGAAAAGAAGAGACCCCAGCCTCGAGTTCGCCGCACCGCTCAACCTTCTTCAAGCAGTGTTCGAGCATCAGGGTGGCTTGATCATAGATCTTATAGCGGCACCCTGCATAACTGTTGGACGACATCGCTGAAGCTTGCGGCTGCAGTGAATACATGCCCATCTACCGCATGCGCAGCCACGCCTTTACACCTTTATGCTGGCAACGCTCGATTACTTACACTCGGCCTCGTGCTACACATTTATCTCTAACCTCACTGACGCGTTTCCTTAATCGCTGCCTAGCTGCGGGCTTCTCATGACCACCAGCACCATGGCCAGCAAGATAAGAGATGTACAGATAGCGGGATTTCTCACACGCATATCCCTACATTCACTCATGTCGTCAGGCCTTCCAGCTGCACGGCCTGTGAAGGGCCTGTATCCAGCCAGTGGCTGTCAACGCCACCCTCGGACATGTCGACTTCCAGTGGGACGCTCAAGGCATCAGAAACAGCGAGGCAGACGCTGAAGCAACGTTCTGGACCACGTTTTCCTCGATATCTTCTGTCGCATTCCATCCATCACAGAACACGCCACGCGCACGCATGTGAGCCCAATGCGTGACAATGTTTCCGACGCACTTTGCATCATGATAATTCCGGAAAGTCGCAGACGACGAGGTTCTGCCCCCTTTGGGCTAATTCCCATCATTACACCTTTGCTATGGGCGCCATTCAACGCCAGCACTATCCTGGCGACAAACCTATGTTGTTATGGATCCAGAAGAAGGATCAATCTTCCCTAAACTCCTCATAGGTTCTGGAACGAGCGCATATAGGGCGACAAGGGATTCAACGTTCGAGATCATGGCTGACGTTTGCGCCCCCTTCCTTTTCCCCAATGCTCTCTCTATAACGCACATGTAAGTCCTCGCTCGAATATTCGACATTCTCGAATACTTTACTGATACCACACGCCTGTAGAGCTGGCCCTTTGGTAAGCGTTCATGACAACTCGCACACATTTCGCCAAGGAAGCTGACTTGATAGCCATAGCTCTTGGGGTACATGCTAGGGTACGCTTTGTTCGGTGCTCTCTGTGTGCAATTCTGTAAGTGGTCCGCAATACGTCGTTGTGCACTCTGGTGACGCCTTTGCATTAGTCGTCTACTGCGTCGCGTTTCGTCGGGATCCAACATGGTTGAGACTATTCGGTCTGTTGAGACAATCGACTGCAACTCGTCCTCGCTCACAACGCTCGTGCAGTTTGGGGCGTCTTCCTCTTAGAACTTACTCTCGTGGTCCTCTTCAGCATAGGCTCCTGGTGGAGTTTCGTGGACGGCTTCGCTGACGTCTCTCATTTGACGACTCTGGATCCCACAAGTCCGGCTCAGCCACCACTTTCCGGTCTCGTTGCTACGCTCTTCCATGGATTCTACTCCTGGAGAGTGTACCAGCTCAGCCCCAGCAAGTCATTACTTTTCCCGTCACTCATCATGCTCGTAGGTGATGTAGTGGTTTCGGTGCCTTCGAGTCATTGAACAAATTCGAGTTTAGATTTCCATTGCCCAGCTTGTCATGTCGCTACTGATTGGTATAAATGTGAGCGTTCCGGCCATTCCCATAAACAGAGCCCCATATTCATTGGTCTCGGCTCCTCTAGCTGGCACGGCAGGAAGAGCGGATCTTCGCCTTGGACAGTATCAATGCGATTGTGACAGTGCGTTCCTGAATATCTTCGGCAATATGGTTGCATAACTCACAACCGCATTGCCAAAGACGTGGCTCAGCGGTTCAGCCGTCGCAAATGTTATGATTACAGGCAGTGAGTGACATCTAGTCGGGCGTCGTTCCTCTCTAATGAGCCTTTGCGCCCCTGTCAGCTTTGGGGTATGTGCTGCTGAAAGCGTCAAGAACCACCGGCCTCCAGCAACGGACAAGCCGCCTTCAACGCGCCATCACCTTCCTTGTTGAGACCGGGCTCCTTACAAGCTGCGTGGCGATCATACAGTTTGTCCTGTTCCTGACGAAGGAGAAGACCTTCTTCTACTTCTTGCTCTTGTACGTACCCAGTCCCCGACACCGTCCTTCCTATCGCTGATTTCCGACTCACGTTAGTTTCTACCTCATGGCCAAACTATACTCCAACACTCTACTGGCAACTCTGAATTCTCGTGTCCTACTCATGATGCACACGGAAAATCCTGGTCCCGTTACACGGAACCAGCTCGAGAACGCTCTCTGGAGCGACATCCCAGCACCACGGCCGTCAAGCTTTGTCGGTGGTATCGTCGTTACCAGGTCGTTGGCTACTGTACGGGATGGGTCGGAAGTTGGAGTTGAGGCGAAGTCCCCTCTAAGTGCGGATCGGTTCACGTATGCCAGCCATGAGTTAGAGACTTTCCAACCGGTGCGTCAGTCGCTTCCACTGTGATTTGCGGATCTGACTACTGTGACACGACAGCTGGTGCAGGCACGTACCCGGTCTGGTCACAACCACCTACAGGCGCCTCGTGATCGTTACTGCAAGGCTGAAGGGTGGTAATATTAATGGAAGTTTTGTGTACCAATTAGTGTTCTGTCTCTCCTCTCACATTGCTATCCTCCTGTGTATACCGTGTATCTACTTTCCTTCTGGGGCTTTCGCGTCGAATTTATCCGATCATTGTCAACCCACCTGTTCCCGATATTCTCATAGCTTGCCTATCGCCATATAACGTCTTTCTTGGAAGACTACTGTTCCCGGCTGTGAATTGAGATTGTGCGGCTGACCGGCACTACGACCCGGTCAACTTTGAATTTGACCAATGACCATCATCATGTTCCCCACACATCCAACGCTACCCCGAGGCCGGACGCATAGTGCCGATTCTTCAGAAGCTTTCACCTAGGCGTTCGCTGTGTATCATCTTAGCCCATTCACGCATTTGAAACGTCGATAACTGCAGCACTATCACGGGATGTCCTCTACTGAACCTTCAAACTACTTCGCCAACTCTCGCCTCTGTTGGAAGCCAACCCACGAGGGGTTCACGCGGGCTGACTACTTGAGGAGATATGTGAATCGCAAGCACAGCTTGGATCTCAGTAAGTGCGGGTGCTCTCTAGCCGCTTGAGCGACTGCTTCTGATACCACCCAGAGGACTACCATGACCTCCACCGCTACTCTGTCGAGAACTACGAATTTTGGATAGACCTATGGGAGTTTCTGGGTCTCATTGCGTCTGTTTCTCCAAACCCAAAGCAGGTGAGATCTCTTCCTGTGCGGACTGGCTTGAGAGACGCTGACCACCCGGCTTCATGAAGATCCTAGCGAAAGGACAGCTGGCCGATGTACCTATCTGGTTCCCCACCGTTCGCATGAATTACGCCGAGAACATCCTTCGACGACGAGATGATGCTGTCGCCTGCACAGTCGTCCGTGAATCATCTTCTGCGATACCCTACACGTTCAAGCAGCTTCGCGGCGAGGTCGAGAAACTTGCCGCTGCTCTTAGATGCAACGGGCTGGAAGCAGGCGATCGCGTCGCAGGTGAGTTGCTGTGATATTCAGAGCTGCCGGTGCGTTTGCTCAATACATCGTCCAGGCATCGTTACGAACTCGGTCACTGCTATCGTGATTGCACTCGCGGCGACCAGTATTGGTGCTATATACTCTGGAACTGCCACAGACATGGGCAGCAAGGTATGTGGTTTTCTCGGATGCCTACACGACAATGGTTGCTGACAAGCGACTTTGTCTTCGGTGTATAGGGTATTCTAGACAGATACAGACAGATAAAGCCGAAGTTCGTCTTTGCAGAAACAGAAGTATCGTACTCTGGCAAGACAGTCGACCTGATTCCCAAGGTCTCTGAAGTCATTGTGGAACTCTTGAAGCAAGGCCTACAACGAGCTATCTTGCTTCCCAGCGTCACAACAGGAAGAGAGACGACTGCGACCGCCATCCCTAGAAGGTAGCCTCCCCGGTGACTCTTTCACACTGAACTTCATAGACTGATCTAGATCCACAGCGTCCATTACTCCCAGTTTATCGCAACAGGAGACAGTCGACCGCTCGAGTTTGCGCAGCTACCTTTCAGCCATCCGCTCTTCATCCTTTATTCATCTGGTACGACCGGAGCTCCCAAGTGCATTGTGCACAGCGCCGGAGTGAGAAGTCCCTGGTTATTCCATCCACCTAGTTTTCTGACATCTTGGCAGGGAGTTTTGTTGCAAACAAGTAAAGACATCGCCATCGGGCTAGACGTGACCCCCGACGACACGCTGCTCCAGTACACGACCGTCAGTTCCCGTGTATAGACTCTGCTCGTCCTCCTTTGTCTGAACCTCGTTCTAGACCGGATGGATGATGTGGTCCTGGATGCTTTCTGCGTTATCTATCGGCGCTCGGCTCGTGTTATATGACGGCTCTCCTTTCTACCCAAGCCCTGAACATTTTCTGAAGATGGTAGATCAGCAAGGGTAGTAGTATGCTAGCTCCTCTATCTCCATTCCTTCCTCGTGGACTTATCGTCTGCTGTATAGCGTCTCGGTCCTAGGAACTAGCCCTCGCTTTCTGAGTGATGTTCAAGGTCGACGCATTGATCCCCGTATGGCCCCAGCTCTCGATCTTTGTCTTCATTTCACTGACCAATATGATGACAGTGAAAATCGGGTCTTTCCAGGCTTTACGTATTCTTGCTTGTACTGGCGCTGTCCTTACTGCGCCTGTATTCTCATGGGCACAGACGGCCTTTGGCGAACGAATCCATGTCATTTCTTCCTCTGGTGGAACGGACATATGTGCTGCCTGTGAGTCACAGTCACACTCAGCTACTATCGCTATCTAATACGCCCATCTTACATCCCCATAGTCATCAGTGGTGCCGCTTGCTTGCCTGTTCACGTTGGAGGTGAGTGTCCTCATCATTTGCTCGGCCAGCTGTCTGGGCATCCTACTGAAGCGAACGCAGAACTCCAGGCAAAAGGCCTCGGAATGAAAGTCGAGGTCTTTGACCAGGACGGGAACAACATCGAGTCCACCGGTGAACCGGGCGAGTTGGTCTGTAGCCGTCCTCATCCTTCGTTGCCCCTCAAGTTCTGGGGCGACGAGTCGGGTCAGAGGCTCAGAGAAGCGTATTTCGGGGTGTACCCGGGTACGTCGAGTTTCTTGCATCCACAAATAGTACTTTACATCAAGCTCATCGCTGCTGATTACAGGTATCTGGCGGCAAGGCGACTTTATGGTTGTCAATCCTCAAACAAAGGGAATACTCGTCCTTGGTCGCAGGTAGACCATTTCTTGCCTACCATCAAGAGTTCTTCTGACACGTTCTGGTCAGTGATGGCGTCTTGAACCCCAGCGGGGTGCGCTTCGGCTCAGGAGAGATATACGCTGTGCTCGAGAACCACTTTGGCGGTATCATAGACGATTCACTATGTATCGGCCAACGACGAGCACAAGACTCTAATGAACGGGTCCTTCTGTTTCTCAAAATGCGCGCTGGGCAGCGCATGACGCCTGCGTTCGTGGAGGACGTCAACGAGGCGATCAAGAAGGAGCTGAGTAGGAGGCATGTGCCCGCGCATGTTTTCGAGGTCCCAGAAATACCTGTATAAGGTCCCTCACCTCTGAACTTGCTCGCGTATACTCACACACTTGAAATGCACAGTACACAGTCAACGGGAAGAAGATCGAAATCGCAGTCAAACAAATTGTTTCGGGGTCATCTCACGTCAAGCCAAGCGGGACAGTTGCGAACCCAGACTCGTTGCAGTTCTACTACCAGTTTAGAGATTTGGAGGGTTTAGTGGGCAATTCCAAAGCCCGTTTGTGAATTCCGCGATATCGTGTATTCGGTGTGTTTGTCGGCCAATGTGGAAATCTCATACCTACATACTTGTTTGCCAAGTTTTTAAGTTTGAAACCCATCGTTGGAAGGATCTACCCGAGTGGGGAATGGAAGTGCAGATGCGGCGAAACTACTAACGGGAGAAGGCACGGGCTGAGGACGCAGAATTTTCGCGCGATGATTTCGCAACTCCAGTCGGACGTTCTGGGATTCATGCAGGGGGGCTGTCTTACATACGTAGATCTGACTTTGTATCTCTTACTTAGCTGTTCGGGAGACTGTATCAGGATCGTGTTCCCCGGTAATCGGCCGGTCGTGTACTGTCTAAACTCTCCGCGCACCACGAGCCCTCGCCGTCAGACTGCATCTAGGCTTTCAATTACAAAACCCCGCTTCATTCGACTATTCGCGGACTCTCGGTGACATATCATCTACTGTGATCGACGAGGTAGACTGGACGTCGTACATAAGTTCATCGTTACCGTTGACACGCTGGACCATTTGATCTGGAGAGAGCATAGTCCTGGCCTCAGACCGACATACGTAGACCGCCTCCGCATCGGATGCTTCTAGCTCGCCAATCGCTCGGAGTTGGCCGCCAGATGATGCGAATTTGGCTCATCCGGTGCCATGGTTTGGCGATCGAGAGAAATATGGTTATACGGCGAGAAGTTGGATGTGGGTTCGTGGTGGCCGGTCGCTTGGCGTCGGGCAGGGCAGGAGGCCTCGGGAGGTTATTATTGAAGTTTTCAGGGCTTCGAGAGGTGTGGAGGTAACTTGTGTGTTATTGTCACCTTTTCTCGCTTTCAGGCACTGAGGTTCAGCACAGCAGGCACGGCCCATTTCCGAACTTAAACCGTCCTGACTCGTCGACCAAACCAATTTCTACAAACTGGTTACATCTGCAACCGTGGTATCCACATACGCCCGTGCGGCGTTCCAACTATACAAAGCCCAGAATATCAGCCAACTTCTCTCACACAAGCGGAGACCGATACGTAGACTGCTACCACATAGGACTTGTTTACAGTAACAGAACGACCTCGGAGCAGCAGTAGTAGTACGTAGATGCGCCACAAGCGCCTGGTAATTAAGGAAGCCTGGGAGAATTCGATGCGTACCTTGGCTGGGGCGTGATCGATCTCGTGCCCTCTTGGGCGCTGCGATTCCATCGCCTGCTCTCAATCTCAACTGTTCTCGATCATGGGAGGCCCTCCTGCAAGGTTGTTGTTATCAGCCTCCCAGCTGACGTCGACAGGTTTCGTCTTAATACATACATACCGGGCTATTTAGCTGAATGGATATGGTCTTTGTATGGTCTAGGGCGAAAGGTCTCGGGGCGTTGCACTCGTGCGATACTCGAATTTGCCGGTAGGGGGTTTCGAATTGACCGACTCATGTGTGAGCATATGCATGAGAAACTGTGGTTACTGATCATGAGCGTAAGCCATGCTAGTGTGAATATACGACATGAAAAGAGGACTTGATCTGATTCTGGGGTAATAGGTCTTTGCGTTGTATCCCTCGAGGAGGGCTCGCTATGCTACGCAGTGGCAACACCCACAAAAGTACTTAGAGCAACGCGTCAACGCTTCAACGCACGAACGCGTCGTGATATAATCGGTCACATGTGCGCGTTGCACCCAAGTTCGGCACTTGCGGCCTGCAGGACACTGCTGAGAGTGACTCTAAATCTCGTCTTTGTTTCAATCTTTGTTGCCTACATCCTACGACACCGCTTTCGCCTTCTAAGAATGAAAGAAATTACGCAGGCGTCACAAACACACACCTCGCCATCTCTCCCATTATCTTGCGCAATTAGAACACCCACCATACCAATCGACCATAAGAAGAACACACACATCCGAGGCCTATCAGGACTACGTTCTTGCCAGCGTCGCCCGCAAACATAACACCTACCTAACACCAATCAACGGCCTTCCCGACGAGGTGTCGTTGCTCATATGGCAGCACGGATGGGATCACCATGACCTCTACTCTGCTCCTTGGGATGAAGCTGCTGTCTGCAGGCGCTGGAGAGAACTGGCTCTTTCGTGTTCCAACTTCTGGGCACACATATACATTTCAATCCCCGAAATAATCCTACATCAACAGGAACTAAAGCTTCTCTGCAAGCGCGTGAAGCTGCAGTTCACAAGGTCCCTCGAAACCCCCTGGGAGATTCACCTATATCTCCAAGACGTTGACAAACTAGATGAAGCAGACCTAAGACGATTCGTGGCCACCCTACGTCTTTTGGTGTCCAACTTCTACCGCTGTCGGCGGCTCGCATGTGCAGAAATTCCACCGTACGGTAAAGCAGTGCGTTGTCTATCTAAAGTGCAGGACCTAAGGCAATTGGAGCGGTTGCAACTTTTCAACTGCCCAGCCGTATTTATCCAGGATACGCCGGTTCTAGAACGACTCCAGCTTGGCCACATCGATCTGAAAACTTCGCGCGGTCACCTATGGAGGAATCTGCGCTGTCTTTCACTGGTCCGATGTAGGAGCACGGAGCTCGAGGTACTCGAAGTACTTCGACTCAGCAGGAAGCAGCTCGAATATGTACTCATCTCGAGCATACTGCCTCGAAACACCGGCCGGAGAACAGAGAACCTCCCCCTTCCCCCCCAAACGGATTACCCTCGGAAGCTGTCCCAGGCCTCTCTGGTGCTAGACCCCAAAATCACGCGTCGTGTCACAGACTACGCCTTTCTACACATCCTGGCCCCAAATCTCACCACCCTATCTGTCCCTCTTTACTCCCACATGGATGATGAGCTGCTTCGCATTATACAGCAATTCATCCAAGCAAGCGGGTGCAAAACACCCTCAAGGAGCTCAAGTTGAGAGGTACGCAGTCTGTGATAGGGAGCGCACAGCTCACCTCCCTCGTTACCCCACTACGTGCATTGGCGATACTCTCAGTCACAGGTATCAAGGATATCGACCCGGTGCTGTAGGCCATGGTCCTTCCACCCGAAGTTAACCCAGGACAACGGCCGGCTATGCTTCTAAGCCTCGCGACGTTCATGTTGGCGAATGTGACCATAGCCGACCCCGCCCTTCTCAAAGCTGTGGTCAGGTCCAGACAGAGAAAGATCGGCGGAGGGCTGGGGGAGATCGTACTGAACGAGGTCCACTTCGGACCTGAACGGTGTGCCAAGCCTAGCATGCCAGCGTACGTGCACGTCGCTACCTTCACCCCAGACTTCGATCCTCATGGGATGTTTCAAGAAGGTGCGCTGACTGAGATGAAGGTTTAGATATGATATGATTGTAATGTCTTGGTTGCAGACGACGCCGCGCGGGAGGGTCAAGGTTCTTAGGGTAAGGTACCGTGTGCCTGCAGTAGGAGTACTAGTGTACCCGTCTCGCTAGGGATTTCAGATTATCTATCTCTCGAGTGTGTACTGTATAAGTATGGTCTCGAACTCCGTTTCAGAATATGCGCGGTTTTCCAGTAACCCTCCAGATACCAGTCGATTTCAAACTTTGAGAAAGGTGTGTGTGAAGTGAGCGCGCAGAGCTGCGTCCTCACGCGGGAACAATTGGTCACATGAGCGCGTCACACCAAGTTCTGCACTTACCACCTGCACTCATTCTCTTACCTATTGCCTACAGCTCGTCCAATGGTAAACAGTCGGCAAGACGCACATCCGCACTCTTCGTCCTGTTATAGCTGTGGTCTCGATGATCCCCACATAACTTACACGTCTAGAACGCCCATTCTACCCATCGACTATTCGAAGAACACCTCCGAGGCCTATCATGCGGCGAGATGCGTCGCTGAAGAAGCTGAGGGCAAGATCATAGAGCTGAATAAGGCCATCGAACGCCTCACATTCTGGAGGGATGGTCTGGCCATTGTCCCTCGCGAGCATAGGTCCAATTTGGCACCAATCAATAGCCTGCCGGACGACGTGCTGTTGCTTGTCTTGGAGTATCTTACAGGGTGGGACAATAATGAGTTCGCATGGGCCGGTGCTCCATGGTAGGGAGCTGCAGCCTGTAGTCGCTGGCGAGAGCTGGCACTTGGGTGCCCCTACCTCTGGGTCGCAGCTATACCTTCCCCTTTTCGAGCTCGATACCCCGGACGAACTGGCGCTGCTATGCACGCGCGTGGAGCTGTAGATCATGAGTTCCCTTCAGAACCCACTAGAGATCTACATGAATTTGGTCGATGCTCACAACCGGTTAGAGCACCACCCAGGGCAGATTGTGCGCACCCTGCGCCTTTTGATATCTAACCTCTACCGTTGCCGATGGCTCGAGTGCGCGGACATACCGGCTGAGTGGGACTCCGTACCTTTCCTCGACGAAATGCCGGATCTAGGTCGACTGGAGAGGTTAGAAATCCACGCTTGTCACGCCGAGTTCATCCAGAGTACTCCGCTTCTCAGAAGGTTCAAGCTCTCTTACGCAGAGATATGGCTTGAGCGCACTGATTTATGGAGGAATCTGCGCGATCTCGAGCTGGACGGGTGGACTGGTACGGAGTCAGAGGTGCTTGAGGTGCTTCGACTCTGCAGCGAAAGTCTCGAAACCATATCCATCACCAGCGCGCTGCCCACAGTTCAGCAAACAGATCCCACTGGTACCGCAACGCATCTTCCCCCGCAAGTGGTCACGCTCTCAAAACTTTCCCAAGCTTCGATTATTCTCGACCTCGCCAGATGTAGAAGCACTCGCCACATCCCAGACTCTGTCCTCCTCCGTATCAGAGCACCAAGACTCGCTGCCCTTTACGTGCCTCTCTGAGTCGGCCATGGACGATGAACTGCTGCACCTCCCTACGCCAGTTCATCCTTGCAAGTCGCCTTGAGAACAAGCTCAAAGAGCTCAAGTTGATAGGCGATACTATGATCCACATCGCCAGTGCGCAAGTCATCTCCCTCGTTTCCCCTCTACGCGCATCGCAATCGCTTTCCGTAGCGCACATCGATGACGTCGACACTCTGCTCAAGGCCTTATGCTGGCGACCCGGAGCTGAGGCACAGCCGTCTCCTGCCTCTGCGATCCTACCGAGCCTCACGACACTCGGGCTCAGGCGTACAGTGTCCCTCGATTACCTGTCCCTCAAGACCATGGTCCAGCCCAGACAGCAACCTGGCTGGCCGCGCCCGTTGGAGAGCCTGGAGTTCAAACCGGTCTACTGCGAATCACTGCGAGGATGGGACATGCCTGGATCAGTGCATGGAGCTATGATCTATGATACCTTCACCCGGAACGCGGATCCTTATAACCTCTTCATAGGTGCGCTGGACTGTGAATCGGGTTACCATCGTGATGCTCACATCCTCAATGCAGACGAGGTCGAACATGACGGACATGGTCTGTAAGGCGGTGTCACGTAGAGCCTGGTAGGGCAATGGACTTGCGCTATGTGACAATCGACCCACTTGAGCTTGAGCTGCACACGTCGGCATGCTCGCCGTATGTACGACATGGACTTTCCTGCGTTCAGGCTGCCCGCCGAAGTAAAAGTGGTCTACTATCTTTGCCCGCTACCATCCAGTGTACAACGGGCCAGAGAGCATGTAGCGCAGAGAGACAAGGAACACATTGTAGATGCATAGACTATCACAGCCCATACACGCGTCAAATGGCCTACTCCTGTACAACGGTCCATTCCTCTTCTACGTCCTCAGAGGCCTTCTCCCCGGTACTCAATTTCTCTATTCCGACCCTAAGCCCGGCCCACAGGCAATCCAGCACCCCCGCGCCGTTCGCACATGCAAAGACGAGCGTGCTGGCGTAGAAGAAGTTCGCGTTGCCCGCGCCGTGGGCGAGCCAGAGGTGGTTGAAGAGTGGAAGGAGGAGCGCAGCGTGTATGTGCAGAAGGGTTGTCACGATGGGGTGGCGGAGGTCTGTTGAAAGAGCCGCGTTAGTTGGGTGGTTGGCGAGACGACGATGAGGAGAAGGAGAAGGGCGAAGGACTTACGAGAGTATATCTCCGGGAAAACAGACACCATCGCAATGAAGAGACCTGGGTCGGCGAGGGTAGGATACGCCTTGAAAGTCCCAAGAATGCCTTGAAGGAGTAGCGTCGCGAACAGTGGGTCATGTTGGAATTTGACGCATATCGGGGCGATGTAGATGAGTAAGTGCATCTGTACTCATTATCGTCAGCATCTGCCGACAGCTCATCCAATTCTGACGCACCGTAAACACCATCAAGAAGAACGGCCTGAAATGGTCGAACATCTCTGTGAAGAAATACCACCACAACCCGGTATTGGGTGTCAAATCTGGCAGTAACACGCCGGCGAAGACATTCTGTCCCACCCAGCTCCATCCGCCGCTTGTCAAAGCTGATGCACCGACTAGAACGGCTATATATGCGAAGAACTCGGCGAAGAGCGGAAGGACGGTCTTCTTCAGGAGTGGGGTGGTGAGGACAGAGCCGGTGCTTGGACTTGCGAGGTTGGACTTTGGTCCGGTAGGGTGAGCGAGAAGTAGAAGTACCGGAGCGAGGAGGAGGATAGAAGATGGATTGAGGGTGATGAGAAGCGCGAGGGCGAGGAGGGATGGGGAGTGGAGGCGTTGAGAAGCGAGCATGATCGCGAGGAGGGTGAGGGTGTTCTCGAGACTGGAGGTGGAGAGCGCGAGGGAAGGTAGGAGCGTGTATGGATTGAGGAGATATCTGCGCTGCTGTTAGTTGGCATGATGCGTTTGAGCGGACGGAGGAACGTACGAGACTGCGACCAACGAGTCTCTCGATGTTGGTGATGACACGCCTTGCCTTGCGCGCCATATTTGGACGAGTGCCCATGCACCGAGGGCATCGGCGAATGTCCATAGCAGCGATGCGATGAATCGCGAGTTGGGTATGATTGTTGAGAATATGGAAAGGTATAGTGGTGACTAGCACGGGTATGAGCAAGGAATCCAGGTCTATAGATAGCTCGAGACGTACGTGGTAGAACAGACCCCCGGAGTACGGATCGACATCATGGTTGAAGAGAAACAGTCCTTCCTGTACTGAGGCAGCATATCAGACAATGCGACGCGTAACATAATCAAAGACCGGGCAAGTACATCGTGTGTAGGACGTTAATGGCGAGGAGAGCAGTTGTTCATACTGCAAGTACGTGGATACGTCCTTGGTGAAGGCCAGACATATTCGGAGTGCGGTAATAGTGCTAAGCGTCGCTCCCAGAGATACACCCAGGCCCTTCGTCGTTGTGGTCGTCCTCGTTGTAGCCGACATTGTCAAGGTCAGTGACAGTGAGCGGAATACAAAGGACCCTTCTGATCACGCACATTCGCCGACGCACCCAACACTGCCACGTCCACCCTAGATACTCCCGAACTCGACCCGAACTTGCCTCGATTTATCTCATCGCTGTCCACGCCAACGACGGAGCTACCAGCAACACTGGATCGGAACGAATGGCGGCGGTATCCACCGCCGTGCAGCGCGGCGCGCCCGTCTACCGCAGGAAGATGTCCATAAACGAGTCTGAGCTGCGTCCGAGGGGTAACCAAGGATCCGACAATCACCAACGCTCAGTAACGGACAGCAGTGGGCACCCATTGGTGCGGGACAAGACGCGACATGCGAGGGGAATGTCGTACGACTACGATTTGCTGGAGGCGGACGTTGGTGTGACGAGACCGGCTTTAGATCGAAGGGTCGACGAGTCGACGCAGCCGGTCGTTGCCGAGGATGGAGCTGAGCTTGCGTCTGAGGAGAAGGATGAAGGCCAGAAGTTGCTCGTTCTTGTTCACCAGGTACGTCCGTTATTCGCTTCGTTAATGTCTGTTTACCTAGTACTGACCACAGACAACTATAGGTACAATCAAAGGACTCGCTTGCTGGAGTAGCTTTGCGGTACGGTATATCCATCGCTGACCTGCGCAGAGCCAACAAGCTATGGTCATCGGATACAATTCATCTGCGGAAGGCGCTGTACATTCCTCTCAACCAGGCAACACAAAGCAGCAGCAAGCACCTGCTCATAGATCTCTCCACCCCAGCTGCGGAAGTCGGCGACGCAGTTGCGAACGGAGACACGACAGAAACAAACAGCACAGATCCCAGTATACCTTCGTCGCAGTTATCCAACATTCAGCGCATACCCGCCTCCAAGCTCTCATTCTTCCCACCACCAGCCCAGCGCAAGCCCGTATCGATTCCGCCTTCCTCCACGAAAGGCGACTATTTCACTCCACGCACCCCTTCGGCTCAGCGCGCTAATGGCGTCCTATCTTCTCCGTTTGGGTCCATCCTCACCGCAGTTGCTGGTCGCGTCTCCCTGGACTCTACGAGCTCCGGAGAGCGCAGCGAGGAACTCGAACTCGAGCTTAGGGACGTCCGACGAAAGCCCCGTTCATCCAGCTCTACGACGGATGGGATTGGGCACTCGCGAGGCGGATCACACTCGAACACCACCTCCTCCACCTCTCCTCCAGTAGCGGGATCACACTGGCGTCGAAATTTCGACACCGTCGTCCAATCATATACTAGACCGCGAGGCGACTTGACCGAGCTTGCCGACTTGTTCTCTGGATTTTCATCCAATAACGATCCGCCATCCGCTCAGAAACCCTCAGCGTCTTCTCCACCCGTACCCTCCTCCAGCTCACGCACAATCAACGGCAGCACTGCATCCTACCGCGACACCGACCGAGATCGAGACGTCGATCTCCCCCGCCCGCGCACGCAGTCCATTCGTACTGTACAACTCGAGCCGTCACCTGGCATGCGCGTTCCTCCGCCTTCTGTCCCTGGGATGCAGACTGGGTTACCAGGGTCAAACGGAAAGTCCCAGTCTTCGAATGAGCGAAGTTCCCCGCAGCGCGCCCAGACGGTCCATACGCGTGGCACGAAAGGCTGGCGAGGCTCCGGATCGGGACTGGGTGCGGTGTTCGGAGATCTATGGGGCGAGGAAAGAGACGGGGATGGCGGGAATCGGAGTGAGGGGACGTTGATATGAACGCAATGTTCCTCTTGCGTGGCCATTCTACCGCAGACCTAGATGGTAATAATTTATTCTCAATCTGAAAATCATTGTACCTACTGCAAACCCTGTGTCATTTCCTCGGCATTTCTCTCTCCACCATGTGCATTACTTTCCTTGTTTACATCGACTTTTCCGTTTCCCTGCATTGTACATCTTTGGCTGTTTCCTCTTGCATCGTTCATCTCTGCCTATGTAGCCGCATCCAGGATTTCCCTTTCTCGCTTTGCTCACTTAGGGCAGTAGGTTTTACCTCGAGATGTGATTCAATGTACAACCTATCAACAAACTTTGCCTGCGGTGCTTACTTTGGAAATCAAAGGACCGCCACAAACTCAAGGCGTGCGCGCATCTGGCGCGGTCCTGTGTTCGCGGTTGTCTTCCACAACCACGACGCTCGGAGTATACTATCCCGAATATTCACCTGATGCTCAGCCGAGACCTAGTTTCGGTATCTCGCGCTGTTGCTATATTGGTCTCTCTCTCTCTGGTCTTCTCAGATGCACGCCAGTTGCTCGCCAACCCGGACAACCAACTCAGCCTCAACGGATCCGACTCGGAGACTGCTCTTTTTCAACGCTCTATTCGCAAAGGCTCCCCTGTCAAAAGCCCGAACACACACCCTCTTGTCATATTCGACCCTAAATACGCGGTACGAGTTGCCTAGTACATGAACTGGACATACCTGACCGAGAACACTCAGAAATCCGAGCTTCGAATGATCCTCACTAAATATCAGAAAGCATCGCAGATTCTTGGCGGAATCGGGCTCGGTCCTCTGATTGACCTGTCATCCCATGTATACAATTTCTCAAGCGACGATTCTTCGAACCATGATAACATCTGGTGGGCTGAGGATGAGCAAGTCGACTTCCACCACGCCGCCCTCCACCAATCAAGTTTGAGGAACGACTCCACGCGCTCATTTCAAGCTAGAAGACGTGACGATTCCCTTATGCCGCCGACTCCGTATCCTCAAATACTTCCTGCGCCGCCTCCTTCGCTACTAGACCCCACCACAGGGGAAGTGCCCCTCAAAGCTCTCTTAACTCCGACCGGTCTCGAAATCCTCTACTACGCTCAAATCTCGCTCGGGACTCCTCAACAGCTTCTGACAGTCGATATAGACACGGGCTCTGCAGACGCGTGGATCCCTGTGGAATGTTGGCAATGTGCCAATAAGGAGTTCATTCCTGAGAGGAGCACGACCTATAGCAGTGATGGCGATGCTTTCGATGTCTCCTACGTGAGCTGCGTATTATCTGTGTCAGTAAAGTCCTGCTGACAGATTGACCTCGCAGGGCTCAGGAGATGTATCTGGAATCATCGCCTCAGAAGTAGTTTCTCTCGCAAGCCTCTCGGTATCAAGTCAGTCCTTCGGAGCCGTCAACCGTGTCTCCGCCGAATGGAACGAATACCCCAACGACGGCCTTATTGGGTTAGCCTTCAGCACCATCTCAGTCTCATCAAAGCCAACCGTCTTCGAGAACCTGATCCTTCAAGAGAAAGTAGCCGCTCCGTCGTTCTCGATCTTCCTAGCGAGAGGTAAGGAGGACGGAAGCTCGTTGTGTCTTGGGTGTTGGGATCCCCTCAAGGTCAGCAGTAGAGAAGGTGGAAGGATATACTGGGCGTCGTTGATGTCTAAGGTGAGATGTCAAGCGTGGTTTTTGCAACCGAGAAACGACATTCACCGGTTTTGCAGACCTACTGGTCGATCCTTATGGACGGGGTCATTGTGAACGGACAGAGAGCAGAGCTCAACCTAGTCGCTGTGCGTCGAGCGTTTATATCCGGACTGTTGTGCCCTGATGCAACCCTTGAAAACAGGCCATCGACACTGGCACGACTCTGATATATCTCCCCGAGCTCGTCGCAGCCGTGTTCTACAAGTTGGTATGCACCGCAAGCCCGTCGCTCTATGCAAATAAGCTTACTCGCAGCGGTCGTTCTCTAGATCCCGGGCGCCAAACCCAGCACTGAGTACGGGCCTGGTAAGTTTCAACCAACGAGAATTCTCTTTGTGCTCAATCTAAATCAATGAGCACAGAGTTCTACACCTTCCCCTGCTACGGCGCCCCGATCCAAATCGCCTTCTCCTTCGAGGGCCAGCCGCTCAGCATCAACATGATGGACTTCAATCTCGGCCGAACTAGCGCATCGTCCAGGTACGTTGTGTAAACACCAGCTAGCACCTAGAGACTGACGTACTTGTAATGAATAGTGAATGCATCGGAGGTATCGTTTCCCTAGGGCGGGGCTTTCCAACGAACTTGGCCATCGTCGGTACGTTGCCTCCGGTTTACTTGGGTGGAAGCAAGCACTGAATAGGATCTCAGGCGACGAGTTTCTCAAGTCATGGTACACGACTTTTGACTACTCTAATGGCGGGAGGGTAGGTTTCGCGAGGAGTGCGAACGAGAATTGACCGCGTTTCTTTGCCTTTGCTGTTGCTATTACTGGCGGCCCTCGAGGTTTCTTCGTTTATGTACTTAGAAGTCACATAAAATCACGAAACCGAACCATCTTGTCCACACACACTTGGACTCGTGTCCTTTGGACCTAGGTGTCGATGAGACGGCTGGCGTAAGCCAATCCCACAAGGGTAATTTGCAGAGCGTGCAGGGAATTGTCTGCATTGCATTTTTGTCAAACCCAATTCTATGTAGGCGTGGCTTGGAATAAATTAGTCATAACGGAGCAAACGCCCCAAACGTCGACTGAAGCTTCGTCTATACCGAAGCTTTGCCAACCGTATCGAAAGGTAGGAGCAGCGAGAACAACCCTCCTGCAATGAAGAGGGCACCTGGAAGTATCATGCATGAGATCCAGAATGACCAGCAAGCGTGCAAATGCGAAGCCTACCCGCAATCCAAATGGGCACGCTCGTGGTGATACCGCCGCTGATGACGATGGCGGGCGCGAGGACCCCGAAGACTCGGTTGGCGGTGGCGACAAGTCCATTACCCGTGCCACGGTGTTTTGAGGGGAAGACTTCGGGTGCTAGACCATAGAGCACAGCGTACTAGTGGGTGCGATGTGAGTGGAGGCACTTTACACTGGAATACTGAGGGACTCACGAGAATACCGGATGTGAAACTGTAGCCACAGTTCCATCCCAGCAGCGCATTCGAGGTCTTTGACGTGGTCGAACATAGGATGAAGACACCGGTGAGCACAGTGGAGATCGCAAGCGTTCCCCTCCTCCCGAGCCTTGGAAGTCGCACGAGCAATCCACCAATGATCGATGCTGGGAATCCGACCACAGCGATGATGAGCGAGTCCCTGTACGCGCGGTACGTCGAACTATCGCCGTCCGTGACACGGGTGCGGAGGTAGTAAGGGAGGAAAGCGTTGTACAATGGGAACGCGAGGCCGATGATCGCCCACACAATGAGCAACACGCTCGTCGCCCACGCCATCTTCTTCGTCACAAACAACCCCTTGATATGCTCCAAGCTGAACTTCCCAAAATGCTCCTGCACGCTCTTCTTCCTATCATTCTCCGTCTTCCTCGCATCGTAGTCCACCCCAAACTTCGCGTCGATCTCCCTTAGATGCTCGAGCGTCAAGCTCGTCTCCCGCTTGTTGACCTTGCAGATCGCATGCCAGTTCGCGATGGCCTCTTCGTCGCGGCCTTTGCCGATGAGGTACTTGGGCGATTCGTAGAAGTTCATGGCGAAGAAGCGGAGGGCCCAGAAGGCGACGAAGATGGCGCCCATTGTGAAGCAGAGGTTGCGCCAGCCTTGGTTCGAGGAGCGGGGGCAGTCTTCGGCTGACTCGCAGGAACGAGGGGGTACGAGGGCCCAGGCGATTCCGGTGACGAGGATTTGGCCCGCTGCCCACCATCCGGTGAGGACCGTCAGGAGCCACTGAAATCACGAAGAAGACGATGTTAGTCGTTCATTCTGAGAATAGACAAGGAAGTGGGGTTACGGACCTGGTGGCTGGCTGGGCAGACTTCGATGAAACAAGCCGAGTCGACGGCGATGTTTCCACCGACACCGACTGACCACAGCGCGGCGAAGAACGCTGCGGCCGTGAAGTTGGGAGACGAGCCTGCTACAAGGACGAAGATGCCAGCGACACCGAGGGTGAGGTTGAAGATGAGTTTGCGACCAAAGATGTCGGATGACAGGGAGAACACGAAGGCGCCGACAAGGAGACCGAGGTTCTGGGCGAGGGTGAGGTAGGCGGGCGAAGCTGGGCTGAACTCGAAAGCGATTGGAGTTAGGATAAGGGAGGTTAGGACGGGGAAGGCGTTGTCGGCACTGTAGGCAGAGACCTTCGTTAAAACGGCGGCCGCGATAACGCGGAAGGTAGAGAGAGACTCACGCGTAACCCAAACCAGTCAAGCAGAAAAGCTTGATCTGGTACCACCCAAACCCTCCCTCGGTAAGGGCTTGGTTAAACAGGCGAATTTTGGCGAGGTAAACCTCATCACCGCCAAGGTCGTCCGCAGAGTATAGCGTGTCGTTGGAGGCGAGAGCACTGGTGCGGATATCGGCCAGACCAGCCTCGGTGTTCTTGTACCCGGTGCCTTTTTCGCTGAGCTCCTTCTCAGCGACGGGAGACCCGGTGTGCTTTTCCGGCGTAGTGGACATGGGCAACGTCGTGAAGCTAGACGGGTATCCGTATGGTGCTGGAACGACGCGCTGACTGGGAACGAGTGAGCTCAGGTGAGGCCTAGGCGGGTGATGGACCGAAGCGAAGGAAGCCTGGCATGGGAGCGCGTCGACCTCCTTTTAGACAGCAGAAATGCATTGCGTTCTGTTGGCCGATTACGATGAATGTCAAAACTACCGACTGGGAAGATTTTCATCAAGTATATGAAGTTGACATCCTTGCTCTTCGTTTGGACCGATGGCGTGATGCGTCTCGCGTGGAACGAGCGCGTAACTTGGTGCAAACTCTTTCGCATGGATGGTAGCGCCGTGGATATAAGGGGAGTTCAAGGTGGGAAATGACGGTAGTCTTTGCGAGGAAGAATGGGCGATGGGGGAGTCAGCGGGGAGGGCATTGGTGGAAGTGCTTGATATTGGGATGGACGAGGAGGAGGAGGAGATCGAGGACAAATTCCATGGCGATCACGACTACATAAAATCGTTTTGAGTAGCCGCCAGTCCAGGCCGTGTGTCAACATGATCTCGCTCGACCACGACTCGACCACCACGTTCAAGCGTGTCTAGTTCCTTCACAAATGGGCATTGGGCAGGGTAGATTCACAATACTGGACGTGTTGGGACTCTCTTGTCCCCAGTCAAGTCAAGACGACTACCTACACAACGACGAAGGCTTACGCGGCAAAAGCAGCAATGGAGCGTGTGATTACTGGGTATCCATGTGCGGTACGAAGTCCTATCACAGAACAACGTATTAGCTGCGATAAAAAGAACTAAACAAAGCATTTACTCACGAAAGTGCGATGCTGAATACCCCCAGTAACATTCGTAATCTCCTTCACCTCCTCAGCAGAAAGATCAGGAAGGCTATCGGTAGCCAGGTACTCCTTGATCCGCTCTTCCTTCGTGCTGGTCGTGATAGCGATAATACCCTGCGCTTTGAGCCACTTCAACAACGCCTGCGACGTCGTCATCTTGTTCTTCCCAGCGATCGAGTCCACGAGTTTCTCCAGAGCTTCGCGCTTCTCCTTGACCGCCGCGTCGGTGACCTTCTCGAAACGGGACGCGATGAGCGGGGTAAGTCCGCCGTAGGACTGCGTGAGGATGTTGTGCTTGGCCTGGAAGTCGAGGAGCGGCTGGAGGGTTTGGGCGACGAAGGGATGATACTCAATCTTATTATCATCGTCTCACAATCAGCTTCACGAGGCAAGAAGAGCGCAGAGAAACGTACCTGATTGACGGTGGGAGCCTCAAGCCCCGCGTCTAGCAGCTCCTTGATCTGCGACTTGTTGAAATTGCTAACTCCAATCGACTTCGTGAGCCCAAGCTCCTTGACCTTGATCATCTCCTTCCAAACCTGTACGATTCCGGCCTCTGCATGCTGCTTGGGGTTGTGGACGAGATACAGATCGACGTAGTCCAGCCCAAGCTTCTGTAGCGACTCGCGAAGTTTGGACTCGACGGTCTGTCCTTTGGCTTTGGACACGGCTTCGAGCTTGGTCGTGATGAATAGCTTCTTCCTGTCTGAAGAGGTGCTGGCTTGGGTGAACTTGGAGAGAGCTTCCCCGAGACTAGGCTCGTTCTCGTACGCTTGGGCGCCGTCGAGGTGGGTGAAGCCAGACTGAAGCGCGGTGAGTGTGATTGCGGCGCAGTCTTTACCGTAGTGAGCGGTTCCGCTGCCGTAGCCAATCCAAGGGATCGAAGCACCGGAGTGAAGGCGTAGAGTGTTCATTTCGGTTAAATTAGATAAGAGTCGAGCGCGACGGTGGTGGTGGTGGTGGTTCGAGAGATACGCTCAAGTTCTGAGATCGAAGATTGTCATTGGCAATGGCATGAGATCGAGGAGAGGCGATCACGGTCATTATGTATTACTTGAGTAGCCGCCCGTGTTCGAAGCTACTTGCTCTCGGCCATTACCTCGAGCTCAGTTCCAACGTTCCATGCATGATTCAACATAACCGCCACGGTTCAATCGTGCTGATTAACTGCTTCACAGACCGCAAGGCATCTCAAACCTCCGTCGGCTGATATAATGGATTCTGTAGAAGAGTGCTTCGAGAGTCACTACTCCCATGGCCCGGGTTCACAAATGAACGCATGGGATGCACGACTGCCTTCCACGATGGACAACAACCGACTCGCTTCTCTCGTGGAATCCACATTCGTATCCACCACTCACCAGTCCGCCAGCTCCTCGCATCGAATTAAGCGACCACGTCTATGTGCAATGGCACTCAGTGTTGCTTTACCCGCGCTTTTCGAGACTTGTCGGATGGACGCCGTTTCGTGTGAACAGCCGCTTCGTGTGAACAGTTCATCACTGACCATCCCGAGCTGGTCAACGCCGAAGTTTCTTGGACGTTCGAGCGAGACAGAGGCGACGACATAATACACCTGGAACCGACATTGGCTCACTGCGTCTGTATGTCACAGCGATGCGACCCAGCCGATAAAGCCATAGGTCGCTTCACCAGGCCGTCCCAATTACGAGCGACTCCCACATGTTCAGTTCCAACGAAATCCTGATCCCCTTTGTTGAACCTTTGTTCGAGCTCCTGACATGTACGATTCACCTACTAGACGCGCAGAAACTTGGGAAGCTCACAGAAAGAAAAGCTACAAAGGCTGCAGACAAGGGTTTCAGGAAACTTGCCGACCACCTCATCAGCAAACTTGACAACTCATGCACGCTACATGCCTCCGGTATTGTCGATACGGTGCCGCGTGGATGCTGACATTCCTCGAGACCTTCTCTCGTTCTCTCCCAGCCATATTCTTACCTGCTCTCATTCACCACACCCCAGGCATCCCCATCGTCATAGCCGCTACTTAATGGCCCTGGCAGCTTCTATACACAAGCGCCTGCGAATCCCGGATGGCGTATTGCAGTTCCTCATGCAGGCCTCGCCTTTCATGCGCCACATCACAGGGGACGACTGCCTCGGACATGGAGAACAAGAGAAACGGGACCTGGAGCGGAACAACAACGGCGAAGAATTGTACACCCTCATTGCATCCTTGCTAGCTTTGCTCGACAGCCTCCCGGTAGAAGCGGTCGCAATGATCAAAGGACTTACCAACGTCATGCAGGATTCGGCGACAGCCGCACAGCAGCTTATGTTATGGCCTTGCTTCAAGAACCGCCCGCGCAACGCTCCCCAGTTGTTCTGGACAGATGCAATCCTGAAATGGAGTGAGAAGAAACTCGAGTCGGAGCCGCACTCTATGACCATCTGTCTGGGCATGCAAAAGCTCCGCGCCTCCAGGAAATGCATGAACGGAGCATGCGGTACGTTCTAGTCAGCTTCTCGACTCGAACGATAAGTATAGACCAGCTCTGACGCTCGCCTAGTCAAAGCACTCGAAAGCTCCCTCAATTCATTCTCGAGACGCGCTGGATGCAGCATGGTCTCATACTGCTGACGAGAGCGCCAGCGATCTGCCTGGTCCCAGAAGAGACTCCCCAACCCAAGCGCACCGCCTCCTATGCAAGCGTTTCGGCCGACTCGGCACCATCTGGCCGCAGAGAGAGCTCGAGCTGCAATTCGAACTCATCCTCGAGCTCAGGTTGCCAAAGCACACCGGTATCAGCGCGAACCTGGATTCGGGAGAGATGAGGAAACGGCCCGGAGAGGAGAAGTATCAGGCGTTGTTGAAGGAGGCAGAGCTGCATCCGGGACGAGCGGAAAGGTTCTTGAAGCCCGAGACCTCGCAGTCGAACGAGGTGACGATGGACGGGATCTTGTTCGAGAGGGCTGTCGCTCTCAGCGCGGAGAACACCTCGGAGAAGATGAAGGAGATAGTGGAGCTGGTCAAAGCCCTTGAAGAGCTGACTTTTGTGGGTGACCGGTGAGTTCTCAGCCTGATCATACTCTTCGTTCTGCTCGAGCCTTATAATCTCACTCAGAATCACCGGACAACCACCAGACTACCCTGAATTGTAGGGCTGAGCCTCAGGCCTCAAGGCGTGAAGCAGGGAAACTGCTATGACACGGCGATGGGGCACACGAAAAACTGGATCCGAATGCTTGTGGCGAACCAACGGAGCGGGGAACAAACGATACTAACAGAATATTCGAAATTCAAATCTCTAAAAAAGCTCCTCTATATTACAGCGTCGGCGGTATGGTGTGTATCATTAAAAGTGCAGCGAAAAAAAGGGAACGAAAAAAAGGTTGCAAGCAGTCATATATGTCGTGAGGGTAATAGATCGAGACTTGTGTGTATAACCGGGAAAGTGAAGATAGAAAATGGAAGCACTCAGCAGACAAGATTAAGTGGGTGTCATTCATCGCGCGACGGTCCTCATTCACACCAACGGAGGGTCCGTCTCTAACTTCTCCTTCTCCTTCTCGCCGAGCTCCAAGCAGTACCTCGACGGCTCCGCCATCTCCTCCTCCACCATCGCGCGCCCCTTCGCCGTAAGCTCGCTCCACCCCCTCACCAGATCCTTCTCAAAGAACGCCGGCACGAACTCCTCCCCGGTCCTCTTCCTCTCCGCCGCCTCATCCCTCTGGATCTGCTCAATGTTCACCTTCTCCCTCGTCGCATCGCCATACTGCTTACTCAACAACCGCTTCGTCACCGCTTGCCACAAATTCCGGCTCTCGCGGGGGAGTTGGCTCTCGATGGGTCGGACACCCTTGGGGATGATACGCAGTGTGGAGAGATCGACGAGTGTAGCCCATTCGTCTGATTCGGGGAGGTGGATCTTGGATGAGGATGTCGAGGGTCGAGGGTACCCTTCGGCAGCGGATTGTGGGGAGAGGCCTGAAGAGGAGGAGGTAGAAGTGGATTTGGGGAAGGAGGAGTAACGCCAGCGGATGAGGTGGCGCCAGGAACCGTCGATGTGGGCGACGACTTTGGAGGTGGGGACGTTCTTGACGCGCGTCCAGGACTCGTGGGCGGTTTCGCCTTGGATGTAGGTGTGGATCACGCCTTCGATGAGGTATTGAGCTCGGCCGAGCCAGGACTATGCAGAATGTTAGTTGGATGCAAATGTTTGAAGGGATAAGCGACGCACCTCCTCCTTGTACTCGAGTACAGCGCGGTACCGTTGCTGACCCTCCCCTCCCTCTTTCTCGCAGGTGATGATCGTGCTTTCGCCGATGGTCACATAGAAGCTACCCCTCAGCAACCCATTCACCGTTGCGGTGGGATGCGTGAGGTTGTACGTCTCGCCAGCGCCCGGTCCACCAGAGAGCTTCACATAGATGCCCTTATTGAATGACCCTGGTGCGACACGAAGCGTCGTCCCGGACACCTTGGCAGCAACCTGGTCGATCCCCAACATCTCGATATGTCGACTGGGGCACGCGGCGTAGTATGCGCTTATTGGGGGGTGATGCGAAACTTGCTCGGTGAGGTACGATATCCGTACGCGTTCTCGGTCGTCTCCTTGAGACGCTGACGAGGTCAAGCTGAGGCTGGAGACGCCCGCCGCTAGGTTATCGGCCGCCGCTGTCGATGAGTCAGCCTGCGCATCCGCACTGGTACTGCTTCGTCCCGGGGTAAGGTCAGTGACGCTCCTCGCAGCTGCTATCGGCTCGTTCTTTCTGCTCTTGATACTCGCAGTCTCGGAATGAGCGATGAGCGAGGGCGTAGCGCTGGCCGCGGCGGCTTGGGAGGTGTAGATAGCGGGTACAGGGGGATCTGATTGGGAGACGGGCACGATGTCCCAGTGGGCTCTGAAGAACTCGCCAAGGACGGAATTGTACGGTTTGCAGACTTTGCCGTGCTGCGGGAAATGGGAAATATGATGAGTATCTGGAATCTGCCACGGATGTGGGATGGAGCCAGCCCGAAGCACACGTTCGTCACGGTTTGCCACAGGGAATGGGGAGACTGGAGGCGAGGAGTGTATGCAGAGGAGGATGATCAACTCACCACGTATTTCAGATCCTTGGTGAAACAGAAGCGAATAACAGCGAGCATACGCATAAACTCGTCCTGGTCATCGTTGATGCTGGACAACAATATAGGTCAAACGAAACCGATAAAGAGTTGCACAAGTTCGATACTCACGCAGCAAAGATATCAGGCCGGTCGAGATACTGCGAGTGCTCGAGATTCGGTATCGGCTCGAGCAAAGAGGCAGGTAATGAAAGACGCCTAAATTTAAAGCCGTCATCAGCATCAACCCCGCAGCAGCAGCTTTCGCCAGCAATAAGCAAGTCGAATCGAGCCGACTCACATGCTAGCGATGTCCTTCACACCAAGGCACTTCTTCACCAACTGCATTATCATCTTGAGCTTCCCTCCTTCCCCAGCAGTATCGGCGACGTCCGGTACGGTAATCGGTGGTGCGTCGGGTGCGGGATCGTCGACCTGGGGCGCCGCAGGCGTTGAATTCAACTTGCTGGACATGATGGTGGTGGATTCGTTATCGTTAGAAAGGGTAATGATACAGTGCGAAACGGAACAGCAAAGACGTTTGTGAAGAGGAGGAGAAGGGAGGAGATGAGCTCGGGAGCGAGAGTGCGGTAAGTAAATTATAAGGACCCCTTGGCGATTATTATGATGCCGGCAGAAGCACCGCCACCCATCAACTCAAAACCTTCTGGGCGTCATAGGCGCTGCTGCGGGGTGGGGCTACCCGAATTGTATCAGGGAAAGGTCCAAGTCTTTCGATCACGGAAGTCGGAAAAAGCCTTTGACCAAGTACTTGCAAGAGTACGCTATACGAGCTCGAAGTTCTACGTGCTACGTAGCTCCTTCATCATGACACCACCAAAATGCGCATCTTCACCCTGACAGGGGCGATCATGACAGCCGGCACGGCACGCTCAACACAATCCTGGCCCGGGGAGGCTTCCCGCTTCCAACCTCAGCTTTCCAAACTCAGTAGCCTGCGATCCAGGCTGCAGCTTCACTGTTACGCTTGGGGTGTTCTCTGACGTGTCCCCGTACCCGCGACCGCATGAAAATATGAAAACTTAGCGGCCCTTGGTCAAGCTCCAGGGGGTGGAAATTTCCGGTGCTGTTTACAAGTCGGCAGTAACAGGCAACGATTCGGGTCAGTTGACAGATTTTCGGAGGTCCAGGAGACCGTAGAAATCGATAGACATGTCTTCGGCTTCATGCGAAAGGTTCTGGACGTTTCTGGGCTCGTTCAACGGCGATCAGCGCTGACGCTCACCGCGGTAAGCACGCATAACAGTGTGCGTATACTGTACGTATAGCTTACTAGCTGCGGCCGTCGTCTTCCGCGTCCACTTGCGATTTAAACGTGCAATTGTTGTTGGTGGAAAAAACAACAGAGTTTAAGGGTGAGACGACACCATGCGCCTTCGAGGTGGTGTAGTACTAGTACAAGCAGGCGAAGAACCAGAGTAGGTGCGCCTGTAATGGTCAACATGGACGTCGAGCAGCTTGTAGTTCGATTTCATGAGGGGACTCAGAACGGCGTAAACTCCAGTGACCAGTCGTAGCTGGGTTTACGCGATTCACGGCACCGCAGGAGTTCAAGTTGGCGGCACGAGCAAGAGTAGAGCATGCATCGGCCGAAGGAAAGCCGAACTTAATTATGACTCGCTCACGTGGCCGCGAAATGCGTTGCTCACACGCTGCGACCTTGCTCACTCTCAAACTGCATCCACGAAACACACGCCATTCCTCTCACCCTACTGGCTAATCACTCTGGATCTGGAAGTTGTAGGCTGACATCGAAGAGTACAACCCACTGCGAGATTCCGACTCTCCAACCAAGACTCTAGCTGATGTCTCGCCCAAAAGCTGCATCATGCACTATCGTGATCAAGCTCGGCACCTCCTCCATCGTCCATGAGCAGACACACCAACCGCTCTTGGGAACACTCTCGTCCGTCGTGGAAACCGTGGTATACTTACGGCGCACACTGGGACACAAAGTCATACTCGTCAGTTCTGGCGCCATCGGTGTGGGGCTGAAGCGGATGGACATGGATAACAAACCAAAGAGTCTTTCGGGGAAGCAAGTTCGTGAGAGCTCTCTTCTCTGCCGCATGAGAGGTTTCGGTTTGTTAACCACATTTGGTTTCAGGCGCTGGCGGCGATCGGACAGGGACGGTTAATCGCACTGTGGGACAACCTGTTCAGCCAGCTTGAGCAGCCTATCGCCCAGATCCTGTTGACACGAGGAGACATCGCCGATGTGAGTGCTCAAGTCGTGCTCCCCATATGCTCGTGCGCTAATCAGAAACACAACCAGAGGACTCGGTACCTCAACGCCGTGAACACGTTGCAAGAGCTTCTCTGCATGGGCGTAATCCCGATCGTTAATGAAAACGATACCGTCTCCGTCAGCGTACGCCGTGCCTTTGACCTTACATCGATGGGTAACTTAGCTTACAGGTTCTGCTGTAGGAAATAAAATTCGGCGACAACGACACCCTCTCCGCCGTCACCTCCTCCATGATCCACGCAGACTACCTCTTCCTCCTCACAGACGTAGACGGGCTATACACCTCCAACCCCCGCAAAGACCCCAACGCCAAACAGATTGACGTCGTAACTTCCGTCTCCGAGATTCGAGATCAAGGTGCATTCCCATCCCGGGACCCCATCCCATCTCATCCCGCAACCTAACTGACTAAATCAACTTCACTTCGCAGTGAGCACCAGTACCCTCGGCTCAAGCCTAGGCACAGGAGGCATGGAGACCAAGCTCATCGCCGCCGAAATCGCCACAGCCGCAGGCGTAACTACCATCATCACCTCCTCCAAAAAACCCGAAAACATCATTGCCATCACCGATTACCACAACGTCACACTCCTCAAGTCCCGCCCGTCCTCTCCTGCTCTCGGCACCACGAAACCAAATTCATCTTCTCCCCGCCCGCCGCACACGGTGTTCACCGCGTCGAGCACACCCATGCGGGATCTGAAATCGTGGACTTCGCATACGTTGTTTCCTGCGGGGACGGTCATCGTCGATGCCGGCGCACACGCCGTGCTCTCCAAGCGCGAATCTGGAGGGAGGCTGCTGGCTGCAGGCGTCATTGGCGTCGTAGGCAACTTCGCCTCAGGCCAAGCAGTCCGCATCGCTATCGCCAAAAACCTCCCTCCCTCCTCATCCTCCCACACACAATCACAGCCATCTATCCTCGAGTCGGAACCCTCCTCCTCAAGACCTCGAACGTTCCTCCTCCCCGGAGACGCATCCCCGACGACGGAATCGCCTGGATCGACGAGGCCGGGTACACCGGGGTTGTTGGCTGTCGCAAGTTTGACGTCGTCTGTTACATCCTTGGAGCCATTGACGAGGGCCGGATCCCTCATTCTCAACGAGGATAGTTTTGCGCGGGTTGATTCAAGCGCGGGTCCCTCCGGTTTAGAGGAGACGAAGATGGACTTTATCGAGGTGGGGAGGGGACTGGCGAATTATAATTCGGCGCAGATTTTGAAGGTGAAGGGGTTGAAGAGGTGTGTCTTCTCTGTGTCGGGTGTGTATTGAGGAGGATAGAATGCTGATGTTTGTGATGCTAGCTCGAAGATCTCGCAGGTGCTGGGATATGCGGATTCGGAGTATGTGGTTGAGAACGTCACTGTTCGTGTGCCGCCGCTGCTTGGACAGGCCGCGCCGCTTATTGCGGCGTCGAGGTCACTTGCTTGAAGGTCTTCTTCGGGTGGCAGATCTGCTACGTGCTTGTAGGGCACGGTGGTGTGCTTCCTGGTTATCCCATGTATACTGTACATACACTAGCTCAAATAATGTGAGTAATACGAAGAACTGACTTCTGACTTGTGGGGTGATGATAGAGTACAAATGCCGATGAGGAATGGAATGAGTATGTATACAGAGCCAAGGACGAGGATCCACGAAAACTGGACCCGGACTCTTATATGGGTGTAGGGGACATGGCGAGGGGTCTTGGTGTGCCGTCGAGTTTCATAGGCGAACCACTGAGAGACGTGTTTCGTGACAGCGCAGGCGCTGTCGGTAAAGCGTTGGTACTCGAAGGAGACATCCTATACCGGGCCGGGTGTCGTCAGTAACCCAACCACAACCAAATAACACAAACAGAAACTCACCCATTCATCACCACGTCCTGACTTTGCGCCTGGGAACCCGACGGAGTCTGGTTCCCCCCCGCCCCCGCCCCCGCCCCCGAACCCGACGCAATAGCCCCCGACCCCATCACCGTCAAATCCGCCCCGATCTTCAAAAACCCCGCCTGCACCAAAAAATCCCACACCCTGCTCGTCTTATTCACATCGATCTTCACCAGGTCCCTCGCTTCTCTTCTTCGGAGCTTGCCGCCGCGCCGCGCGTATTCGCGGACGAGCGTCTCTTTGATGACGAGGTAGGGCTTGGGGAGTATGCGGAGGGTGGAGCAGAGGGTTTGTTCGGCGGCGGTGAGGAGGTGGAGGGAGGGGGAGTTGGCTAAGTTTAGGGGTGGGGCTGGGGGAGGGGCGGTGGGGTGTTAGTCTGTGATTAAGAAATGATGAGGGAGGAGGGAGGACGTACGTGGTTTGCGCGCCCATGCGCCGGGCTTTGAGCCGTCGGGAGGGCCGTCTTCGGATGCGGCAACGCTTGAACGGCGGGGGTCGGGGCCTGAGGAAGCGCGTCCGCGGGCGGAGTTGTGGTGGTGATCGCGGGATGCAGTGGCTTTGGCGTGAAGCTGGAAACGTCCGTCAGTAAGCTAGAGAGAGTAAGACGGGAGAAACCTACCCGTCTCACTAGATCGATGTCGTATTTCTCGATATCCGCAGCGTTAGTGAGGCCGAGTTTGCGGTAGGTTTGGAGTTCTTGGATGCGTTTGCGGAGGTAAGATTCGTCTGGGGGTGGGGGGTAAGAGGCGAATGGGAGGAGGGAAGAGGGAAGGGGTCTTACAGAGAGTGTCGGCGCTGAATGCTTCGTAGTCTTCTGCCGTTTGTAAGCGGGCGAAAGGGCGCAACCGGTGCAGAAGCTCGCGCTCCTCCTTTGGACGCTTCTTGTCTGCAGCTTGCATCTAGAACACGGCTGAGATCGGGATAAATGGAGCATCTATGGGGGGCAAACCTACCTTCTTGTAGTCGAGCAATCCCCTGTCGAAAATGATGGCTTTCGCCTCGAGTCGTTTGTCCACTCTCTGCATATACATCTCCAACATCGTGATTTTGAACTTGAGCGAGTCCATCGTCTCTATCGGGGGCGGCTGGATCGCTTCGTCGACAGTCTCCTCTTCCTCATCCTCCTCTTTCAGACTCTTCTCCTTCTCCGGCTCCTGCTTCACCACCGCGTCGCCATTCGGATAAGGCCCCTTCCCTCCGCCGTTCGGAACGTGGCCAAGCCCGTTACTCAACACCGGCCGCCCGTTGATTCGGATATCCGGCGAGTCTGGTGGGTTCAACGCGGCCTCTGCCGCTGCCGCCTTTTCCTCGTCCCACCGCTGCCTCGCCTTCACGTCCAAATCGGCATCGTCCTCGATAATCCCATCGCCGCCCCATTCCAGACACATCCCCATCTCCAGATCCTTCACCAGATCCTCCGCCTCATTATCCACCTCGTGCTCAAACTCCAGCCTTCCAGGCAAGAAGCCGGCGATCTCATGCACTGCAGGCGCGGAAGTGGGTGCAACGGGCGGGAGCGGCGCAGTCGTCGCGTTCATCGCTGAGATCCTCCGCCTCTTCCTATCCTGGAACTCGTCGGGCTGGATGCTGAACTGCTTGTCCATGCTCGGGAGCGGCCAGGCAGGGCTTTTGATGTAGGTTTGGGAGTAGTGTTGTTGGACTTCTTCCTTTGTGCGGGTACCGATGTGTTCGGCGATGCGGCGCCAGTTGCCGAAGCCCATGAGGGAGATGCCTTCGATGAGGAGGAGTTCCCTGTGTGGTGTTAGAGATTTGGAGATGGGGAGGAGGGGATGAGGGAATGTACTCGTCTGCGCCCCAGGTTTCTTCGAAGATAGGGTATGAATGCAGTTCCTATTTCGCGTGGCGGTTTAGTTCTCAGTTGCTCTCCGGAAGGGGCGGGGACGTACGATGACACGGTAAACATGATTCCGCCTATGCTGTTTGAACTCCTTCCCCGCGCACAAGCAAGCAGGACATATATCCACATCTCCCGCCTCCTCGCATACAGGGTCGGCACATTTGATGCGGATGGAGTGGGTGAGGTCGCACATGCAGCCGTCGCATTCTATCTGCAGTCCCGGCTCGTTTACAGCTGTTCGTCACGTGTAAGTAGGTACGAGGAGGAGGAGGAGAGGTGAGATGAGATGGGTATTGAACGCACTTTGGATTTCGTCGGGCTGGTACGCCCTCTTTCGATGGGATATGGTCATGTCTGTCCTCGACTATGTGTATAGATGACCTATGTGATGGTGCAGAGTGATAGAAGTATGCAGAAACCGCCACTGTCTCGGGAGTCGTATGCGAGGGTGTAGTCCAGGAGAGCTGCGGTACACCAAGGTCCTTGGAGTGGACCGTCGAGGAGCTCTGGAGAATGTCTGCGTGAAGTCGATGTGGTTGAAGTGAGAGTCAAGACAGCCTTTCTAACGAGTGGTGATAAGCCAAGGTTTGGATGCAGATGAAAGTGAGATCAAAGTCGTTGCTCGTTGTTGTCGACGTCCTGGACGCAGTGGCACAATGGGCTTTCAATTTCATGTGATCCACTAAAGTATGAACATTGAACGCGCCCCACGCCCCTGACGTAACTCTAAGTTTCGCACTCAAGCTTGCTCTCCCACTTCAACCACAACCACCATGTCCTACCGTGTTCGAGACGCGTTGATCAAGCTATTAACTCCAGATATCGATTGGTAATTGTCGTCTTTTAACCTAACACCCGTTTATCTCACTTGATGCTGCTGCTCTCTTAGTCAAGATAGATGGGAGCCTAAACCAGGTCGCCACCTCTCCAGCCTCTTAGATGACCTGCCTATCGAGCTCCGACTCGAAATCTTTAGATTCTCGACATATGTTCCCAACGCTATCACCATTTCCCCACTCGATCCCTTCCTGCCTGACCGGCCCAACATCAATGTGTTAGGACAGAACACGCCGGTTCTGTCAATGAAGACCAAGTGCCGCCTCGTCTCTGTATCAAAGGCTTGGAGAAAGACAGCTCTGCCATTGTTGTACGAGCACCTAGTTATCACTAGCCCAAGGCGAGCGACGATGATGCTCGGCGCCTTGTGCAGAGAGGCGGACAATGGCACGATCCTGCGCGGGCACTGCACCAAACACATCCAGATCTTCACCCATGCTCGCGGCTCCGAATCCATGCAGTTCCTCCAGACCCTCTTCAAGATCTTCCGAGCATGCCCGAACCTCCGCATCCTCAGCGGGACGTGGAACCGCCAACCACCCGCAGAGTTCACGCAGGCAATAGTGCAGATGTACGGCCCATCGTTGCAGAGTCTGTATTGGGACAACGCGCACGCGAGCCAGTTCACGAGGATGAACGTCTTTGAGTTCTTCTCTTCGTTCTCGACGCTTCGCACCTTAGATCTGCGCGAGCTCCACTACGAACCCGAGAACACCGCGCTGCCGCTCTCAAGACCCGCCCTCCCGAAGATCGTCGAGCTCATCGTATCATCGGACAAGGCCTGCCTCCATGTCGCATCAACATTCCGCATGCCCCAGCTTTCACGATTAACCGTCGTGTCCAAGGGCCGATACACGTTCAACGTCCAGGCTCTCAACGCCTTCCTCATGAAACACGGACAGAACCTAACCACCGTGAACCTCCTCCCCCATCGACTCGAGGACCTTCCTTCGGCGCATTGCGTACCACCCGCTCCGTTCCTCCAGCCGGATGTCTGCCCCGTTCTGGATAGCCTCAGCTTCCATATCAGCGCCGATCCTATCTTACCCGACACATTAGAGGCAACACCGCACTATTCCCTTCGACGCGTCGCGTTGCAGGGCATAAAGAGTCACCTACTGCACCCCGAGCCACCTTCAGAACTTAGCGTCTGGCCCGGCGCCCTCTCCACCAAGGCGCACCTGTTCAGTCTGAAGAAGGCGTCCTTCCCAGCTTTGGAGATAGTGCGCATGCCGGGATTCATCTTGGATTCGGACCTGGAGGGATCGGTGAAGGGGACGCCGCTGAGTGCGAGCGATCTGGTGTATTGGTGGACGGACAGGTTCGCGAATGAGGATGTGATTTTGGTGGATGGGTCGGGGACGATGTGGTGGTTGGAGGATGAGGAGGAGTTGGGGACACAGCAGCAGATTCCGGTACAGACGGTGACGACGATGATCAATGCTGCGAGGAAGCAAACCTCGACGTTGGACTCGAGTGCGTTTCCGATGGGGGTGTAGACGGAGTTGCAGACGGCTTTGAAGAGTGAGTGTCTTTTCGTGGGGTTTGGGAACTTGTCTTGCTGACTTTGTTCGATGAGCAGACCTTTATCAGCCTGGATAAGCCGGGCGCTGGCGGAGGAGGTCGCACAGTCGGTACCTATGAAGTCCCTCGGCGCGCTTGCAGCTGCAATCCTGATTCTTTCCTTTTTCCTTTTGGTCGGACTTTACAACGGATTTCCCTCTTCCTGCATTATTGTATTTCTCCCACGCAACGTACTATTGTAGACCCTAGTCATTAAATTCGAGCAACCCTCCCCTTCTGTATATCTGTAGATGACGATCCTGTACACAAACGATGTGTTTTGGCGAAAGGAGTCGGATTGGCGGACCGTATCAATATTCTCCACTTGCGCAGCGCACCCATCTGCAAGCATAGCCTGGCAGTGGACTCTCCCGCTCACAGGGTGCTACGAGCATTTCTCTCTCAACGTCGACGATAGTTGCTGTCTATGGCTTACATCCCACAGCGTCGAAGATGGCTGCTCGTACTCCTCACATGCTGCATCATCTCTGTGCTCTACGTCTCTCATGATCTCTACTTCTCTCGAGGATACTGGGCCAAATCCCCCGAACTCATCTCTCTCGACCCACTAGACACGCATGTTCCATCTCAGAGCAACCACACCAACACCAACACTAATTCTACTAACACCACGACGATATCCACACCCCACTCCCAACGAACCCTCATAGTCTCCGCCATGTTCCCCCTCGAGAAATCAAAGCACCCATCCTCCGACTACGTAATCTGGCTCCACAACTTCTTCCTCATCACAACCCCCATCTACATATTCCTCCCCACCTCCCTCGCCTCCCTCCTCCCCTCTTCCCTCCCCCCACACATGACAGTCAACAGCACCTACGACTCGGTGTTTGACTTGCCTATCATGCACGGGATGAAAGTCGCGTACCAGGAGAACTGGGAATTGGATAGGGAGAAGGGGAGACACGGGCCGGAGTTGTATGCGATTTGGAACTCGAAGGCGTGGTTGCTTGACGAGGGGGCCAAGAATGCGAACGGGGGGCAGTGGGATAGTATCTTCTGGGTCGATGCAGGGAGTTTCAGGACGGAGCATTCGTATAGAGCGTGGCCTGCTGCTGAGAGGATAGAGGAGATTTGGAGGAGGTGGAAGGGGTTGGGGGAGGAGAGGGTGTTCTTCCCTATCTTTGATACGCCGAAGAGTAAGAATAGGGAGTGGAGGGAGGAGGATGGGCCGGTGGATGAGGATATCAGTATTGGTGAGCTGTCCCTCGTCTACTTGCACTGCAGTTGTAGTTGTGCTAACGATCGAACTCAGCCTCATTCTTCGGCGGCTCCCCCTCCGCCATCCGATGGTACGCCTCAGCGTTCTACGCCTACCACGCGCACTACCTCTCCCTTCCCACGCCCCTCTTCATCGGGAAAGACCAATCCATCATCAACTCACTCTTCCTCCTCTTCCCCACCCGCTTCATCTCCGTCTTCCACAACGACCCCCATTCCTCCGCACGCATTCCTCCTTCCTCTATCCTCTCTCATCGCTATTGGCGAGACGTCTGGAAATCGACCTTCTCGGCGTTTAGTCCCAGTCGAGCGTTGGGGAAGTGTAGCGACGAGTGGTATTACTATCAGTATTTCTTTGCGGGGGAGGAGGAGAGGAAGGAGATGGGGGATAGGTGGCTGGGGGATACGGATGGGTGGGATCGGTGGCCGCTGGGGAAGGGAGGGGAGAGGAGGGAGGAGGATAGGTGTCGGTTGACGGGGACGGTGGCGATGGAGGAGGTGTTAAGGAGGGAAGATGTGTTTGGGGCGGATTGGAGGGCCCCGGAGCATTCGCTTGACTTGGGTAGCAAGTAGAAGTAGGTGTCATTGTGCTTGGGTATATTATAATCACCGCCGTTCTTAATGCTAGATGTGTTCACTGACTTTCGAAGCCATGTTGTGTCTGTGTGCATCAAATCCTCAGCTCTACAGTACTACATGATCAACAAACGCGAAAGCTGGAGAGGGAATCAACATGTATTGGGTCCTGTTTGGATATACTATGATGATACTGCCTTCTCCTGTTATATCTCTAGCTCGTCCTCCCAGACTCCGACCGCATTGCTATACTTCAGAACCCCAGCCACGTCTGCGTCGACCAGCCATTGCCGAGCAAAATCCAAATCACCCGCGATCTGTGGATTCTCGTTGAGAATCACCACTTCATCGCTAAGATGGATCGCCACGAGGCTTGAAGTTTCTTGAGCATCCGGGCCCAGCCTGTCATTCGACTCGAGCGTGTCTAACTTTCGCAAGCGACTGTTGATAACGTCCTGAAGCTCCCTGAACGTGACGAGGAGTTTGGAGCCCTTCATGTACAGCTCTTGGAGCTGAGGGCAGACGGGCTGTATATCGGGACCTTCAGCTGTGGGTCGAGCGACGAGTGCGCCAAACAACAATGCAGTATCAAAGTAGCCCTTCTTACTTGCGACCCCGACATTGACTCGCTGTAGACCGGGTAGCCTGCGCAGTAGGCTCACAAGCATGCTGTTGGAGTGCATCCGATGGTCATCTCCTGTGTCCGGAGCGTCGATGGTGAACACAGTGAGAAGGGAAGCGCAGATCGGATTCGCCCGTCGGCGCCTGCAACTCGTGGACTCCGAACGACTTTGCTTGCAAACGCTGCAAATCTGGTGCCTGGATATGGGTTGCGATATTGCCCGTGTACCGTGCGTCACCGAACTGCAGACACAGGGACTCGAGATGAGGCAACGGGACCTGACGGTTGTACTCCTCGTCCAGTTCTGAGGGCTTGAATTGCCGTCGAGTAGCCAAAGCTTCAGCAGCGATAGACGAGACATCGAATGAAGTGCCTCGAATACGTCGTTCGGGTCCATGACTGTACCCCAGACACGCAGCGACCTCGAGCCCTGGAAAGGCACATAGCGCACGAAGCTGGATGGTTCGAAGTCGACGCAGTCGACAAACAAACGTGTCAAAAGCCGCGCGTTCTAAAAGAGGGATGTTGGGGAGATCTACGGCGTCCCAATCCGAACCGATTCTAAGCTCTTTGAGACGGTCCCAGGCGAGGGGAGGATCTGGTTGGGGGCCGTCCCGAGAACTGCGAAATTCTGCCGATCATCTTCAAGAACCCGAGTTTCGAGGCGTTCGCGCATGTGAAAGCTAGCGCAGCGCCGCAAACAACGTCAGTCCAATGTGTCCCACCGCAGTGCAGCAAAGCGGAGAGTGGTGCTGAACCGCATCTCTGCAACTGCAAATCCAGTGAAGATGTGTTGTCGAGAATGTCGGGCCCGGCACCGTGCAGATGCTCTATCCTTGACCAAAGACGCGGGTAGGAAAGCGCAAGAAAGCGCCATCGTTTGCAGACAGAGGCAACCATCCATGATAGGTTTCGTCTGGCGGAAGAGAGCGCTCGTCCTCGTACCTGATACCATAGCAGTAAGTAAAGCAGTCTAATGTGAAGTAGCTGCAAAACAGCGGAGCTCACCAGCTTTCTATCTCGGACTCAGTTGAGGGGGCTTTGTCGACCAAGAATTGAAATATGTGGAGCATGGTTTCATTCGGTAGTCGATGAACTGGAGCAAAATAGCTCATTTGCTTTGCCAAACACGCCTTCATGCGAGATCTAAGGGCTTCCAGACGTCCTGTAGCGGCCTCGACGCTGTTAATTGAACCTCGTAGACGATGTACGACACGAGTGGCACTGGCAACTTGGGTGGGGTGGAAACTGAGCTCCTGGTTGTTCAGAACGTGGTCCTCTTCGAGCGATTCTGAGAGGCCACATAGCTGGCAGTCCTGCTTAACCTGCATGTTGGTTCTCACTGCCGTAAGAAAGAAGGGGCAAGGCTTGTGCAGGGTTCTGCTCTGCGTGATGATGTGCTGTGGGAGGACTCGTCGGAATTGAAGTGGCGAGTGGAAAACAAGGCGCGATCGTTGTGTATACGCCGTATTGCGAGCGTAAAGTAAAGTACGGAGACTGAGCTGCGAGCTAGGACATGGTTCTGTGTATCCGATCCTGACAGAAGAGGAAGTCGCGAATTGTCGCCGTCAATTGGCAGAGAAAAGTGTAGGTTTGGTGTGGGTCAGAGTAGGACCCCTGAAATTCCACAAAAATGGAAATTTTGGGCTAAAGATCGACCTAGGTCTCGAACGAAGCTCGGAGATTTTGGGGGTTTTTTGAACCTATGCTTGTTCTGTGTGTAGGGTGGTGGGTCGGAAATTTGGGCTCGCTGGGGGCGAGCCGAAAATTGTGGGATTTTGAGGGGCAGTATCACCAAAAATAGGCAGAATATGGGCAAGAAATTGCCGATGTATGCGGCGATCTCGGAAATTTTGAGCGTTTGGCGGGCCAGAGGCGTCTCGGAATTTTGGGAGATTTGAGCAAAAGTGCGACCTCAGACATTTTGGTGGAATTTCAGGGGTCCTGTCAGAGTCGAGAAAGCAAATGGTCCGCGTGACCGTGTTTTTGTTTGACTGGCGACTCGATATTTTGATCCCCCTACAAGGTAATATAAAGACGCGTTGTCCTGAAGGAACTCACGGACAGGGAGAGAGAGGGCATAACAGGAGAAGAGGTAATTTATGCTGTTTGAGTCTCATGAGTCCAGAAGAGAGTATGAGTAGAGCTAGTATGTGGTATGAGTAGAGCAGGAGTAGAGCATATGAGAGCGCGAGACAGTCGGAGTCGAGGCCGTAACAGGTACTCAAGGAGGAGAGTAGAGGGAGATTGGTGATATCTGAATACTACATCTCGAGCTCGTCATCCCGATTTCCGCACCAGCTCTCATATTTTGCCAACCCTACTTCACCTACTGCGATGAGCCATTGTCGAAGAAGCTTCTAATTGTGTGCGTTCCTCGGATACATGGTGACCGTTATCGTCCAGAGTCACCACTTGTTCGTCAACATGGATCGCTACCGGCGGGGGTGGGATTTGTTGGGCGCTCGCCGCGTCACGGTCATCCGACTCGAGCGTCGTGTTTCGGTCTTGCAAGCGACTAAGGATGACATCCCTCAGCTCCTTGAACATGACACGCATGTTGCGGCCCTTCAAGTGTAAGTCCTGGAGCTGAGGGCAGACTGGGTGGAGCTCGGGATCCTCACTTGCGGCTGGAGCGGGGAGCGAGAGAAGGAGCGATCTGCAATTGAAAAATCACATCTCGCATTCGACGGTAATTCGCTTTAGGCCGGGTAGCTTTCGGAGCAGGGCAATAAGTAAGCGGTTGTAGCGCAATGGGTCATAGTGGGTAACTGGATCCTGGATGATAAATGCAGCTCTCGAAGCGCAGATCGGACTGAGCACCCTCTACTAGCGCCTCCAGGTCGTTTGTGCCAATCGATAGTGCGTGAAATAGAAACAAGTTTGGTGCCTGGATGCAGATTGCGATAATAAACGTGTACCTGCAAAATGTGATTCCAACACCCAAGGAGTGGCATTTTGCTTTTGCGAGCTTGCAAACGGTGATACAAGCTCCAGAATGGTGAATTGCTTTGTGTACAGACGAGATTTGAATAATAAAGGCTACAAAACTAAATACGACATTCAAGATTTGGTACTACCTGCTTAAATTCATTTCGTAACTTGCAAAATCACAACGTGTGCCCTGTGTAGCCCGAAACTGCACCTGGCTCTTTTGTGCAGATAGTCTGAATATTACTTATGCATGCTTGAGCAAGGCGATGAATGCGGGGAGAATTTTCTCTCGTCCTGGACGGCACTCACGTTGCCGCGCTGCAGGTATGCGCGCGCATGAAAAGGACTGATAAGTACCGACTGACAGGCACGGTCGCGAAGGCCCTAGCACACTAATTACGCTTGCGATTTCGTCTTATCTTTGGTAGCTCACTGTTATCAGTAGACTCTGCTGGTTAAGAGAGACTCACAATCGCCTTTTTGATGACTGTCCAATATTTCCAGTGCAACGTGTCTGCTTACAGGAGACTACACAATGTCCTCAAAGCGTCATGAGTTGCTCAGGCAAAATCCAAATGTAAAATGTGAGTATTTTTCACTTGGTTTGCGCAGCGGCAGATGATGATACACGCCAACAGAGCAATTAACAAGTAAAATATCTCTTGGTGTCGATAAAGACACGTCCGACTGGGACGCCTGTTCGACACGTCGAGACACGGACGTAAAATGTGAGGGTGGTGATCGCGTCAGAGTCTTGGCAAAACTTCACCGCCACCAATTAACCCATCCACCGCGAGACCCGCACTTCGAATTCGCCCTCGCGGAAACACGACAAAAAACCTTCGGTGCTCGAACACAAAACCCTCAAGAGGTACTTTCAGGCCAGCCAGTGAGTAACCTACGCTTCATCGTCTTATTGCTGCTGCAGAATGGATCCAATAACGTCCATTTGACGATGGATTGCAAGATTACATTTCGGATGATGTTCTGACAAACAGACCTTTCCCCAATCTTCAGACTTTCAACTCCCAACATGGCTTCAAAACTTCCCTCCGTCCTCGCTGCCACCGAAGAGGATATCCAGCTCCTCCTCGCTGCCCAATGCCACATTGGTACCAAAAACTGCGATAAGCAGATGGAACCCTACGTCTGGAAGAGACGGGCTGATGGTGAGCTTCGATTCCAAACATCCTGCGCGCTCAGTCCAGTAATGGTGTGTTTGGAAACTTAGGTATCCACGTCCTGAACATTGGAAAGACCTGGGAGAAGCTCGTTCTGGCCGCCCGTATCATCGCTGCCATCGACAACCCTAACGATGTCTGTGTCATCTCCGCTCGCCCATACGGTCACCGTGCGGTCCTTAAGTACGCTGCCAACACTGGCGCTAACGCGATCGCTGGCCGTTTCACCCCTGGTTCCTTCACCAACTACATCACCCGTTCGTTCAAGGAGCCCCGCCTGATCATCGTCACCGACCCCCGTGTTGACCACCAGGCTATCCGAGAGGCGTCCTACGTCAACATCCCCGTTATCGCCCTTTGCGATACCGATGCTCCTCTGCAGTTTGTGGATGTCGCCATCCCCACCAACAACAAGAGCCGTCACTCCATCGGTCTGATCTGGTGGTTGCTCGCCCGAGAGGTCCTCCGTCTCAGGGGAACGATCCCAAGAACTGCCGACGGATGGAACGTTATGGTCGACATGTTCTTCTACCGCGACCCCGAGGAGGTCGAGAAGCAGCAACAGGAGGAGGCCGCCGCTAAGGCTGCTGCTGCCGCTGGTGACGCTGAGGGCGCTGCCGGTGTTTCTGAGTGGGAGGTCTCTTCCGGACCACCAGGATCCATCAACCCTGCTCTCGCTCAGGATGGAGGTACGCCAAGTTCTGTTCACCGGGCTTGGTTCTGTACCTTACGATATCTCTCCTTCCAGGTGCTCTTGACTGGTCTGCTGACCCAACCGCTGGAGGAACCACCGACTGGTCCGCAGAGCCAACTGCTGCTGGTGGATGGGACCAGCCTGCGGCCACGACGACTGGATGGGATTAAATCTAGTTGTTTACGAGTTCAGAACCTATGCGGCTTATATGCGTATGACTATGTTAGCATTCATTGTCACCAATTGCACTTCTTCACATCCGTTGCTGGCGTGTTCTGAGTTCTGGGGGCGAATATCTGCCACTCCTTGTCCAAACTTTGCAGAAGCAGTGCTGCCGTTCTCTTGTGACAGTTGGCAGCGCTAAGTCTGCCTTCAGCCTGGTGCACCGTCCCGCGTTGTTTCTCTGCCCTTCACTTGAATTTTTGCAACTGAGAAGCTCCGCTGCTGAGTTCTGTCGCCGGAAAATGGGAAAAGTGCTCAAGAGATGTCGATGCGCAGCCGTTTCCCCACCCAAGCTAAGCGACGAGTGTATTGATCACCCATCACAAATCGACTGATGTTCCATCAAACATGATGGAGTTGAATGGAATTCGCCCCCGTGGTTTGTCCCAAGCCCTGATGTCGATTGGCCTCCTTTAAACTCTTGGCTCTATCCCACCTCGCTGCGTGTCCGGGCGACACCAGTTCACTCATTCATTCCTTTTACTTACCACCACCATCATCATCGCTCTCGTCCCATGTTCTCATTCCTCCTCGTCGCACTCCTCCTCTTCACACCCTTCTCAAACGCAGAGCCAATACATATACCGCTCAAACGAAGAGCAGGAACAAGTAAACATCACGGAGCACATATTGCATCACTCTCAGCTTCTGCCGACGGACTGAGGAGTAGATATGGGTTCGATCCTTCAACGCATCGGGTAGAGGCCTTACGGCAGAAGAGAGCGAATAAGGCGGATATTGCGGTTATGAACCAGGTGAGAGATGGGGATGTTTTCGCACGGAGGAGCGCCTTGTTACTGCTTGGCGGGCTTGGGCTGGAAAGATCAATGTGCTCATGCCTCCTCTTGTGCGTAGGCGAGGGACTCGAGTTACTTTGGCTCGGTGTTTATTGGTACACCGTACGTCTATTCCCTCTCTCAGTGGACCAGTGCTGATGGAGTGTGCATTCTGCAGACCACAAGAATTCGGCGTGATTCTCGATACGGGCTCGAGCGATTTGTGGGTGGCGGACACGGACTGCAGTACGTGCGGTGGTTCGACGGCGTTGTACGACCCGGTAAAATCATCAACGTATAACGCCTCGGGACAAATAACGGATATCCGCTACGGGTCCGGGGAGGTGGTGGGGGAGATAGTGGCGGACACGGTGTCGATGGGGGGGTTTACGGTGACGAATCAGATATTCAGTACGTCTCTTTTTATCTCTGTTTCGCTTCCGTGAGCGCTCTCTTATGCTCTGGCGTGATAGTGTCGGTGGACGAGACGTCACGGAATTTACTCGACGGATCTGTTTCCGGTATCGTCGGCTTCGCATTCCACGCCATAGCCTCTTCGCAGTCGACACCCTTCTGGCAAACTTTGTTCAACGCCGGTGCACTCGAGTCCCCAGAAATGTCCTTCTGGCTCGATCGGCTTATTGACGAGGACGAGGATGTGCCGGCGGAGGCTCCGGGAGGCGTGTTCACGCTGGGGGGCACGAATTCGAGTTTGTACACTGGGGAGATTGAGTTCTTGGATTTGCCGGAGGCGGAGGTGAGGAGTTTTTGGTTGTTGCATTTGCAATGTACGTCTCTTCTCTTTCCTTTTCTTTGAGGAGCGGTGAGCTGACGACGATGTGGTGTTTGTTAGCTGCTACGGTGAATGGCCAGAGCGTACAGGTCAACACAGGCGCTGATGCGCTCTCGGCTATCGACACGGGAACGACGCTCATTGGAGGACCGTCTGATGATGTTAAAGCGATTTACGCGGCTGTTCCTGGGTCGCAGCAGCTCGACGGCGCGAACGAGGGGTTCTTTTCCTTTCGTGAGTCCCCCCCTTCCTTTCTTGCCTCCCTTCTCATCCTGACGTTCGCATGCAGCCTGCAACAACACAGTGGAAGTCAGCCTGTCGTTCGGTGGGCGCTCATGGCCTATTAGTCCGGAGGATATGAATTTGGGCGTGTTGGATCTGGAGGATACGAGTACGTGCGTTGGAGGCATATTTGATTTGAATTTGGGCAGCAGTCTTTCGGCTGGTGGGGGGAATCCGCATTGGGTTGTTGGGGCGACTTTTTTGGTGAGCGATCCTCCTTGCTAACGAGATGTTTCGGCGTTGCTCACGACTCTGTGCAGAAAAACGTCTACTCCGTGTTCAGGGCGAGCCCACCGTCTGTTGGGTTCGCGGAGCTGTCGAATGTTGCGCTGAGGAATGAAGGTGGGTGTTTTGTTTTAAGCCATTATGTACTTGCTAACCCTGCGTTTATCACAGCATCTGCCCCCGAGCCCTCACCAGTAGCTGTTGCCACTGTAGCCAACAAAGGCTCATTCCCAACTCGTCAGTGTTAACATTCCAGATCCCTATCCAGATCCCTTTCCATAATCTCATCCGTCTCTCTTCAATTACAGCCTCATCTGCCGCCCAATCATTCGTCCCAGCATTCGCTTTGTCCGCAAGCGTCCTCATGCTGAGCTTGTTTCTCTCATGACCCCCGCACCTTCCACTTTTACTTTCTCCATGAATCTGGATGCATACTTTTCTTAGAATTTCCGGGCACATACCTTCGACCTCCTGGGTGTTAATAGTTTCCTTTTATCCTGTGGACCTTCCTTTCTTTCATTTTCAAACGTCTCTTCTCGTTTCAGCATGGTATCACCTCGCCGCATGGTAGGCTCGAACTGCACACTCACTTGCTCACTACTACTACCTGTACTCCTACGTTCATTCTTCCATCGCATTATACATATCCTTGCGCTACCTCTTCTCTGGAACTCTGATTCTTTGTCCTCTCTGATGTCATGTGACCGCGTCGTCGAAGGGTATTTTGGCGTTGCCCAGCATGGAAGAGACTGGAGAGTCGTTTTCAACGCGATTTTACGCAGTGCTAGGGTAGAAAATACGTGTGGCGATGGTGTAAGTTCGTGAAGCCAACCATGGGTCGGTAGTGTTTCCTGAGTACCCGATCCCCGGAGGAGACCAGGTCCAACTGAGAGCCCTGAAAGCATGCTAAAATTTCAATAAACAAAGCCGTGATAGTATTACTCAATCGTGCATGTATTGTATCGCCGTGAGAGTAATGCAAGGCCGACGATGACGGATTTAGACAGGCTCGAGCGCAGAATCTTTCGCGACCGTGCTTGCGAGCGAGCAACTCCCACACTCAAGCAGAGCTCTGCACACAACAGCAAAAGCAACAGCAACTACTTACACAAGAGCTCTGTACCAGTCACCTCGTGTCGAACTTGTGGAAGGGATGAATGGGAAAGATTAGATGCGTGAAATATATATATTGGCCAAATACTTGGTGGGCGAAGTCGCGTTTCCCCGCGTGACTTTTTCCACCCCTTGTTCTCGTCCTCCGAGGTGCCTCTCCCCTTTCTTCTAGCCTCCTCTATAAATTTCACGCGTCTCTCTCTGCCCCTGGTATACCCTGCCAACCGCGCTTGGACCCCCAACTACCCAGCCGCCACTCCCAAGATGGACTACGAGAACGAGAACCTCAATGGGCACCATGTAGAGGCTGACGAGAGCATGGCGGAGCTTCCCGAGGAGGAGGAAGAGGCGACGCAGTTGGAGACGCAGCCAGCTACGCAGAATAGCAATGGACATACGCCATCACAGACGACTGCGAGTACACTGTGGGGGTACTTGCTGCCGTACAGGCAACAGCTGCACCGGATCGACTTCTCGAAGGAGGAGAGGTGTATACGGGTGGGCAGGAATCCACAGCCGGGGAGGAATCATATCGTCCTCCCAGGGAACAAGATTAGTCAGTGGGGGTCATAGACGCGTTCGGAGGCTTGTGCTGATCGTTTGTTCGCAGGTAATGACCATTGCGAGATCATCTGGGACGGCGTGGAAGGGGAGAAGGCGACGATCAAAGTCGTGGACAAGTCCTCGAATGGCACATACGTATGCTTGTTCTTTGTGGTCTGTCTGCAGCGGTGGATGCTCATGCATGTGTGTGTATGTATACAGATCGCGAAACAGAAAGTTGGAAAGGGGATGTCGCGAGTGTTGCGAAATGGGGACGAACTGAGCTTTGGACCTCAGTCTGAACTGGAGCCTGCTGAGGAGGACTACCGTAGGTGCCATCCACCCGTTCGCGAATGATGTCCTAACTTTTATGCAGGCTTCACCTTCTTCCTAACAAGCGCGCCGGCTCTAGCGGGCGTTTACGAGAAATACGACGTGACCCACGAACTAGGAACAGGGACATTTGCGACCGTGAAGAAGGGGGTGAAAAGGGACGGTGGGGGGCTCTTCGCTATCAAGTTCATCAACTCCAAAGCGCTGCGTGGTCAGCATGGGTCGCGGACGAGCGTCGCCACTGCGCAGAAGCAGGATCCGGTGGAACGAGAAATCACAGTTCTGGGTTCACTCGCCCACCCGAACGTGTGCGGGCTTAAAGAAGTGTTCTTGGACGCAGTGGGAAACTGGTGTGCGTGCCGTCGTTCATCCATCCGTGTGGCTCTTAAGCTCATGTTGACTATGCAGGCCTCGTTCTGGAGTATATTGCCGGGGGTGACTTGCTCGACTACATCATGACCTATGAGGGTGTCGGTGCGTGCTTTCAACTGACGCATGAATCCCAGTCTGATTGGATGCTAGAGGAGCCAATGGCCCAGCACTTTACGTACCAAATGGCGGATGCACTAGCTGTGAGTGAGTTGACCCAGTCTTTCAACGGTATCTAATGTCCTTTTAGTACTGCCATAGTCTGAAGATTACCCACCGTGATCTCAAACCGGAGGTACACCCCTACCGCTTCCTTCCTTGCTACTCCTTGACCAATGACGCTCCCTAGAACATTCTGCTCACCGAGGACAATCCGCCGAATATCAAGATTGCAGACTTTGGGTTGGCGAAGATGGTGAACAGCTTGACCATGCTGAGAGTAAGCCCCTCGTCAGCCAGATTCTTGGGAATTATCGTTGATCGTGAGTCGCAGACGATGTGCGGAACCCCCAGCTACCTAGCTCCGGAGGTCGTCATGCAGTTCAATAATTCGGGGTACAATGAAACCGTTGACTGTTGGAGTATCGGTGTCATCGAGTACTCTATGTGAGATCACTGCGCTTTTCTACTCCGTCTTGTTTTGCTCAACGACTATTATAGGTTAACTAACCAAACACCCTTCATTGAAGACGAAAACATCACAGATGTACGAGTGAAGATAGCCAAACGCGAAGTCGATTGGACAGCTCTTAGACAGGGCGGGTTCTCTCCCGAGGGTATGATACTCTACTGTCGCCGTCTACCGCTGAACTAACACCCTCCCTTAGTCAAGGACTTCATCAAGCAACTTCTGAAGTACCAACCCGCAGAACGGTTAACGATGGCTGCGGCTCTTCAACACCCGTGGCTCCGATCATACAGCCGACCGAGCATCGCAGCACCCACGTCCCCAGCACACGGCGTGAAGCGGGACCACACCATGGAAAGCGTCAACGAAAGACAACACTCCGTTGCAGATATGTCTATGCTTGACGCTACAGCAGGAATCACCCCTCCGCCCTCCACTCGTGTCCAGGACCCCCCTCCTGCATCTACGAACCTCCATCGCGATATGTCAAGGCATCTTATGCGGCGCAAAGAGGCGGTGAAGAACGGCCTCAACCTCGATATACCTCAGGCAATGCTTGACCATGCGAAACGACATCATCCAGCAGCTGACGTTGCGGGTGCTCAGTCGGGCTCCAGCTGTGCATCTCCTCCTTCTGGAGAGTCGTCCAACGCTCCGACACCTACTCAGCCTATTGCCGGTACCAGCGCTGGTGAATCATCTCAGTCAACCAAGAAGCGACCTAGGGAGGAGCTCACGCCGCTATCCGAGCTCGAAGAAGATGGCGAGGACAATGATGTCGTCATGGATGCTCTAAGCCCGCGGAAGAAAGGGAGGCTATCAGATGAGGCGGACTCAGCGAAGGGAAAGAAGCCGAAGAGTCGGGCTGGGAAGCCTGTGAAGCCTGCTTCGAGCGATGGGGTCAGACGATCGTCTCGGAAGACTGCGAAGCGCTAGGCAACGTTCGTTTATCTAACTGGGTTCCTGTTATACCAACTCATCTTGCACTGTGGATCGTTGTTTACGTCTGCAGCTCTTCTTGTTTCTTCAATTACGATCACCATTCCTATCCCTATCCTACATTCCCCCGACTCGGACTCCGCTATGTTGTTACCAATTTCTCTCTGACGCTGTACTTATTTGCTGTCGCAATACTTGCTTTCAATCCATCTCATGAGAACCCGCTTCATCCACCCAGCTCTCGTCAGCAATGCTACAACACAAATGATCAACAATTGATTATCGCAGGCATGAACACATGGGAGTCAGAAATGGTACGTAGAGAGAGTACCCTCAAGAGCTTTGTGAATTGTGATGTACGTACTTAAAGGTCATGGACCTTCAGGTGAGTGGTCAGCGTTGGACCTAAGACGAAAGACGGTTGGGGACCTCGGGAAGTGACTTCGAGCCCGAGTCCAAAGGGCTACCGTTCGGAAAGAATCAGAGCTGGCAGATTTCTCCATGGATTGATCTTGAGAGCTACTGAGGCAAAGATACCCGACGACTGGCGCGGCACCACTGGACAGTAGTGTGTCGTGTTCCCCAGTGGGATGCTGAGTCGATCCGCCCATAGGATCACTACGACGGTCGGGTGGAGTGTGCTGTGAGTCATTGGCACTAGGAGCAGGCGCATGGAGGGGCATTGGTGAGCGATCCGCCTTAATCATCGCCACGGAAACAGAAAAGTCAGAGGCCCCATCCTTCTTGATAGGCTGCGCTAGCGCCATGTGCGATTTAGCGTTTGCGGGAGTTGCGTTATCATCTTGGGTTATAGCTCCAGCCACACGTTCGTGACCATTAGCTAGCTCGCCAATCGCAGCCTGAGGAAAGCGAGCTGGTGCGAGGGGCGTGAGTCTCCGTTTCGTTCGTACTGCAGCGTCCTTTGTGATCCAGTCAGCTCGTGTGAGGCAACATGTGTAGAAGAACGCACATACCAGAATGGGGAGGAACACAGCGCCGTACTCTGTCTCGGTTGTTTATAAGTACGAGGCCAGGAAGCGACTGAAGAACATCGTCCCATGCTTGATGCCACGGCTTCTCCTCGATCAATCGCTCCAGGTGCCAGGCCGGTCGATTTGCGTGACGTGCCCATTCCCAAAGGCAGATGGTTAGGAGCTGGCCGTTGTCAAATCCGATGGTCGTCCCCCCGATACAACGATTTGGACACATACGGTTGGATCATGCGCTCATAGGCCTCAGCGAGCTGCACAGTGATGAGATCATGGTGATGCACGTCGTAGACCAGCTTCCATAAGTCCAAACACCGCCTATCCCTAAAAGCGGCTCTGAACTCTCCTCCCTCGCAATCTAGAAGGTGTCTACCCACTTCGAGCCATGTCTGCAGGCGTTGAGTGTGGACGATGTCGAGTGTGTCCGAGAATTCGGGTGAGGGAAGCCGTTGTTTGAGTCTACCCAAGGTGTGGAGGGTTGGACGAACATCAGGCTTGTGCAAATGCGCACGCAGGAGGGGATACAGATGCGTCAAGTCCATGGAGAATAGGGACTGGTCTGAATTCGGAGATGGATCTGCCGTGAGATGGTGGAGGACATGAAGACAAAAGCGCTGCAAGAATTGGTCAAACGGGTCGGCCCACTCCTTGCCCCCAATAGTGGAAGAAACATCATAAATCTCCTCGCTAATGGAGTGAAGACCAGAACTCCTGCAGTAGCTGTGTGTGCTGCCAGTAATCCAACAATGCTGTTAGCCGCGTGGAAGTCAACAAACACCTCTTCGGATGTGTATGGCGCAAAGGGCTGTCGCAAGAGCGTAGAGCTTTCTTCCGTGACTTGGGCCGAGATAGAGTTCACTATCGCTCTGCACAACTCGACTTCCGAAGTGATGGACGGGTAAACAAGCTGCATAAGTTTTGGACCTCCGGTAGACGAGCTAAGCCGTGCAATAGCAACTGATCGGGCCGATGGGTTGGACGATGTCTGGAGCAACCACGCAAACATACGTGTGTGTACTCTCTTTGCCTGCGATGCAATTACCCAGGGCTCCACATCTTTCCAGGGATATTCGAGGGTACCATCCAGATCGTCGTGATCAGCTAGAAGCAGGGTAAAGGGGTGGTAGAGGAAGTCGACAAACTTCTCGAGCTTTCAGGAGTCGGCAGGACAGGCGAAGATGTACCAGGGTAGTTGGAGCATCATGCCAAATGGAATATAAAGGAATAAAAGAGACATGGTGAAGAGGCGCGGGGCCAAATCTTCTGGGTCACCGTCCATAAAAAAGCAGTCCGCGACTTTGCAATAGCGTACAACAGAGTGCAGATAGCTGGAAAGGGGCGTCTTGTACGGGCATTCCGCATACCAAATGGGCAGGAGGATGCTGTCCACATACGCGAGGTAGACGATAGAGGCAATGGCGGCGACAACGCTGGCGATCGTGTAATTGAGCGTGAAGAGGAACACGACGAGACCAGCGAAGAACAGGAATAGGGAAAGGTGCAGGAGTGTGGGAAGGAGACCGATGATCAGTGGGACCTGCCACTTTTCGATTCCGTAGTAACGGAAGTGACGAACCTCTGCTTGCGCCTTTGGGGAGCCTTGGAATGTCGGAGCCACGTACGCCTGGACCCATTGCTTGATGCTTCCGATTCATTCCATTCGACTCTACCTCGTCCTCAGCCCACCAGCTAGCTGATTGATAGGTGCTACAATAATACAAGATAATTACCACCAGACGATTAGATAAATCTATGAGAATCAGGGTAAATGGGCCAGTACTTCTATGTATCTGTAGGCGTATCTGGGTCGAGGCCTGGGGACGGAGAGAGGCAGCCGGCGGATCCTGTTGTGAGGAAGGAACATGGAGAGAGAACTATGCATCGTTTAGCTGAGGAAGGATCATGCATTCAACATCCGGCTGGCCATCTCGAACCCAAGGAACGTCGCGCCGTTGGCGAACGGTGAACTAAAGGAAACGAAAGCGTCAGTCCCCGTCGTGAAAGAGAAAGAAAGCCGACGCACCGAATCAACGTAGGACCCAGCCCACGCGTGAACGCGCTGATCCCTTCTGTCCGCCAGACCGTTCGCACGCAGTGGAGCGCAGATTTGTATTTTTGGCCTGTGGAGGGGCTGAAGCCGTCGGTTTGCATGCGGGACTTGATCATGTCTATCGGGTATATCACCGCCCAGAGCTGAACGTCGCGACGGGTTTAACAACAGGAAGGCCATGCATGGTGAGAGAAGTGGGACGTACCGCGTATCCCGCACCAGCACCGTACAAGACCGCGTTAACGGGGTGAATCTCATCCCTACGGATGTTCTTGCTGCTCATCTCCCGCTGCACGAGCTTCTCGTACGCGAGGAAGTACACGCCGTAGCCTGTCGATTCACGGAGGAGAGTGACGCCCTGACCCTTGAAAATCCCAGCGATACCGTACCCGGAGTAGATCTTCTTGATAGCGTCGAGGGGGCCGTTGTATATCCGGTTCGTGTTAGACTGAATTTGTAGACCTGCGGACAACAAACCCGTCTGTTAAAGGAGGACTATCGCTGGAAATTCATGATGATGTAGCTCACGGATACGGATATGCTCGACAGGGCCAGAGACGACACTGTTCGCTAGACCAGCAGCGACACCAGCCGTAAATATCTGTCCAGTCCCAAGCTGCAGTCCGCCGGGTCCACCAAGCCCCAGGGCAGCGTTCTGCTGCGCGAACAGCCGCTTCGTGTACTCCAGCGCGGCGAACTGAATCGAAACGCATGCTCCGATACCGAGCAGGGGTGTGAGGGTGCCCTACGCATCCGATAAGAGAGTTCAACATCATGCATGCGTGTTCCGAGCGGCGGAGCTCCGTTAGACACACCTTATAGAAGGCGAGCGGGCCCTCGTTCTTCAGGATACCTGTAGCGCAGTCTACCATGCCCTTATACTGCCCCTTGACGGACGTTTGCATGCGCTTGGGAAACCTTGTGTATGAGAATCATTCGCTTCGCCAACGGTAAGCAGTATCGGCGAGAGCAGGACATACGACTTTGACCATATCGAATGGTTGCCCGACGAGCACCTAGCGTTTGTGTGAGGATGGGTACAGATAGGGACGGTGTGAGCGAGCGCACCTGGGCAATACCTCCTGCTGTTCCAGCTGCGAGATCGTTGATTGTTTTCGACATGGTTGAGGATGGACGATCGAGTCAAGAGCGAGGAAGCCTTAAATTTTGGTGAATCGGTCCGACCGAACATGCATTTGATCGGCGGTACTCTAGCACTGTGATCCGATCATGCGTGGTGTTCTCGCGCTTGGTCTTGTCAAATCGCGTTCGCGGTAAGTACTGATCCAACTTGGTTCAGGTCTTGCGGCTGCAGGATGCTCATGGGATACAAAGAGCTCTTCTGACACATACATAGCTGTCTCTACGTGCTCTATCGTACACCACCCTCCTTGTGGAACCTACTTCCCCTGTCAGTTTTGAAAATGGTGCAAGGAGCGAGTTCCGAGCTCAAGTAGGCCGCAAAGCAACATTCTTCATCACATCCTCAATCATATGTACCCATCCGCAAATCTGCTTATGCTCGATTATATTCCTGAATCCCGATTTATCAGTTTGAACAGCATCACAGCAAAGGGTACTCTTGACATACCCAGTCAAACAATCCTCCGAGCAATACCCTGTCACATCGCACATCTCACACATGAACTTCTTCTTCTCCTCCTCTGAATCCATCTTTGCACTCCTCTTCTTCTCGCAACCCCGCCTCGCACAGTCCCTCGGCTCCTTCACCTTCGCCTCAAGTAGCGCCATCATCTGCCACCCCCCAGGCACCCACATCGCGTTCTCGACGTTCGCGCCTGCGCCCTGAGTCATGAACTCTTGGTGGTCTTTCTTCAGCTGGCGGCCCTGGCCCTGGGGATTCTGGAATGCGACGAGGAGGGCCTTGACGAGCTTGGGGCGGGGGAGCTCGAGTCGGAGGAGCTTAATCGTGCGGGGGGCTGAGGAGGGGGATGGTTTGGTCGATGGTGGTGATCATCATGGTGGATATCACTATTGCGTTTGGGGCTGAGCGTCAGTATCATCAGACTTGGATAAAGCGCAGAGAGACTGACTGGCCCTTCCAGGCACACGCAACCAGGTATCGACAGTCGCTTCGAACGCACCGAGTACGCCAGCCGAGAACCAGCTCTGCATCAACGCGTCGACACTGCTCTCCTTGCCTTCTGGATCCGCTGGAGCATTTTCCACGTCAGTCATCACAGATGAGAGCGTCGTCAGCGCCCCCATATATTTATCCAGCTTATCAGGCCCCGAATACTTCGCCGAGCGTCGCAGCACATCGGCATTCGCAGCCCAGAATCGGTCGGATTTGTGCACCGCACGGTTGAACACGCTTTTAGACTTCTTCGAATGGTCGAAGAGCAAGTGGAAGAAATCGTATTCTCCCTTCAAATCCTCGACCGGGAAGCTCTCTAGGTGAATGGCGAAAGCAGCGACGACGGCATTAGCGGTCTGAGCGGCGGTGCGTTTCTTCTTGCCGGTGCCGCCAGTCTTGCTTGCCCCAAGGAAGAGCTTTGGAAGGAGGTTTTGGACGGGAGGTGCCGGATGCTTGTCGAGGTATGGCTTCCAGTACTTGTGTGGTGTTTTTTCGGAGGAGAGGGGCGAGGACTCCGAGGGTTAGACGGTTGTCGACTCGTTCGACGGAGTACATCCAGTAGCGCAACAGGACGGCCAGAGTGAGGTCTGAAGGCTTGAAGATGATACTGGGATGGATCAGTTCATGAACTAGGAAGAGAGAGTGAATGAATTGGCTGACTCACTCAAGGAAGGAGGGATCTACCAGAGTCAGCCTCACGAATAATTGGGGAATAACGACGCGTTCCATCAAGCGGGCATGTCTTGGTTTAGGCTCGAGCGTATTCCAGGGCTCTGACCAAACCTAGAAACGCAACTCGTGGGCGCCCATCCGTCCGAAGACCGTCAGACACGTACCCTTTGCATGATGGGCGACCAGAGCGGCCTTAGCTCGTTAGCCATATTCTTCTCCGTTGCCGTTGGAGGAATAGCACAGCTCACGGACGCATTGCAGAGGATCTCCAAGGGGACGTGGTATGGGGCAGACATCTAGCTTAAATGGAGTTTTACGTCTTATCTGAGAAAGACCATTCGCATGCTACTGTGACTTACGGCCTTGGTTATCTCCTCCTTATCCTCACTCGACGGATCGTCATCTCCATCATGCATAATTGTAGCTGAGAGATGCAGTGCGCATTTGCACCTGTAACCGGAATCAACTCAGCAGCCCTCCTCATGTACCATGTACAGGTACCGATCTCGTACTCACAGCGCAGTTATTACCCCAGCTTTAACCAGAGCTGTCCAGGTATCGCTCTTAGCATCCTGCGAGAGAGTCCTGAGATGAACCAGGACATACATGACATCATGGCTTGTGTCTTCTTCTCCGTCCTTCGCAGAGTTAGGCCCCCCGTTCAGGACGCGTACTACACGGTCTGCATCTGACCGAACAACGCCTTTCCAGTAGTCAAATTATTCTGCGTGTTGTTCTTTGAAGTCGCAAGCGGCTTTGTTGGTGGGAAGTTCTGCCATGGTGGTGGATGGAGGAAGAGTGGATACACCATGACGTTAACTTGTTAAGCAAAGGTCGTCCGTCGCGATCACTCGACCGCGTAAACATGCCTAAACATGCCGCGAACGCGTCCAAAGCTCATCCAGGTTTCGCACGGCTGTCTTCAATTCGAATCGAACACCTCACGGACCAGGGTCCAGGATCCAGGCAGCCAGGCTAGGATTAAAAAGATACAAGAAATGAATTCAAAAAGATGTTGCTCACAGCCAGGGTCGAACTGGCGACCCTTGCATACCGTAACACGTTTTCACGTTTACCGTCTCAAGTAGGATAACCCATAAGTACAATGCTCTACCGCTGAGCTATGCGAGCGTTATGAGGGAGGCCACATTTGCCCACCTATTCTGGTTGACCGTAAGACCACACCCTTACCTTTCACCACCACAATAGATCCAGACTTGACGCGCATCTCTTCATCTCCACTTGCTTGTACATCGCTCGTCAGCTGAACCCTACTGTGCGACCCTCGAATCGGCCCCCCGGTCTCTCCAATTTAGACGCGATTCTTGCAACAATCGCGCCCTGAGTTTCCCGCCGTTCTTCGAGCAGCTGCCCGCACGCGCCCAGCGAAAGATGACCGACCCTCATGGCATCGCGACGCACCTACCCATCGAGGTCCTCGGAAACATTCTACGGGAAACCCAGCGCCCGGGTCGCATGGAATCCGCATACATCTTCATACGCAGAGGTCCCATCAAATACACTCATGTTTGCAACAGCTGGAGGCGAATAATCCTCTTCACCCCTTCTCTCTGGAACGATATACAGTTTACGTTTCCAGATGGCATTCTCGATGCAAGACCAAACGACCCGTTGATCATGGACTACCCATCTACAAAGTTTGGAACATTAGAGTCTCCGCCAGGGCTCTTCGAGAGCTGTAACACTGCAATTGCCACCTTGCCAGGCTCCCGAATACCGTCCCTTTGGATTTCACGCTTCGCTATTTTAATCGGACGGTGCCGGCTCTCGAACTACTACTACTGGAATTTCACCGCTGAGAAATGTGACAATGCCGTACACACCGGCGAAGATGCTCCGAAATCTCTTCGCGGTTGACGAACAGGCAAGGGCCCCGCTCCTGACGTCCCTAAACATCTCCGTTGACCAGCTCTCTGCGGGCCAAAATCGAGCAAAAGGCACGATCCTCCTCCTCGTGCAAGCTTCAAACCTTTCCTCTCTCCGCATCGACGGCAGTCCGGCGCAACTTTCGGCGCTCCGCCTACCCACACAACTTCCCCGCATTCAGTCGTTAAAGCTAGGGCCTGAAGCCCATGATGTGAAGTCGTTCCTATTGCTTTGCCTCAACATCACATTGCTGGAATTATGTCTATCAAGTACATATTTGGGCCAGGAAGGTGGGCCTCGTTGGCCCGAAGATTGGACATCACCCTTCGCACACCTTCCCCATCTCCACACCCTCGAATTCAGGCGGCACTTCAACGGTTCCAATATGACCTAGTTCGAGATCTCGACATCCCTCAGCTTCGTACTTTGGTGTCGGAGACTGTGGCGAAGAAGAAAACTGGTCGTACCTCTCTGATTGGTTCCGACTACAGCGCACCAGTGAACCACACAAGGTTCAACCCTTCACTCTCACGCGCCTCGAGCTGCATGGCATAGTCGTCCGTTATGAGGACTCAGATGAAGAAAACATCACCGGGGGTCAGCCGACAGCACACCAAAACGATACAGCAACCCCCGAAATGAAAGTTTACTTGGGCATACATCAGGTTCTCATCGAAGTTCCTATGTTGCAGGAGCTCGAGCTAGGTTTTGACCAATCAGGTCATGATGCAGCGCCAATAGACGATCTCCTTGTGTTCCTCACGAGAACGTCCGGGTCTCGAATGCGAATCAACGCGCCTCCCTAGCGTTTGTCCTCTCCTCGAATCTCTCACCATCTGGGACGTGAACTTTCAGCCACGCATCCTTCTCAACATGCTCGCCTCTCGTAGCCATCTACCTGAACCATCCTTGGCGCAGGAGTTGGCATTGCCACAGGAAAACCACGCATTCAACGGAAGACCCGGCATGAAACCGGGCTATATGCACACATTGCGCGTTTTCCAAGATTTCTATGGAGTGTTCACGACAGAGTTTACGGTAGAAGAGGACAGGTGTTTGCGATACTATACTCGTGGGATGGCGGCAGTTGAGGTTTCTCGCACCGTTCAGACAACCTCCTCGCACTAAAATCTACGTACAGTAGCGGTTGGTATTCTTACATACAGAGAGGGATTTCCATACCTCTTAGACGCGGGCTTATGCAACGACCTGGTTAGCAGAACAAACAGTACAAAGAAAGGCCTTGTTTTCCTGTCCGAATCGAGGCACAACCAACGCACAACGGTGCCAGTGAACTGTCAACCACACGGTCACGTGGGCCATTTGCTCTTTCGACCCACACTCCAACTGGTCGCTGCCTAGTGCACCTCAACCTGCAGCTTCCTTTCCACACCAGAATCAAATACACAGGACCACATTCACCAGCTTGAGCTGCATATTCCAGACTCGGCTCATCACAAGCATACATCCCACTCGCGCCTTGAGGTCATCTCCGCTACCAATTCCTGGCCTCACTCAGCACATTACGAAGACCATCCTGCACGAGCCTCGCCCCCTTGTTTCTTACGGCAGTGAGAGCTGTCATGTAAACCAAACAAGTCTGCAAGTTATGTGGTCTCTCAGAACCGCTTGAAGAGGACCACGAGCTATACAGCCAAGAGCGCAGCTTCCGCCCCGCACACATTGCCAGTGCCAATCGCGTCGTACATGCGCTACGAGGCTCAATCGAGAAAGTCGAGACCGCTATAGAACGTTTGAAAGCTGTTGAATCTCTCATGAAAGCGCGTTTGGCGAAGCAAATGGACTATTTTGCTCCGGTACATCGACTGCCGAACGAAACCGTACTCCACGTATTCCAGCTGCTGGGAAAACACCGCGCACCAATGGCAGCTCAGGCCGAAATTGGCGAATGGTGAGTTTGGACGCCCTCAGCAGTGTTTCAACCAATATTTGCCCGCTTGTAAACTTACGTCTTGATGGCAGGCGTTCTGCTGAGCACACTATCGCCAGACAAATCCATTGGATCCTTGCCTCTGTTTGCAAACGATGGCGCGCTCTCGCCCTTTTAATAACCTCAGCTCTGGTCAAGAATAGAACATCTGCACGATGTTGAGCACAACATTTTCGACAATGCGTCGTTACTGGATCTGCAGCTTGAGAGATCTGGCTCCGCACAGCTCTCCGTCGTGCTCGCTTGTGACATTAGGCCTATGCCGAACGAGGAAGTCTGCGACGCTGCTTTGGCGTTCCAGGGGGCGAACGCCGGCAGAATCGAACGCCTGAAGTTGAAAGATTGTTTTGACCTTGAGCAACCCCTCCATCACCCCGACCCACCCCTCTCTTTCGACTGCCTTCAAGAGCTTCGACTCAGTTCAGATTGGAGCACTGCAGACGTCACCACCACCTCCCTTTTCAGGGATGCCCCGCGGCTAACACGCTGTTTCATCGCACAGGCCGACTTTACTCGATCCGGCTTCGTTGGCTTTGTGCCTTTACAGAGCTTGAGATCGCTGCATCTCTGGGATGTAGACATGATGCCGGACGATATATTCGAGGCGCTTCATTCAATGCCTCAACTGTCGCGCCTGAACCTTTGGCTATTCGATGGCAACCCCGACGATCATTCCGAACCAGACAAGAAGTACGACCGTCAGATCCCTTTGCTTCATCTCATGTCCATGTGCGTGCGATTCGGCGACGCACGGTACATGCGGAAGGTTGTAACCTTTATCCAGGCACCCAACTTGCAGCGATTTCATGCAACGTCACTCGCCGCCGAAGACCTGAAGGTGCTAAGACGCGGTGCTGACGAATCCGATCTGCGCTTCCCTTCCCTCACTGTGATTACCATCGACGCCCCAGTCACAACCGACTACCTGGTGCACTTCGAAGGCATATTTGTTGATCTACTGCGGAGGCTACCCGGCCTACAGCGACTCAACATCGCGAGTGACAAATACTTCTTTGACACTCGAATTTTGTCGGGCGCACTGCTCGCTCGACCCACAGGTGCACTACTCGCTCGACCCACAGGTGCACTTGAAGATCCTGTCCTCGATATCCAACCCGTCTGCCCTCAGCTTCAAGAGCCGTACGTGAAGGGCTGCAAAGTCCTCGTCGTGTTCAAGGAGCTTCAGGATGTTATCAAACAACCGCTTGCGAAAGCCGGACATGCTCTAGTCGAGTAACGCGGCGGGCGCCCAAGAAGTCCCCAGCCTCGCGGTCATCCATCCAGACAATGAAGTCGCCATCCTCGATGAAGATGGTCACCCGTATCCGAAGAACGCGGGTCATTTGGATTTTCCTCGACAGTGGCTAAGGCAGGGATTTCTGAAGTGCCGTAGTGTGATCGAAGCCTCAGGCTGGGGTGACGAGCTAGAGATGTAGGAGGTAAATCATTGGTTCTCTGCTGTACTAGCTTTAATGTCCCACGCAGGCATAATTATTTACGTAGTATCCGATACATTTCAGATTGCCATCTCTCTGACTTTCGCCTGCATCGCAAGATGATCGCACACGTACTGCAGATCTTGCGCCGTCTCCTTGAGAACGCACGAGCCTATGGATGGCAGATGCAGATGAAATATTCGCGTCGTCGTTCTCACCGCCAACGTTTACCAGATGCGGCAACTCGGACCTCCTGGACGAGTCGGACTGGGTGAGTGTCGCTCGTGGGATTTGCCATGAGAAAGTATCAAGATTTCTGTCAACAGTGCATATACAGCACATTGCTGCTGCACAGATCATGTAGGTACGTAAGCTTTCCGGATGGTTACAAGTACCCGAACAGGGAGAAGAAGAGCCCAAACGAAGAGAAAATGTGTGCACATGTACGAAACCAACCATCTCTACCATCGGCGGCGTTATCGCCTCGTCCTCGACTTCTCGTTGCCAGTCGCCGCCCGCTTCGAATTGGACCTCGACTCGGAAGACTCGGGGTATTGGTCGTCCTCGTCCGCTGCCCAGAGGCCATCGCTTACTCTCTCAGCCGTCTCCGCTTCGTTGAGGTTTTCCGCGCTCTCGCTTCGACCCGCGAGATAGACTGGTCCGAGACGAAGAAGCAGGGCTGCTGGCACTGTGACCAGGTGCTGCGGATGAACGATGTGCACGCAAGGGGGGTGGGAGCAGCCGATAAATGATCGGGGAATCGTTGCCCGTCGCGAAACATGCTTTGGAAGAGCTGCTCGCCCCTCTCCTTGGGAACAGGGAGCGTGTAAGAGCGGGGTGTCGTCGATTTCTTCTTTTCCCTTTCTTGCTGATCGTTCTTCGGCGGCCTTTTCGTTCCATGCCCGACTGGGTCGTTCCGCGCCGACCAGTCGTCTTTCCTAGGCAGCTTTTCGGCATAGCTCCCGGTGATTTTCAGAACCCCGTCGTGACCCGACGGTGCCTTCTTGTCGATGATCTCTTTACGTAGCTCGTGGGCAAGGTCGCGTAAGGGTTCGAAGTATGGGGAGAACGTTTCGTCGATCCATCTCTCCAGTGACTCTCGGCTCTTTGAGTATTGCTTCCCGGGCTTGCCCGATGATGTTTCACTCGAAATCGTGCAGGCAGGTCATCCAGTGATCGTGAGAACGACCATGACGAATAGCTCCGGGGCCAGCGTATATGTGAGCAAACCAGAAGATGACCCAGGCGAGTGACTGGAGGTCGTGGAGAACACTGTGCGGTCCGCCGCGAGGCTTGCCTGCTAACTGGAGCTCGTATGCCATAAAACGCACCGTTCCCTGTTAGACATGAGATGAGTCAGTGCAGGAGACCAGCTTACCGTCCTATCACCCACAGAACGACGCAGCTCAAGAGCACCCATCTTCATAGCATAATCGAGATCGATGAGTATTCCTTGTCTCAGGCCTACTCGAGAGCCGGAAGTTCGCGGGGTCGGGTCGAGCATGACATTCCGTTCGCTGACGTCTCGGTGTAGAATAGATGCCTCTTTGTAAAGGTCACGATGGGCTCTGGACATCGTCAGGACAAGTGACGGAACACAATACGCGAGGAGTTCAGCTTTGATAGCATCGTAAATCGCGTACAGAAGTTCTTTTTGAGAGCTGAAGTGTTTGAGTGGGATCGCGAATGGCGAGATGCGTTGACGAGAGTGGCGCCTCACTTCAATCTTGCCCCAGTCGTCGGAATCGCAGACGAGCCGGTCGGTGCAGTCCTCTCAACCGTCGTTGCAGACGACCCAGTTGCTAAGTAGCTGGGGCACTCCTTCTAATCCTTTCTCGTTCGCTAGACGGAGAAGCTCGTGTTCCTTGTACGTCCCCGATATATCCACCCAGCTATCCTTGATAGCAAACTTCGTTCCATCGTCGGCCTCACATTCGTAGATGGCCGTCGCGCGCGTGCGTATGCCTCTTGTGAGATACGCCGTCTTGATGATCTTTGCATGTTCGTCTTCGCCAGGTCCGTACTTGATTCTTCGCTGGCCATCGCTGTCGGTGGATATGGTCGCGTCATAACCAAGGAAAAACTTAGGCGCAAGCCTGATACCGGCCAGAGCACGGATAAGGGTTAAGGCGCTTCCTTCATTGTTCATGTCCATCACAGGAGTGCGAGCGCAACCGGAACGGTCGAAGCAGCAAGTCATAAACTTCCAGCCAGTGATAGAGATGCCTATGACGAAGCGTCGGTCGTCCTGAACAGATAGGATATTGCGCGCGATGTTTTCGAGGTGCTTCAAATTTGCCGCCATATCCGTTCGACCGACTTTCCTGATCGCTAGACCGGCGTGTGCATGCCACCAATCCTGATTATCGACTGGAATATTGAGACCATCTGGAAACAGCTCTAAAATGGCGCCTTCAGACTCTTGGGTACTTTGTGCGAAGTAGCCGGTCCAGATACGATCCCCTTCCTTTGGAATAACGACGGTGATGTCCCGTGTGCGAACGAGAAGATCGACAGCGGTGTTATGGATCTTGTTGAGGAAGAGAGCGACGTTCCTCTCTTGACTGCCATCGTTGTTGAGCGCCTCCATGTCGACGTCAATGGTCCAGCGATTCTTCTCAAAACCGTACAGTCCAAGCTCCCCCATCATGAGGAGCGCATACTCGATGGATGAGCGGCATTTCGCCGAATGATTCGTCAGGAAAGAGTTGCACGGCAAGATCGCTGACGACGCGATTGGGCTCCGTCTTTCCGCATTCCTCCATCACGGTGACTGGTATATATTTCTTGCTGAGGAGAGCGTCGGGCTGCAGGCTGTAGCTGCTGTACTCCGTGTAGGTGACTGACTGCCGAGCGGTTTCCTGAGCGAAGGACGTGTCTGTAACAATGGGATCTGACGCGACGACAGCGGGCTGTGCGGCGGGGCAAGAAAGATTCTGGGGCTAGAGAGGGATTGGACTGAGCTCGTTCCTAGAGGGAGGTGACGAGTGGGCATGAGATCATTCTTTCATTGGGGGATAAACTTACAGGCGCAGCTACTTACAGTTTTCGGAGATGGGTTGAGCACGCGTCAAGCAGGTCGGGCGACGCAGCAGCAGTGCTATTGGCATGATCATACCCTATTCAAAAGACTCTTCCATTGTCCCTAGACTGTACAATAGCCGAGACTGGGTTGTTTTCGACGGTTCAACATTCAGGAAGGAGCAGATCCTGGTCAACGCCAGGTATCAAAATCTGAGACAACGAGTGGGTATTTGCGTTCATGGTGGTTGTTGCGGTCAATGTAAGTGGAAATGATCACCTGAGCGTCATCGAGTCCTTTGCAATCCGCTACCACACCAGAATCAAACTTACGCGACTCCGACTGCACGCTCAACAGTTCGACATCTATGCTCGCGTTTTCTGAGCAGCCTAATCGCACGAAACACCAGGGCGACCCATCCTCGAAGCATCGTGCAGCATCTACTACCCATAGATTAGATCCGCATTATAGCAGTGTTTGATCAATCCGAGCTCACCATTTGACCACGCGGGCTATGTGCACAATACATCTACTCCATCGACCCGAACTTCCCACCCTGTCTTCTCCCTTTATCATCACCCACCACCATGGCCCAGCCCACTCCCACTCGTGTCGGTATCGCCGGCGTCACAGGAAAATTCGCCGGTCTCATCCTCGACAGTCTCCTCGAGGATCCCAGAGTCAGCATCCGCGGATACTGCCGCAACGCCTCAAAGCTTGCCAGCAGGTACACTCAGTCATCGCAGATCGAAATCATCGAAGGCAGCGCCGATGACAAGGCTGCCCTCGCCAAGTTCGTGGAAGGCCTAGACGTCGTCATCTGCGCCTACCTCGGCGACCACGATCTCATGATCAATGGACAGAAGGCCCTGGTCGACGCCTGTGATCAGGCAAAGGTGGATCGCTATGTCGCTAGTGACTACTCCTTCGACTACACCCAGCTTAAGATGGGCGATCACCCTGCTAAGGACCCGATGAAGATCATTTATAGCTATTTGAAGGAGAAGGATCATGTCAAGGGCGTTCATGTTGTTGTCGGAGCTTTCATGGAGACGTTTTGGAGCACGTACTTCCAGGTGTGGAACGCCGATGAGAAGACGTTGGTCTACTGGGGATCTGGTGAAGAGAAGTTTGAGTCTACAACATACGGAGATTCCGCAAAGTACACGGCAGCCGTTGCTCTCGACCGTAACGCTGTGGGACTGCAGAAGTGTGAGTGCGTCCGCAAACTCAACTGAGGCTCATGAGAAGCTGACGCTCGACAGTCCTCGGTGACAGGAAGAACATCGTAGAAATCGGTCAAGCTATCGAGAAGGCGTACGGCTTCCAGCCCAAACTCAAGTGTCTGGGTTCTCTCGATGAGCTTTACACCCACATGCAGGGCCTTTTCAAGAAGGACCCCTCTAACGTCTTCGCGTGGCTTTCTTTGTACGTCCTTACGTCCTTCCTCAACATCTCTTCCAGGTTGACGTTGCTTGCAACAGCTTCTACCAATACTACTGCATCAACGGGCAAACTCACATCTCCAATGATCTTGACAACGCGAGATACCCTGATGTGAAGCCGCAGACTTTCCAGGACTTCCTCAACACCCACGCCTTGGAAGAGCTACCAACTGCTATGGTCGATTTGGCCAAGCGCGACTAGAGAACTGGGGTCGTTGTCAAGACAGAGTTGGAAGCATGTTTGCGGTATCAGACTCAGTCGGCCATGCGTTAAGCACCTCAGAAGACCATGTATCTGGACGTCACTGAAGTTGTGGTAGAATTGCACATACATCCACACAGGCTCACTACTATCGTACTTCTGGCTAACCTCCACCTGAATTCCTCGACGCCCTCTCCCTCCTCTTCCTAATCGTCTCCACATACACAAACGTCGTAATTACCTCATCCAAAATCGCCTGCGTCCCATGCCCCTCCACCACCTCCAAGCTCGCCTGCCCCAATAGCTTCTTGTCCCCTGCAGCAGTATCACTCGAGGGCGCGTGTTTGCGCATGATAGGTCCGTAGCGTTTTCGGTGGAACTTGACCAAGGGTGTCGATGGATCTGCGAGGTCGACGAGCGTGGGTGTCCACCACCCGAGTTTCCACTTGTACTGCCTGTTGTTGGACGCAGTGAATGTGCGGTGCCTAAGAAGCGAGTTCAAGCTATGTTAGTACTGTACTGAGAGAGGACTAATAGCATGTTCACCTGCCATACGGCCCAAAGCCCGTCTTCCCGAAATACACATCCGTCGACACATCCTGCCCCTCACCCCTGGAGAAATACCGCACAGCAGAGCTTGCGAACCAGCTCCATTTCACCTGCGCCACGTCTGCGTACACATCTTGCATGTCGGGCATGTCAGGGTCGTCTGCGTATCGGCTTGTGCTGGGCTTCAGGTTGGATGCGTGTCCCTGTTCTTCCTCGAGCTCAGCAAGGACGTCGGCTCCGGCTCCAGGTGTCGAGGTAGACCGAAATGGGTTGTTAGGGCTCCACATCTTGCTCGAGGCATGTTGCATTGCTGCGTTTGGTTCTGGTTCTGGTTCTTCTTCTCCCTCTTCTGCGTTTGCATCGCTCGAGCTGGCAGTGGCTGCTGCAAGACGCGACGAGGGGTCGCTGGGGACGACTTTGGTTATAGTGGTGATGCTGCCGGTGCCTTTGTGCGGTGTCTGGGTACGGTAGAGGACTTGTCCGTCAGCAGTGTGGTACCGCGCGTTGAGTTGGAATGATGAGGAGAGGTAGATGTGCATCGTGTCTATGGCTCGGACGAAGCTCGAGTGGGTGTTGAAACGATGAACTGCCCGCAGCAGATACTTAAGTATCCCGAAGAGACGCCGATCGGATCGACGCGCAGCTCGACGGTGATATCGGTGAATGGGATGGTGGTGTGTGTTCAAGGTGTGTCGCAGTTTTCAATACACCTTCAAGTTGAATGACAATTGGATGGTGGCCCCTATATTTGTATCAATGAGAGCGCGTAGCCGCTGAGCCAATGAGAGAATTGAAAATTGCAAGGAGTCGCGTTCTCGCTGTACGTGCTAGAGGATGGTGGAAGGCCGGGTGAACGTTGGGGAGGAGCAATGCGAGTTGGCGACTCAAAAGCCACAGAGACATACGTTGAAACACGTAATGGTAGCAAAATTGAGGAGAGGGTGCTAAACCGAGGCCTGGTATTGGGTTAGTGAGCACCTCATAGTGCAGTACCGTCCAGAATACTTTAAGTAAACGTCATCTGAACCGGTGGGTTCGAAGAAAGACCTTTGCTTGTCACTAGACAGAAGAAGCGCTCCATCTCTTCAGAGATGTGTAAATGGAGTGTACCCTGCGCAGGGACCCCTTACGGGTTCTCGCGACGTCTCATGTTGTTTCCAGACGAGGTGAATGCAGCAACGAATATCATTGGATGCACAGGTGTTTCAACCTTTCCCTACGCGGTATTTGAGGATCTAAGGATACAGACATGAGCATCCACACTCCCCATCCTCACACATAGTTCGACTTACCTAAACACCCATCCAACGCGCGGTCCATTTTCCCCTTCCTATTCCAAGTCTCTAATCGAAAAACCTGCTCTTCAAATCCTCCCACGCGCTGCGTCCCACCGAGCCATCTGAGAACCCCTTCTTGTTGGCAGACTGGTCCGCGTCGAACTCAGAAAGCTGCGTAACCTTGACGACGTCATGCGTTCCATCGAGCTTGGTGTGCGTCGCGCCTGAACTCTTGTCTGCCTCTGAGCCATCGACGACGAGGAGTTTGGGAAGGGGCGTCTCGGGCGCTTTCGGGGTGCGGGTGGCCCAGGTATCGGGTTCGTAGGGCTGTAGCGTAAAAATCAATCAGAGCTGCAGTGGGTTGGTAAATGTCTAGGCTTACGATTTGCACGGGAGGAGGAGGTGGTCGTGCAGAGACGTCGGGAATACGAACGTCAAAGTTGTTCGGCGCAGGTACGTCGGGTTGGTCTGCGGGTGGAATACCAGGGCTGACGGCTGCTGGCGTCAAGGCTGGTGCCGCCGTCGACGCGAGACGTCTTGAGCGCGATAGGAGCGGAATGAGACGCGAGGTGGAGGGAGGAATCATGTTTGTGGAGAGTAGGTCACTGTCTGTGATCGTGTCAAAGTTTCAAAGGTGAGCGGGGAATTCTCGGCCCGACTGGTTTTGGACGACGTCCATCTGCTTACCACGCTGGACGCTGCTGAATTTCACGCTGCTGTACATTCTATCCAATCTGCCTGGTGTATCAAGAATGACTGGCTCTGACGATTGGTCTGCTTCAGGTGTACGACGTTGTGCGACAGATTCCCGCGCAACGCGTTACGAGCTATGGTTAGCACCCCGATCCTAGCTTTCGGTATCTCGACGTCGTGTTGACGGTGACGTCGCATAAAAGGGCATATCGCTAAGCTCATAGGGATGCCTCGTCATTCGAGGTTTGTCGGTCAAGGTATGCATGGTCAGCTTTCTGGGATCGTGTGGATGGAGAGCTTCATCTCTTCAACTACGCCGTCGGCTCTTCCCACGGATAATGTCGTATTCACCATTGCCAACTGACTGCTCTTCACAGCACTAAAGGTTCTCTCCCCCGATGCCACCCCGCCCATCCCATGGCAGCGCGTTGTCTCTTCATCTGGTACAATCTCCTCAAGAGGTCCAGGGACCGAAGGCGCGCAAAGACAACGGGAGGCGCTCGAGGCAGAGGGCGTGGAAGTAACCGTGGGCAGGACAGGGGAGCTCAGAGTAGACTTCGGGAGGTGGGGGTGGTTTCCTGATGTTGGGACTGTCGTCGTTGGAGCGGCTGAAGAAGAGGACGAGGACGAGGATGAGGATTAGCGTTTGTTAGCGCTGGATCCACTCTGCTATCTAGTGCCTTAGGCTGGGCAAATTCGACGGACACCTCGCTTTTACTGCGCACGGCGACGCGTGGAAATACTATGCACCCATTTGGGGCACTTGGCTACTATGATTACCACGCCCAGGATCGCATGGCGGTTGAGGACGATCTTCCCGAACTGCGGACGAGGCCAGGGTCTCTGTTCTGCATCATAACTCAGGAGAAACGTCTCGATTTTTCATTGATATAAGTTTCAAGCAATTTCCCTGTAAAGAGTTCCGCAGTTCTTTATTCCCTCTCCTCCCCAATCACCACCTAGACGACTATGAACCACGCCACGAAACCACAGCCAGCGTCGAAGACAAGCATGGACTTGTACAACGCTTACCATCACCCCATCGACGAGAAACACTCCCAACAGCACCAGCACGACTCCGGATGTCAGCACCAGCACGGTCTAGAAAGCAACTCTCCTTCGCACAGAGGATGCCACTCCACGCGCCTTCGCCAACTCGTCGTCCCCGCTTCGCTGATCGCGCTAGCATTCATCGCGTTCATGGCGTGGGTATCCTACGACTCGATGAGCATGGGAGACACGTTGGGGGGGTTGGTAAAGAGGCAGTACGCACAGCAGGAAGAGAGTGGGTTCGTTAGGAATAAACGTGAGTTCGTCCTTGACAAGTGTATGAATGGTTGCTGCTGCGCACTTTGACTGATCTGGATGGTACATGCAGTGTATCTCATCGTCATCTTTGTGGGCCTGTTCCTGGTCCTGGTAGCGGGTATCATGTTATCCGCTTGGTGCTGCAAAGGTGCGTTTGTCACGGTCTTCCTCCTCTCCGAGTTCTAACTCGACGGTGACAGGCTCGTTCGAAAACCCGCTCTGCTGCCCTTGTTACCTCTGCGCCTGCTGCGGCGGTCTCGGTACGTCCATTCACCCCTCTTCGACGCTGGTGTGGAGAAAGTCTGACAGTGTGTTGATGTTAGCGTGTTTGCAGTGTTTGAGCTGCGGGTTGTGTGCTGAGGGGATTGATCAGATCTAAATTTGGCCTCAGGGCTGGGTACGCGCTGGGAGAAGAGTCTTGCCGTTGGAGCTGGCAACGAGGGCATGTCGAACTGTTTGGGTACTTCGACCCTTCCTTCGACCTAGCGATCGTCGTGAGTTGTCGGTATTCATGGAGGCGGGTTTAGCAATCACTGCCGTGTACTGTCTAGCCTCGGAGGGTGCACATCGATCTGGCTTTATTCGGCTAGTGGCGAGTCGCGTATCATTGTTGGGACTCGAGTTTTGTCGCTGGTGCGCTCCGCAAATGCACAGTACTGCTGCAATTCGGTTCCCCGAGATCACCGCCGAATGTGTTGTGCACTGTTGTGCCAGAAACTGTCACGTCACCGACTTGAGTCGAGGCTCTGATCGTGCGATTTGTTCTGGCTTGGGTCGGTTGTTATTGTGCACTGGTGCTGGCCTGCAGCAGATAATAGTATTGCACAAGTACGAGGAGGAGCGCAATTACGTTCCACTCTTGAGAATAAGACACAATTTTGACGGCGGCATGCTGTCCATGAAGAGCGTGGCGAAAGGGGTAAGGTAGCGGCGGCGTTCCATGACCGCCAGAATCAGTGTAATGTGAGATAAGCTAGTAGAGTTTGCAGAACCACATCAAAGCGCACGAAATCTGAGTTCGCTGGGAAAGCGTGAGAGAGAGCCAGTATGTCTAGAGAGTGTGCTCCTTGAGAAGCATAGGTCTGTAGATAATGAAGTGCCAAGATATGCTTGAGGATGGTGCTGGGAAGTACGGCAATTCCGTGCGACAGCAACGAGGAATGAATGGAATTTAGTGACAGAAACGCTTACCTAACCACCTTTTCCTCCATCTTCCTACCCAATTCCTGCCCTCCTCCTCCTCCCTCAACAGCCGGCGTTCATAGTGTTGTCCCCTCTTTCTTTCTAGGACGACTCGTTGCCGAAGATGACCACCCCATGGCCTCCACATGAAGATATCGCTCGTTCTGCTTCACCTTCTGCTCTTGATGATTCCCACTCTCCAACCCAAAACACCCCATTTCTCCCACCACAGTCGCCCTCTGAAGGCGTAGCAATCCCTCGTCCTCAACGTCAGGCATCGTCATCATCTCCTAATGCCAACACTACCTCCTTCGTCTCCTCGCCTCTGAATCCATTAGGCCCCGGCACTGGATCAGTCAACGGCAACGGCGCCCCTCTCAGCCCCTTCTCTCGCTCTCGCCCAGCGTCCAGAGGTAGCATGGCCACAAGCCAGTTTGGTGTACGTCAACCATCAGACGAGAGCCAGGCTTACTCTTCAGGAAACCCATTCACCTCCTTCGGCACCAATTCTCGCGGCTCGATGCTCCTGTATCGCTTAGCGGACCCAGTAAATGATAATGCCCCGCTTCAGCCGCCAAGGTTCAGCACCATGAACCGCGACTCGGTGTACTCCACATCCGGAGACTCTATCACCTCTCTCGGCGGTGACTCGAAATACCCTAGTGGATTCCCCGGTATGGGCGGAACTCAGCGGATGGTGGCGTACGAGTATGACCCAACAAGCGATACCATGGACCCAGTCGACGACGAAGATATGTTGCATGACCCGAGCGATAAGAAGCACGCGAAGAAGAACTCGAAGGGAGGTGTGCCCTGGCGAGGGCTCCTCAATATATCTGCGTTGATTGTTGTGATATGCGGGTTGCTGGTGTTGTTTATATTGTATCCCGTGCAGACGTTCGTAATGAACAGTCATCGGGCGAGCTTGATTGGAGGGAATACGAGGGTGAACGGAACGGGACAGGTGCCGGAGCTGTAGGTGTCGTTCGTCGTGGGTGCCGACTGGTTGTGCTCATGCCTTTGCAGCTTCTCGATGCCAACGATGATTGATCGGGATACGCCTGACAGTGCCATGACGAGGGTTGGATTTGACGGCGAGGCCTACGAACTCGTCTTTTCTGATGAGTTTGAGACTGAGGTATACACGGTTCTGTTGGCGTCCCTATCACTTTGTGCTAACAGTTTGCCTCCAGGGCCGCACGTTCTACCCCGGCGACGACCCGTTCTGGGAAGCCGTCGACCTCTGGTACGGTGTTACTGGTGATCTCGAATGGTACGACCCAGACCAGGTTATCACTAAGAACGGCAGCATGGTCATTACTATGGAGAGTACGTGCACCTCTTTGTCATTACCAACAGGCCCTGTCTAAAGATCAAGATTGTACTAGATCTGTACCCCGACATCGACCCGAACGACCACGAAGATAACTCGCCATTCGACCCGCTTGTCAACCACGGATTGCAGTTCAAGAGCGGCATGGTTCAGACGTGGAACAAGTTTTGCTTCACCACTGGGTACATTGAGATATCAGTGATTTTCCCGGGGCCGAACGAGAATGCGCAGGGATACGTGAGTCCCTCATCTTCGAGTATGGCAACTGGAGACTGACATGCAATTATCGGTATGCAGTGGCCTGGTGCGTGGACGATGGGCAACCTTGGACGAGCTGGACATCCTGCGACAACGGATGGCCTGTGGCCGTACTCGTGAGCCGTCTCCGTGTCGCCTCGTCACGTCGTTCTAACGTAATGCGCGGCAGGTACGACAGCTGCGATGTGGGCACGTTCCCCAACCAAACGAACGCCGACGGTCTTGGACCCGCCGCCGCGCTGCGCTCGGAGAGGTCACGGTCGAGGTATAACAATGAGCTGTCGTGGTTGCCTGGACAGCGGCTTTCGTAAGTGTTTCTGTGTTTTCTTTTGTTTCGTACATGTCTAATATGGTTAACTTTCTCCGCGTAGCGCCTGCACCTGCCCCAATGAGGACCACCCTGGACCGTCCAACAACGTTGGACGTGGTGCACCTGAGCTCGATATCTTCGAGACGGAATACACCAAGCATCCTGAAGAACTTCCCGGCCAGGTCGTCTCACAGTCCGCCCAGTTCGCCCCGTTCTCGACGGATTACAGCTACGACAACTCGAGCACGGACCTGTGGCAGAACTACAGCCCTGAGCGGACGATGGCGAACAGTTATCGTGGCAGTGCTATCCAGCAGAGTGTCAGTAGTTTGACGAGGGTTCCCAGCGAGATGTTCCAGGGGACGGGTAGGCAGCATAGGACCATCGGTGAGTCGCGGTCTATCAGCTGATTGCGACAGCAGCTAACAGTGTCCTCATAGGATTCGAGTTCTGGAGCGACCCGAAAGACCCTGAGGCGGGCTTCGTGACTTGGCAAGTCGATGGACGACGATCCCATGGTATGACTGCACGATCTGTGGGACCGGATGCAGGTACCGAGATTGGTCAGCGGTTGGTGCCTGTCGAGCCTATGTCGATTATCATGAATTTGGGCATCTCTAGTGAGCCTCAAACGATCACCACTCTCGAATAATCTGCCTCTGACGAAGAACTTTCCTGCAGAGCAATGGCAGGACATCGACATGTCGACGCTGATGTTCCCTGCGATTATGGAGATTGAGTATGTACGAGTGTACCAGCGGGAGGGTCAACAGAACACGAACTGTAGTCCCAAGGACTTCCCCACCGAGGATTACATCAATAGGCATCTGGAGGCGTATCACGGTGAGTGCCGTTCTCCGCCCTCCACTTGATTACTTTTTTGCACGAACCAGGAACTAACGGTGTCCTTAGATCATGAGTTGAACGCATGGCCCTGGGTAAAACCGAGAAATGGCGAATACGAAGGTGGTTGCTAATCGGTCACCAATCCTCTTTCTTGGTGACACGCTTTCCTTCAGCCCTTCGCTGGCTTGGTGACAGGGATGGTTCGTCGCCTTCCTGCGTTTCATACTACAAACACCCCATCGCTTTGCTCTACGGACTCGTCTCGCGATTACCCTCCTCGCTCATTACCCACCCATACCATACGTTGTATACGTAATGTATCTTTCGCTTCCCAGAGGAACGTTATCGTTCCCTCGACATCCGACTGGCCCATCCAACCATCTAGAGACTGGATTATTATCGCTTGTTACTACATACACACGTACTTTTCTTCATTATATTCACCCGGACTGGTTGCGCCTCCTTGGCTTGCGATGTATCATTTGGTTTGGGCTGGTTTTACAGTAACACACACTCCGCTACGGACTCTTCTTCTTCCTATCTTTTCTGCTTTGCGTTTCGTTGAACCGTTGACTTATATTTTGTCGCTCGTCGCTCGCTGTTCACTCGTTTTACCCATTGGATGAATCAAATCTCGAATGCCAACCTTGGGGTGATGGGATCTGTGCGACGGTTGGAGAACTCTGCGTCTACGGTCACATAACTGTGGGGCATCGTCGATAGTAACTTATGTGCACTTGTTTATTCTCTTTCTTTACACAATGCTGCTACAAGTACAGAAGGATTACAGTACACAGATGCGGTGCGGACCTCGAGCAAGTTCAGAGTAAGTTCAACTTGGCGTGACCGAAACAAGAGAGATTTGAAACTCCGATTAAGCCGACAGGCTTCGAAGGCTGCGCCGTTGCTTGTCCGCGACCGGCATCCTCACGAACTCGTTCGGCACGACTGTCTGCCGTGTGCTTGGCCGTGCTTTACCTGCTTGGATCTGTACCCTGCTGCCTCACAAACACTTGAAGATTTACTTGCTTAACCTGCGAGAGTGAAAGAACTGTGCTCTCTCTCAGATCATCACTGCAAGTGCGGAAAATCAGCTCGTGGCGGCATCTGATACCCGCTCATTGTTACTCAGCTATCTTCGGCACCTCTCGGCAAGGCATCGGACCGTCGTCTCATGAGCGCACAAGAGAAAGGCGACAAGGCGGAGGGCAAGCGCAAGGGACGGTCGAAGAAGACGTCGCAAACCCAGAAGCAAGCAAGCCCCGAGTCTGGAAGTGGACAAGAAGAGAGTAGCGCAGCAGCATCTCAAACAAGTCAGTATTGTCTTTTGACGCGTCTGTTGGTGATCGTCTGACTGACCTGCGGACCTACTTGCCACAGTTAGTCCTTCGTTCAACGGAGGACCTGGTGTTCATCATCTAAGCCCATTCCCTTGTCACCCATCCCCATTCATGATGAACCCGGGGTACGGTTCTCCTCCTCCGCCAGGCTCGCCGTATAACTCGCAGTCAGCTCAACCTGCGGGGTACCCACCTCATATGCAGCCACAAGCTTACCCGTACCCATTTCCGCCTTTGGGTTATCCGTATCAGTATGCGCCTGGGATGATGATGTACCCCATGCAGCCTCGAGCGCCTCCCGATGATTCTCATCACGGAACTCAGTCACCCGCGTCTGCCTCAGCGCCTGCCGAGTCTTCGACGACACTACCAGCCGGTGGTCGCAAGACTACAGGCAAGAGGAAACGAAGCAAAGCTGATTCAGGCAGGGAAGACGAGGACGACGCCTCTGAAGACGACGATTCTCCTCATCCGCCCTCTGTTCCTGTCGCCATGATTGCCCCAGTACCTTTGCAAGCACCTCCCGCGCCACACCCTCCTGCGCCAACTAGTGCAAGCATAGCAGACTCTAGAAAGCGCACCAAAACACAGCGCGCTTGCGACAGCTGCCGTAGTCGAAAGATCAGGTAAGCATGAGACTCTACCCAGCGCTGCGGATACTGATTTACTTGGTTGTACCTCAGATGCGATGTCGTAATAGATTCAGAACCACCTATTTGCCAGCATTGCAAACAATACGCATTCGAATGCACATTTTTCCTGCCCATCACCGAAACCAGGTTCAAGAAGAAGAAAGGAGACCAGGAGGATGCGCCTGCACCTACCAAACCAGGGGACCTGGCTCGCGAAGTCGGAGTTTTTGGCATGTTGTTTTTTCCGAATTCCCCACCTCACCGAATTTAACGTATAATTACTACTAGGCCCCACCTCCGAAGCTCACTTGCTACATTCTCAGGCTACTGTTTCATCCCGAATGTACGAGTCGTATGATCTTCGTTACCAGCATACTTGGGACGTCACCACCACCGGAGATGGACTCATCACCGTCCAGAAGCCTCATGCGGACGACCAGAATAGTGCATCGGCACTCCGCTCATCCAAACCTTCAGAGACACGCGTGGAGAGAGACGTCGTCGAGTCGCTGCTAAACTCGTACTTCACCAACGTTGCGCCGTTACTTCCTGTCATCACTCAGAGCGAGTTCCTGTCTTCGGAGAAACCCCCGCCTACGATATTGCTCTACTCGATGTGCCTAGTCGCAGCGGCGAGAAGGGACGTTCCACAGCATGTGTTCGACTCGATACGACATGCTGTGAACCATGTTATCAAGGTCGAGGACGTCCTCTCTTCAGCGTCGATCGTCAATCTGCAGAGTCTGCTGATATTGAGCATGTGTGGCGATAGTCATTCTCAGTTTGTTCCGACTGCACTTTCTGCGCTGTGGATACGATTGGGCACAGCGATCCGGATGGTAAGTGTCGTCGTTCTGTTGTAGGTGATCCGATCCTCATGTATCGATGTTCTAGGCGCAGGATCTTGGGCTGCACCGAGCGGAATCTGTCAGGAAGCAGATAGAAGTGCGTCGTCGGATATGGGGGGCTTGTGTGATTAGTGATCGATGGTACGCTTTTTCGTTTTGTTCAAGCATTGCCAGCTGACGGGGTACTTGCAGGACGAGCCTGATATACGGCCACCCGTACATGATCGACGTTCAGGATTGTGACGTTCGCTTGCCTTCGTCTGGGGATCCCAATGATCTGTATATGGACGAATTGGTCCGTTTGAGTGTGATCCTGGGCAGGGTGTTGAAAACCATCTACAGGTGAGTGACGTACCTCTCCCTTTCGGACTATCAACCGACCAGCACAATTCTGGGGATAGCCCCTCGGGTCTTGCATTCACGACGGATGAGATGCTGTACGACATTTTTGAAGATCTTCAGGGATGGAAGAAGCGGCTCCCTGCTCATTTAGCCTACCATGGACCGGACACTCCTGAGAGCGCAGGTCAGCCAGCTTGGATCCTATTTACTACTCATCTGCAACGTCTGAAATGCTGTCTAGGGCTTCTTCACTTGCTTTACGCTTGCGTCAGCATGATCTTCTGGCGTGTTTTCATGCGCATCTCTTACCTTTGTCCGGCTCACATCAAATTCGGTCTCACCGTTGAGCAGTGGACTGCTCTCGTCCAACTGACCGGGGAAGGCATTGACTGGCTCGACCGACATGAAAAGATGTACGACGTTTGGCTGATCGTCGCCTACGCAGCAACCTCCTGCGCCCTGGTTCAATACCACACATGGGCTCGGCGGAAAGACGACGACGCAGCAGCAAAACTCCGCAAGCTGCGCGATTGCGTCCGTCGGTGGGAGGGCAGTATCTCGCCGGACCATATGTCGGCGCGAAGGAAGACGGCAGAGATCATCGCGCTCTTGTATGAGGCGACGCAGGGGTCGCCTCCGGTTGTCACTGAGGCGCCGGCGTTGAACCCCACGGGTGGTGTCGTTGGGAAACACCCGATACGGATGACGTATAAGAAAGACCCGAGTCGTCCGGGTGGAGGAGTTTTCGTGGCAGACGACGAGGCGGAGCTGCAGGATGCACACAACTTGGAACCTGGAACAGTCATCACCAAGGACGAGGCGTATAGGCATGCGAATACCCAGGATAACGAAGAGAGGCGCGCGGAGGGTGACTGGAGTGAGAACACCAGTAGTGGGAATGGCGGGTCTGTGGTTGCGCGGCGACTCATGCGACCTATGAATAGGGAATACCTGGACCGGGAATTCCTCTTGTCGTCTAGCTCTTTCGCTCCGCCATTGGAAGAGCAACTGCCCTTCAACAATAACTCACCTAGCGGGCAACATCCACAATCTGCTGCGCGCGCTGGAGACAGCAACGCACACAACATGATCCAGTTCACCCCACTCGTCCGGCGTGGCGCAGAACAAGCTGGGGACGGCATCATGAACGTGAACCCAGCCATGAACACCGACCCGGATCTAATGGGCGGCAACGTGCAAGTGATGAACTTGTTGGATTCGGCACCTCCGCCGCATATTCCTGTTACGTCGGGCGCGTTTGACCAGCTTGTGCATGCTGATAATTTCTTGGATGGGCTGCCGGGCGGGATGTTTGATTGGGGTGAGTTTCTTTGGTTTAGTGCGCGAGCGTTGGTACTGATAATATGGCCTCCGTAGGCCAATGGGACCACTTCTTCCAGCAGCAGAGGCAACAGGCTCATGCGCATCCGCATCTAGGACAATGATGGAGTAGTCTCCGCCCCCTGCCTAGATTCACCAGTGCACGCTTCATCGGACTTTAGGTTTCGGTGATGATGGAGGCCTGCGCTCAGGCTATGCCTACATCGCCTTCAGATGAACTGCTGACGCCTAGGTCTTAGCCAACGCGGCAGGTATGAAGATGGGTACGATTCTCGCTCGTGGATGTCCTGCCTTAGATCCCGCCCTAAGCGCCCTTACGGCTCCAGCGTCGTGGTCCACTTGGGCTCTTGAGTCGATGCGTTCCTCCTGTCTTTGTTTCTTTTTTTCCCGACTCGCACCCTGCTTCACGCTCTCGACTCTTTTAGGTCTAACGATGCTCCAGTCTCTCTCGCCATTTACGGACGCTCTCTGGCGTTTCGCATGATCTTACCTATCATACCTATCGCTATGCTCTTGTCATGCTGTTCTCGCTGTCGGCTTTTATTACTGTACTATGACTATCAGCTACTAATTTATGATTGTACTTCCAAGCACACTGTGCTCCGGACAATCTTGGACGAACTTCAGTAAGTCCCACAGCCAACGAGCGCCACCGTTAAGTAAGTCCATCTACAGGCTATGTAGTAGTACATAGATAATCTCCGACTCCATTGCAACGGTGGGGAGGTCGACGTGGAGCTTCCAATGCAATTCCAACGCTGGTTTGACCCCGTGACGGCGGTCCCGCGAGGCTTTTAGCTTGGGCTTTTAGTGAGACTGTTCCCCCAGCTCCACCGTGTTCCTGTGCCTGTTGCTAACCCATCTCGCCCATAATCGCCCATCGTGACTTGCCAAATCGAGCACGTACACGGGCGTAGCATCGCTTGCTCGCAGCTCGAAGTCGCCCAATTGAACTCTAGTGGCGGACATGCTTGAGCGTTGGCCACATCGAGGCAAGGCCTAGGACGGGCTCTTGGCCGTGGTTACGTCCATTCGAATGTTGCCCACCCGATACTCGGTCCGTCCATGAAATGCGCATGCGCGGCAATTTCCACTGATCAATTGGCGTGAGTCTCCTGGAGTACACTGATCGAGGCTGAGAATACTGTGAGAGCCATCAGACCCGCTCATCACCCCTCAGAAGTCAGAACACAGGTCAGAACCAACAACGACCAAGGCATAATAAGTAGTGGAGTGCAAGTCACAACAAAGTCTGAGTGACCACACCTAATTTGCCCTCCCCATCCAAGAGCAATGAGACCCAACATGCAATCAGCAATGCAATACCCACTGGACTACCAACCACCCGGTACCCATACTCTATTCCTCGATTCTCAAACCACCACAGCAAAACTTCCTCTCAACCTGCCTCCTGCAGTCGGAGCCCACTTTTCCCAGCGGTCGCTCACTTTATTGAACGGGCGCCTATGTCTTTTGAGTGGCCGCTGAGTGGGCGTTTGCCCGGCGCTCCCCACTGTCCATTCTCATCCACATCCATCCCACTGCCTCGTCTCATCTCATACTCATCTCGTCTCAGTATCCACCTGTCCATTCTCTACAGCATTCCCATGTAGTATTTAAGTCCCTGTACCTCCCTCGCTATCTCTAACAAATCAATTCCTATCTGTGCTTGTATTCCTCGTCGTCCCCAACGGTCCTCCCGCGCCGTACTCGCATTTTCACCTTTCATCCTCGCCTGATAGACTAGTCCCGTACTGGTCCATCGTTCCAGGAACTTCCACCCTCCATCGCCTCGTTGCATCCTAGTCTCTCCAGGTCTCTCCTCGGCTTGCTCCTCGGTGTCCAGCAACTCCTAGGCACCTCCCATCAGGATCGGTTTCTGTTGTTGATTGGCCTGAGCCCTTATACTGTTCATCGCGACAGGTTGTGTGAGCACCTGCTGAACCATTTCTGTCAAAGTAAAGCTTTTGCCAATTACCGTGAGCCGCTGGGGAAATACCATGGCAACGCAGTGCGAGAACCATTTTGGCCCGCGCAATAGCAAGCATCGTCTGAAAGCAAGAGGCTCTTGACGTGCCCATACTCAGCAATCTTGTGGATGGACAGATGAGTACTGCTTTCATCAGGCTATAGATAGCATTGACGGATGGGCACAGCGTCGATAACCTCAGTAGGCGGATTAAACTGTTGGTCCAGCTGGGCACCAGTGGCAAGACCTTTGTGTGCACCAACTTCTTAAAAGTAAGTACGTACTTATACATGTTGGTAACTCAAGATCTCAGAGCATCAACTACACCGAACGGACGCACGGGAGGGCACCGACCCGGGACGGTCTGTTGTTGCCGAGCAAGACTTGGGTTCCTGACAGCTGCTTTGATTGAGGATGGATTTATATAGCAGATGCTCGGACAAGAGCGCTCAGTTACTCTTTTCTCTCTTTCCCCTTCTCCGTCTCCCTTCTCCCACACACCAGTTGTGCCACCGGTCTCGCCCAGCGCGTTTCCACTGCTTTATTTCCAGGACCAGGTGTTCCTTCTTCCTTTCCTTCGATCGATCTCGAGCCCACTACTGCACACGCACATAACATCCCTTTCTTTAATCAATAACAACTCACTTAACCGTTACTTAACATGTTCTCTCGATCTTTACTCCTCACCCTCGTCTACCTGTCTTTCTCTCTCACTGCGATCGCCTCTACCAACGTCGAGGCCCGCTCGAACCGCAAGTTTACCGGATCCAGAAGCCCACAGAGGTTCGGAGGACGCCGTGGTGGCCGCGGCCAATTCAAGCCAACACGACCTCCTGCGATCACCTCCATCGCTGTCCCATCAGCCACCCCTGGCAACGACGATGAGGCGGAAGCTTGTGCCACTCAGAGCGTCATAACCGTCACTGTTACCGCTGGTGCTGAGCCTACTGGTGTGTTCTCAGAAATATACTCGCAGTTGGGCGTGTTGCTGACGTGAATCTTGTGAAGCTCCCCCAGCTGGAGGTGCGAACAACAATGGCAACGGTGGTGCTGTCGGAAATGGTATGATCTATTTGTTCAACTGTCAGCGGGATGAAGTTCTGATTGCGGTTTGTCTACAGGTGGTGGAAACAACGGCGGAAACGCTGGTGGAAACAACGGCGGCAACGCTGGTGGAAACAACGGCGGAAACGCTGGTGGAAACAACGGCGG